>JAOUZG010016761.1:140835-151191 GCA_026289955.1 Argiope argentata | reverse complement strand
ATAAATTTATAGGGAAATTGGAATTAGATTTATTCTCTTGTGCTGTGAAAGGAACGTCACTGGATTAATTAGAATTTTAGAGGAATGGGATGATATTTAAAGTTCGAAAATCCGCTAATTAATTAATATAAATAAATAAGTTCCTTGTCATAAATATTTTCATGATTTTTTTCCGCAGATTTTTAAGAAACTTACCTTTATACTCAGCATAGTATGACTTTTAATCTTATTATATAAATTTGTTATTTAATAAACATATTTGCTCTGAGGATATTGCATTTCACATAATTTTACAACGAATTCTGACAAAACTTTGTTGTTGTTTTTTTAAAAAAATATTTGAATACTAATTTATATTTACTGTTATATATCGTAAGGATTTGGATTTCACAAACCTATTTTAGTTAGTACTGCAACATTATAAACATTTTAATCATTACATTTTTATTATTCCTTGTGATTATTATTAGAACGTTTAATCTTTACATCAATGGAATAATTTAAAGCTCCTCTAATTTTCAAAAAAAAAAAAAACTGTTGCTTTTAAACTTATAAATTTATCTTTTTGATTTTATAAAAATCGTTTTGCAAGTTATACAGTAATTTTGTATCAGGGACTGATTTCCCTGAAATTTTGACGCATACTCTACAAAAATTGTTTTACCCTCTATCTTCAGCATAAAATTGTGGTAATTTTTTGATGCAACTAATATCTTGTATGACATTAGTTATGAAATACTTGACTTGAATCTGGCAATTTTAACAAATTCATCATGTTAATCCTCTGACTATGGAATTTTTCAAAATCACTATTTAGGCGTCGTATTTGCAAATAATTTCAAATATTTTTCGAACAAAACAAAATGTTATGGTATTCTCATTGATAAAAGAAGGATATAATAGAAGTTTGCAGTAGTAAAAGATAGCACTAAACAGAGAAAAACGAGGGATCAAATAGAAATCAGTACCCACCCGCTTCATAACCCCCGGGGGCACTTCGAAATGAAAATGAAATGCTTCCAGCTTGGCGGTTTTGAAATTGGAGAAATACACTAATGGGGGGGGGAACAGGCTCCTCCCATCGATGGTGGGACATAATTCTACGGGAAGGGTTGTACCTTGGCCGGTGGAGATCCTTAGGACTCAATCACAGTTCTCGGAAATGTTGCTGTTGTGGTGGTCCAGTCATTCAGTTTTAGAGTTCATAGTCATTTTGAAAATGGGTCGTAGCTAAAAACAACAACACAAAAACAAGTTTCAGCCACCTAACAAACACAATAACTCAAAAATGCTAAAATGGTTTAGAGTGTGAGTTGATTGTGTAAATCCCCTGGAGGAGCACCTCGTAATGAGAATGTGAGGCTTCCGGCATGGTGGTTGGATCTCGTCGTCCCGTAAGGTACACTGATAGGTAAGGATGGCTTCTACCATTGATGAATGAGACATACTTCCAACGGGAATGAAGGTCCTTAGAACTCAATCACAGGAATGTTGTTGTAGTGGCTGTTTGGTCATTCAGTTTTAGAGTTTAAATCCGTGTGCTTTCATGGAAGGTCGGTGAGTCTGGTATGACTTATCCAGCCGCTACACTAACAACACCTGGAAATCGCATGGTAAGCAGTTGGAGGCTTAATATGTACTTTGGCTCCAGGCAACTGACACTAAAATTTGACATCAAGTTGTAGGTGTAGTCGCCCATTTGTCGTTATTTAAGTCATTACATTTATAAATTAATGCGTTTATATGGATGTTAAAGTGTAAGCTGATAAGTACTATTATCACAGATTCTAAACCTTTTTTTAAACAGGTTTTATCTATTTCATTATTTGCGTTTTATAGTTTTTTGAGTTTACTTGAACACACAACAGACTACCTATGAATCTATTTCTTTCAAATAATGGTAGAAATTTACAAATTTGGTTGTAAGTCCATATTCATTTATCAATCGAAGCATTGTTGAGTTATCGCATTCACAGACAGACAGTAAGACATAATCTCAAATATGCATGCAGAGTGGATTGAAATTTAGAGATTCGTCAAAATTTCGAGCTCAAGTTTTTTGATGAATACAATATTTTCGCTATACTTCATATAAAAGAAATCAAAAACACAAGGTTACTCAACCCTCCACTAACTCCAGTCTTTTGGATTAATTTGAATGACCTGACCATCGGTAGAATATTAACAAGAACAATTATTGACTCCCTAAGAGTTATCACTGGTCACGGCACAACCGTTACCTTAGGAAGCACATCTTGTCATTGGTACGAAGTTGCGGACTCCAACCAATTCCATACCCATTTTGCTTGAGGTTTCTCATCCTCATATCCGAAGTGCCCTCAGGTGTAGGTACGGGAAATAAATAAAAGTTAGTTTTATTTATTACTGCTAGAAACAAAAGTTTAATTACAGATATATATGAGTAACACTCCTATTCAGATATATTATTTGAGAGCATACTTTTTACAGATATTATATTTGTGAATTTACACTGAAATAACTTCTTTTCCTTCTGAACTCGGCAAGTAAAAGATTCGTTATACTCGTAAATTGACCTTACTAGAATGTTATTATTAAAAAGAAAAGCAAATTGTTGAATATATTATTATCATTAACTCTCTATGGACGAATTTTTGGTTTAACTACGAAAAAAATTGTGGGAACGAAAAATCAGAAATTATAAACCCACATATGCAAATGAAAACAAATTTTTGTGTTTAAAGAATTTTATTGTGTCATGATCATCAGGTGACTTTCAAGTCGCACCGGCCTATAAAACTTGTTATTCTGAGTATAATAGCTCATATGTGAAAGTCCATAAAACAATTTGCATTTGGTTTAGGGCATAAATTTACATGCATACGTAAGCATAGTTTGGCAATCACTGGTAAAAGCACAATAGATTCAATTAGATCAAATGGTTTCACTTAGTTTTACTGCCAACAGTTTGCACAGACATTATTTTGCTGTTTCGGGTTAATGAGACTGGCAATGGTCATGAATACTAGTACTGTTTGTGTTTGCAACGTCATATATTTAAGATTTATGTGCCATCTCAAGAAAAAATCTATAATTATTTTGTAAAATATCTATAAGTTAAGATGTGACCAGAAAGTTACACGGGCCCATAGAGGGTTAAACCAAAAGTGATATGAAAAAAGGTGAATACACATGCATTTTTTTAAAATTTAAAAGAAAGGTATTAGAAAATTTATTTACATAATTTTTCATTAGATATCCAGATAATTACATACTCTTTAGTTCATTTGCTTTTATAATAGAAACAAAATATTTAAAATATATATATTCTACAAAATTTCTGAGTTCATTCTAGACTAGTTTTTATTGTTTCGAAATAAATTATCTTATTAAAGGGATTTTACGAGATTCCTTTTATATGCATATTTACAAACAGCAGTTTATGAAACAAAATATTCGTATAATAAATTTTAAAAAGTGATTATTCATGCTATATAAATTAATTTGTTATTTGTTATGAATTGATTTATATTAAATATGATAATAATATCATTGAATTTGTGTTTGTATGAATTTTTATTCAAGTGATTGCTTATGCAATCAAAAATGTATTGTAGATTAATTTATATTGGGAAAATTAATAAGTAATCTTTCAACAATAGAGATGGATGTAATAATTTACATTTCATAATGAACTACTGCCTTATATATTTATTTATTCAAATGTGTTGCATATGTTGATAATGCGCCTGAAACAACCAGCATTATTCATTTATAGTAAGGATCAATGGAATTCAAAACATTTAATTTTATGATGCATGTTATTGTATTGCAGTGTATGATTGCTTATAAGCAACTTATTTATTATCTGTTAAACAACAAATAATATCAAAATATTTTTTAAATTTTAAGAAAAAAATATTCTAAAAATATTTAAAAAAACATTTTTATTGAGAACTTTGAGGAAATAAGATTTATATTTTATTACAATCTTCTGTAATAGTGAGTGTTGATATAAGTTTCTCGTACTACCTTAGCGCTTAATAAATAAAATTGCTGAGATTGAGTAGTTTAATGCAAGGGATGACTCAAAAGAATTTCAATAAGCTTAACAGAAAAAAATATTTACATTTGAAAAGCCGTTATTTATGATTTCAAAAAAAAAGAACCGATTAATAGAAAATTTTTAATATGGAAGATAATTACTTACAGCTCACAACTTTTTATTTTAACAGTTACATATTGACTATATAAAAAACACATCGAATTAAGTTAAATTTTATACTAAAAGGAAATTTGAACTCTATTCTGTATTTAACTGTTTATCTTTGGTTAATAGGTAATAATTTGCTAGAAGGTTTTATTAAATATTATGACTAATTATATTTTTCTCTGAGAAATTTCAAATTTTATGATGCATGAAATTCGCATATACAAATTTTAATATACTCATACAAATTTATATACATGCACTCATACAAATTTAATTTAATAATAATACATATAATAACCATACATTACATACATATATATATAGATAGATTTAATATATTAGTACTTTAATTTTTATTGTTCTCATACAAATGTTAATTAAAATTCCAAGTTGTTAGAAACATTATTTTTTATGACAATATATTTTCGGTAATTTTCACATAAAGCACCCTAAATTCTGTTATTAACAAATCAAAATTCTTTTAAAATTGCCAAACTGAAATCTCTAAGAAATGAATATTTCCATCCCCCTCCGAATTTTTATAAATGCAAATGTAATAAAAACTTTGGATCGAAACGTTTCGTCTGTTGATATTTAATGCACGTACACGCCGCAAAGTCACATTTATCATCAATAGGGATGTAGGCTCTGAATTTGTTGGTAAAATTATAATGCACATAAATATCATGGAAACTTTGAACATTATTGTCTCTACAATTTTTTACTTATTTAGGGGGAAAATGACCAACATTCAACATTTCCATTTAAAAAGTTTTTCAAGAATAGTTTCACATTTCCATCTAAATCTCTTACAATTACATTGTGTTATTAGAATTCATAGAGCATCAGGCTTGTTTCTAATTCAATATACAAATATACTAAAAACATTCTTATATATCATACTTTATCAAAACTGCAGGATGAAGAACAAACCTCAGTTATGCAAGGATAATAAAAAATTAATACTCAAAGTACGATAAGCTGTCATAAAACGCATTTTGCGTTAAAATACAAAAGCTTCGAGCATTAAAATACGAATGAGGTACCACTATTAATGATCCAGTCACACCGAAGTATTCCAAACCACAACCGTGGTTCGCTGCAAAACATTGAGACACAAACAAGAATTCGAAATTATCCCACGAATAATTCCAAATGTGCCATAAGCTAAATAGTCTGAATAAGAGTTTCAATAGGAATAAACCAAATCTGCATAATAAACTGGAGCGATGAACTTTCTATGATGGGCAAACTTTGCAAAATAGATTCTATTTGGATAGAGGGGTTTCACAGTTTAGAGACCGAGAAAGCCCTTCTGTGGTAATTGCGCATGAATTCTCGTTTTGGAAGACCCCCTTTATCGCCGTAACTGTAACCGAACTCGAGTTCGTTCGACGGCTCTTCTTGTCAGACCCTCCATCTGTACTTTATAAAACTGTTTAAGAGACTAGTTTATAAAAAAATATCTATTGTTGCAAAATTGTTTTTCTAAATGTTCTTCATTTTGTTGAAATACATCTGTTTTTTTAAGCAAAAACCGAAGAAAAATTATATTTCTTGTAAATAAGTAACCAAAGACAATTCCCATTCGCCTCAAATGGAGATTTTAGTATTCGACTAAGAATAAAACAGAACTGAATCTTAATTCTTATTCCTTCCTCTCTGATTCTTATTGCTTATGAACAAAATTACTATCATAAAGGATGCTATTCACAATTATTAAATTAACGATAGTTTAAGAAAATAATAATCCTGCATCTGACACAGAATCATGGAGCTAATTATTCGGATATAATTTGTTCAGAACGTTTGTTATTTGCCCTAAAACAGCTTTAGGGAAAAATTAGGGATTTTTCTTCAATAAGTCATAGCCCGCTGTTATCCACAGAGAATGAAGCATATGCATGTTGTTATTGCCTCTCGCTAATACGACTGTTACCGTAAGGCGTGCTGTCTAGAGCCTAATCCAATTTATGAAGCAATTACGCTCCCGGTTATATTATGATCTAATCAATTCAATTAACTACTCTGCGCTGCCTAGTCAAATTATCCGTGTTACTGAGGACGTATTCTTGCGAATTAAGACGGTAGTGTAAGCAACTTCTTAAATGAAGGGGAAAAAATGTGTTAAATATTTTGTACTTCAGACCGGAATGTTGAGTCAGCAGGTGGTCGTCTGCTGATGAGTCAGCAGCGGCTCTGTAGCAGATTTATTAAAATTGATTTTTTGTAGTTGGAGACGTGAGTTGCATATTAATGGTAATTGTTAAAGACGAAAAAAGTAATCACTCTTTTTTGGTTTAAAAACTAAATAGAGTTATCAATATTATACAATTCAAATGTATGTTGGATAAAGATATTATAAGATGATATTTTGAACAAATCGAAAAATTTAGATCTTTGTAGAATAATTGAATTAATACTTATAATAATTAATAAAAAGAGTTAATAAAGTAAAATAATTAAAAAATAATTACAATGAATAAATAAAATAGCACAATTAATAATTATTAATAAAAGAAAATAACTAAGAACTAATAAAGTAAAATATTCAAAAAGGATTAATAAATTTACAAAATCAAGAATAATAAATTAAAATGATTAAGAAAAAAAATAAAGGAAAATAATCAAGAAGAATTTATAAATTAAAATAATTAAGAAGAATTAAGAAGAATAAATAAGAATTAATAAAAGAAAATAAGTAAGAATTAAGAAGTAAAATAATTCAGAAGAATAAATTATGTGGAATACTTAGGATAAATTTATAAGGGAGAATAGTTAGGGATAATTAATAAATTGATTTAGAAGAATCAATAAGGAAAAATTATTTAGATGTTTAGACAATCATATTAAATTTAAGGCTCACATTATTCAGAAAATAGATGTGAATTAATATTTTGAGAAAAATTTCATCCAAATCCCATCCAATTGAAACGCCAAATAATTGTTGCTATAAGGGAAATTAAATAAAAATAAAATTTCAAGCACAATAAATTATACTTTGAGCATATTTCTTCTGCGGTGTTTTTAATTGGAAGTTTGAATTTCATTTAGTTAAGTGTAATTAATTTTTAATAATATTTTCAATTATTTAAATTCCTTTTTTATACAAGTTAATGTTTTATTTCCTTCTTTTTTATTTTTGCAAATTTGTCAAGAATACCGAATAATAATATCACATACATTAAAGGTTTGCAATTTAAAAATAGAATTAACAAGATTCCTATTAATTTTTTCCCATGCTTAGAAGTTTATATAAACAAGAAACATCATTCTTAATGACCCAACCTTTTTTAGTATATGATCTAAAAAAATGGATTACTTTTAGTTATAAGCTGGCTAACCGATAAAAACAGTCTGTAAAATTTTCAATTAATTATTTCTTATAAATTCGCCTTAATGGGTTTTAGCAAAATTCATTTAAGTTTTTAATTTCGAGCACAATATTGTTCATATCATTTTAGAAATCTTAATATTATCCGTTCATTTTACTAGCAGATTTATTAAAATTGATTTTTTTAGTTATAGACTTTTTTTATTTATAGACCATTAATATGAAATTCATATTAATGGCAATTGTTAAAGACGAAAAAAGAAACCATTCTTCTTATGTTTAAAAACTAAATAATAGAGTAAATCAATATTCTACAATTCAAATGTATGTTGGATAAAGATGTTATAAGAAGCCGTTTTGAACAAATCGAAAGATTTAGATTTTTGTAGAATAATTTAGAATGATTAAAAATAGTTAATAAAGTGAAATAATTAAAAAGAATTATAATTTAAGATGAATAAATAAAATAGAATAATTAATAATTATTAATAAAGAAAATAACTTAGAATTAAAATTAATAAAGAAAATATTTAAAAAGGATTAATAAGTATAAAAAATTAAGAATAATTAATAAATTAAAATGATAAAGAAGAATTAATAATGAAATTTAATTAAGATGAATTAATAAAGGAAAATAAATAAGAATTAATAAAAAAATAAGTAAGAATTAATAAAATAAAATAATTAAGAATAATCAATAATCCAGATGAATAAATTAATTGGAATACTTAAGATAACTTTATAAGGGATAAGATAAATTTATAAAAAATTAATACTGTTTGCTTTTCTATCTTTTCACCAACAACACAATTCCATATATAAAATTATGCAAAACTTATATAATATTTCATTATAATTTTGAATCTTTTACAGATCAAGAATTACATAAAAGGATTAAATAAATGCAACTATTGCTTTTAAGATTCCTGGTTTGCTGGATTTTTATTAAGGATTAAATAGAAAATCGATTTTAAGGTAAAAACGAAAATTATCTTTAATAATAATCAATTTCATAAATTTTTATAAGGGTGTTTGCTAAGGATTTCAGTGAGAATTCTAGAATTACAGAGAAATTTTACTATTTTTCATCATACATTTCATATTTATTCCGATTTTTTTACGATTCTTATTGGAAAATTAATAAAATAGTTCTTTAATTGATTAAACAGGGAAAAGAAATTAAAGAAAAAAATTGGTAAGATTGGAACGATAAGAAATTTGTTTTTTTTTAAGTGATAAAAATTAATTTTTGTAGCAAAAAAATTCAAAAATTTTGCTTAGTTTTTAAATTAAATTCGAAATGAAGTTAAAAAAATAGACTCCTACGTGAAATTTTTTCCAAATTATAGGTATGCCAAGTATGGTAATTATAGAGCAAGTAATTTAACTTATAAATCGCTAATACACACATACTATGCTAAATTTCATAATAAAGAAGGAATATAAAAAATACAGTCAATTACTACTCAGGTCAATATGAAAAATTTATTTTATTTACTTTTTATTAAATATTTACAGTTAATATAAGTAATTTATCAAAAACGGTTTATTTTCTCTGGAATTGAAATCGCATTCTTCACCTTCAAGTGAATACTTAAAACTTTGCGTTTAACCAATTGCGCTACTGCCTCTAGATTTTAACTTTCATTATAAACTATTAAAACTCTATTTATAGTATTAATATTTAACAAAAATTAATTTATGAATTAATATTTTTTAAAAAAACTGTATTAACTCGAAGTGTCATCCTTTACAAGTTTTAAAAAATGTATTTGAAATCGATTGGATGAATAAAAAGTATTTAACTAAATATTGAAAATTTGAACAAGATATATATATTTAGGGAGAGGGTGAACTAACAGAAATTGAAAAAAGTATAAAGATAAGCAAGAATATAATTTTTTTTAAAATGGAGGTTTTATTTAGTTTTCCTTGTCCTTTGGTTTTTGCTTTTATAAAAGAAACTTTTGCACGCACGAGAGGGATAGAAAATAAAAGATTTTTTTGAGTAAAAGTATTAAGTTTTAACTTAACTTTTTTAGAAGATCAATTTTAGTCCTATATAACCATAACTTAATGAATAAAAGTTTCGAAGTTTAGTTAAAAAACAGAACAAGTTATTTGTTATCCATCTTACGAACTTTCAGTAAAGTAATCCATCATATACTTATACGCTTTCATAATCCATAAACAAATATAAACAAGTGATCTTGTATGAAGCATTGCCAGTCTGTTTAAAGGGGAAAAAAGATGGTTTTTTCTAAACTAATGATTTAGCGAAAGCACACACGCACACGCAATTTTTCATAATTGATATAAATGACATATCAAAGACAGCAGGCTGAAAATGCGCAACCTACGCATTCATAAAAAGCACCGAAATATTTTTTTTCAAAAAAAATCCTTATTTATTTTTATATAAAAAATATCAGAAACAAATTGACGATAAAAAATTACTTTGTTTCGTCCATTTTTTTTTGTCAAATTCATTAATATTTTTTTCTTAGCTCTATTTAACTATAAGGAAATTATACTCTTCTATATCATAATAGATTTTGATTCGGAGTTTTTTTGCATCACATTATTATTACTTTTCATCAACTCAAATATTGTTTTTTTATATTATTTTTATTATTATTAAAAATGAAATTTAAATCCAAGAATAGATATTTCCAAAATAATAGTCTTTTATTATGGAAAACATATAAACCACATATATATTGTGTCTGTAGCTGTAACTGCTATTGACCAATGAAAAGGTGATAAGACTCTTTATTAAGAATCACACACACACACACACACACACACACACACACACACACACACACAC
>JAOUZG010016761.1:122102-140825 GCA_026289955.1 Argiope argentata | reverse complement strand
CACACACACACACACACACACACACACACACACACACACACACACACCATAATGGTGAGTCGGCTCTTACAGAAAGAACATTCTATAAGAAGTGCTTTCAATGCTTCAAACTGAATGTTCATGATGACAAATCTATTCTCGAGATTTAATGAGATCAGATTGGTGGCTCGATATATTATGAGCTATTAAAACTGAATGAAATTATATAAAATGATCGGTATTCAGCTGAATTAAGAGTACCTAAGATTGGTATATAAATTATTTTCCTAAGAGTACATTATTTGTTGAATATAATTAGAAAAGCGTAAAGAAATAGAATCTGCTTTAAGTTAATATAAAATGTATTTGAGTTTTTTTAAAAAAAATTCAAAAATTAAGGTTTGAATTTTATGCAAACAGTGATAGACCTTAAAGCAAAATTTGAGAAGAATAAATTATTTTCAGAACAAAATTAGAATCTCTAGTTTGTAATCAAAAGCGAATCAGAAAATATTAAGGACAAACTAGAATTAGAATTTGAATAAGGTTATGCAAGAATTTGAATAAGATTATATTTTTAAAAACTACTTGTTAAAAGTATATTTTTTTTGCCATATTTAGTCTTTAAAAAGTCATTAAAAGTAGTTTTTAGTAGTTCAGACTGATTTTTTTATGTGAAAAATACTTTTCTTTCTTTCTAAAAGATGTGTTAAGATTTTAAAAATTTGAATTAAAATGAAAAAAGAAAAGAATATAAAAATTTTATAACTCTCTAGAGTTTATAAAAGTTTTTATATAAAAATATTCTTAATATTCCAAGTTCAAAGTCAAAATGTTCTTTTTCTTTAATGAAAGATTATAGTCTTGTTGAAACCTCAAAGGATGCATAAATTCTGGCAAAAGTTCAACTTTAAAAAGCAGCAGATGAAGTTAGAATATGAATAAACAATTTTTTTTCATACAAACTCAGTTATGTCTTTATAAAAGGGCATTGATTTTCATTAAGAACACTAATGGAAAATCATTGAGTTTGTGCAAATGTGTTACTTGTTTTCATTTAAAATATGGGAAGCTTTACAGATGGCTTTTGGGGAAAAAATACAGATTGATCACAAATCCTATTTTGGGGGTTGGCAAAGAATGGATTATAAACTATGTTATTATCTGACATGTATTGTTGTTTGAAAGTAAAAAAAAATGTAGCAGCTTAGAAAGGAAAAAAATGGATTTTCCAGTTCTTTTCGATTTTCATTAAAATGTAAAGGAATAATTGCAAAGGAAATTTAAGAAAAGCTAATTATTATGATCAATAGTTTTTTGAAAAAGCAGAATGATGTTTAACTTTGAACAAGATTATAAAGAGAGCCTCATAGGAAAATTATTAAATTTAGATTTGAAAATTTTACATATGAAATCATGAAGCCTAAAATAGACATGGTCAACTTTTGATCAACACTAGTTGGAACTTAACAGCAGCAGAGTATTATAAGAATTTTCGGTAGAGTAATTTAAATTTTATCATAAAAACCAAAAATTAGGAATTTTTTAATCATTTAAATTATAAATAATTTAGAACTATAGCGTGGTAATGATTGGAATATCACAATCAATTGCTTATTTTGAAATAAAGCATTTTTAAAACATGAAAAAATTTCTTAATTCTGCATAAAATTTAAAACATAAAATGTCGATTTTCCCCCAAGAAAATGAGAATTCCACTTTGTACTGAAATTTATATATATTGTGAAATTTAAGATTTGCAAAGTCAAGAAATCTCACTAACTTGTAAATTAAGTCATTCTGGTTTTAATTACTCTCTGCCTTCGTTAGTTATATAGCCCCACTGGTCTTTTCTAATTTTCCAAATTGAGAGGAATTACAAGGCGAGTTCTGACGTCTTCATCAAACTCAATGCACAAGGCGAAATTTGAAGTATACCCTAATTACCCTAACTTATATGCCTTAAATAATAACATATGCCGATATTCTGAACAGCTATTATTCATCAGTTTGTATTACACAGAATAAATTTGAAAGTGGAAGTGAAATGTATAAAGTTAATTAATTAAAATTAAATGAAGAAAACAAAAATGTAGGAATTCACTTTAGTTAGCGATTCTTTTTTTTATTTGAATAAAAGTAAAATATTTTTCTACTAATTAACTGAAATATATTCTTCTGTACTTTATTCTATACCTTGAAATGATATCAGTTTCCAGGAGGATATTTAGATTTATTTTTTAGTTTCATTGAAGTAAATTCATTCAAAAGTGAAGGAACATATTGAAAAATTCCATTCTGTAATTCTTCGTAAATTTTATTTATACAATTGCTGAATTACCATTTATCGCTTGGAATAAAATAATTTCATGCCTTTTCATTAATAAAAATTATTCCATATATAAATACTCTTGTAATTATATAAATACTCTTGTAATTATATAAATACTCTTGTAATTATATAAATGCTCTTGTAAATATATAAATACTCTTGTAAATTATACAAATACTCTTGTACTATTCTTTCTAATAGTTCTGACCAAACTTTAGAGATATCTTCTAGAATTAAAGCAATACATATTTTTCTTTTTTATAACTTATGATAATTTTTTTAAGCTTAAAAAACTCCAAAATATTTCAACCATTTTTTAATAAAAGGATGAAACAATTTATTTTGTAGTTTTATTTTCTAATTTTATAAATAACCCCTTTTGATAGTTTTATTCATAGATTAAAAAACACTTCGCATGTATTTTAACCCTTTTTTATAAAAAGACGAACAATTTAAGTGGTAAATTTAATTTCTAATTTGATATTTCAATAGAAATCACTTATTTTTTTCGTTTCTTCTATATGTTATTTCCGCAAATGCTAAATAAACTTTAGTAAACAAGAAATATTATAAAGAAATAAATATGGAAAAACTTTCAACTTTTAATACACATAGATATATGTTTAGAGCATTCAATGATAAAAGTTTTCTTTTTTACACTGCAAATAATTAGCAATATTTTCTACTATTATTAGATAATAAAATAATATTCTATAACATTATATATTTTTTGAATTAACGCAAAATAAAAGTGAACCTATTTATATATAAATAAAATATATCTTAAATTTGCAAATGCATATATAAGCTAATGGTCGATAATCATACCCCCCCCCTTTATTTTCAAGTGAAAACATTATGGTATTTTGGTAGGAGGGTTTAATGTCTGCAAAACTTATGGGCAAAAATTAAACATTATAGGTTGCCGTATACCATCGGATGAAGAATTTTTTTCCTGTTTTTACCAGTATTGCATTATTATGATGCATGTTTCCTTGACATCAAATACTTTTTTAAAAGTTTGAATCGCTTTTACCAGTATTGATTTATTATTACATATGCTTTTTCACAAGGGATGTGTTTTTAAAAGGTTGACAAAGAATTATGACATTATAGCTGTTTTTTATCTCAAGATTGGTTGAGCTCCAAAACTTTGTTTGGCAGCTTGAGAAAATTTAAAAAAATTATCATTATAGATATATATGCCTATATTTATGTTATAGAGGGATAGAGACTTATAGAGGTCCCGTGATTGTTTTAAACCAATTTACATTGGTTAATGACAAATTAATTAAAAATATAATGACAAAAATAATAATGGTCTCATATAACTTGAAATTTGTGATAGTAGATTTTACTTTTTATTGAAATATTCTTTTACGTTGTCAGCATAAATATATCATGTATAATGCTATTATGTAATCTGAACATTAATCGCAGGTATATAAATTGCAGGAAAACATTTTAATACTAATTGAAAATTCAAAAGAGACTATGTTACAGAATAAATTTTAAAAGTAAAAATAAATAATAGCTAGGGATTCTTTTTGTATATTTGTTTAAGCACAAGCATTTATGTATTAGAGACTGTATAATTCTATTAAATTCAATTACATAACATAAAAAAGTAGTTTATTTATATATAAATTATTTTATGGCATTAGAATTATTTAGAAGTCCATTCAGAATTTATATATTCGAGCTACAATTTATTACTGGTGATATTTGTAAATAAATCAAACCATGTCATCAAAAACTAAATTTTAAAAAAAATTATATGATATGTTGTGAAGAAAATATTTTAATTTCGATGCTTTCAATAATTAACTCCAATAAAATATTAAATTATTGCTTTCCATAATATATTTATATATTTAGAGTATGAAAAAAAATCCATGTTTTATAGATTTTTATGTTCTTAACTGTTGTTTGTTAAACTTGTTTATGTGCCAAACTTTCGCATAAAATTTAAAAGAAATATAATTTAGAATCTCCGTTTACAAGGAATAATTTTGCCTTTCGGCGCAATTTCAAGTTTATTGATGAAGTTTATTGTTCCGTGCAAATTAAAGAACTTCAGACAATCAGCACAAACGGGGGCTTCCTTGTTAATAACACTTCCTGCTTTCATCAGAAGACCTTTTTGGTGTTTTCGAACTTCCCCATATATATAGAGAGAGAGAGGAAATATTGGAAATATGCTTTCACCCGTATTGATCCGTGAGCATCTGGCGTTGTGAAGTATGTTCCAATTATCCAAACTTGCAAATTTTAACTAATTATGCAAGAAAGAATTTTGAGTTGACCAGAAAACTTATTCTTTCTTTCTTTCTCTGTCTGATAATTCTATGGAAGGAAATTAAATTTATGCAATTCAGGCGATGTTATTAAATAACGGATATAGGATGCTTTACTGTAAAAGGTCAGGAGGATTTTAACAGTAAAATAGAAATGTATTACATTGCTTTATTTAATCATATGTATAAGAATATAAGAAATATAACACAGCTGTTCACTGTATTAGCTGCACGCATCGATATAAAACTAGTATATTGCTATGCAGATGAAAGTAGGTTAGAAAAAATAAGAAAAAGTTAGTATGCTGAAGTTTGTTTGAATATTTCGGCATTAAGGTTATTACATAATTTTAAATTCCAAATTTTTATACTTTTGCAATATATTCTAAAATGATTCAAAGCCTTTTGAACATGCTATTGTGCGTCATTAGATTAAGTAAATCACTTTACTTGGGTTACACATATAGTTATTTAATCAGCATCTTATCTGCTATTTAATCAGCCAGATAACCATAGTTTCTATGTAAATAAATTTTGACAAGACATAAATACGTATTAAATTTGTAATGATGGTTTCAGGTCCTGTAATGGCCACCTATAACAAGTTGTTCATCATAAATGTAAATTTTACAGTTACTATATGTATTCGATCAGGATAATAGTAATGATCAGGATCACTAGAATACAATTGTTATGATTTTTCTAATGGAGGGTTTTCTATTTTTTCTTTGGTAATCTAGTGTATTTCTAAATGTTGATGACTTGTTTGGTTGTAAGAGTGGAATTAATAGGTTTAGTGGGTAATAAAGATGCCATCAATAACAAGTTGGTTATAGAAATTTAATGCAGAAGAAACGCATGAATATATCTTTATTCGTACGACTTTCAGCTCCTCACACACATAATACTCATCGAACTCACACCTTGAAAAATCGCAATAAAATAGAAACGCTGTTCTAACGATGATGAACAACTGTAGCTGACTTATCTTTCATATTTCCACAACCACATTGCCCAATTTAATGGAGCGACACAGTCTAAGTACCTCTTGTTTATTGGTTCTTTACCATATTCTTTAAAGAATGAATTTAAGGTATGGAACTCATTCTGTGCCCATAAGAAATTAAAAATAAATTACCACTGGCAACTTCAAAGGAGACTATTTGTCAAAACAGCTTGCTAATTTAATTAATTTGATGCGCTTGTGAAATTATCACAATTCTATAAGATAAATAGCCTCATCTGTCCACAATTTTGGGAAAAATAGTAATTCATTTTTAATGTTGCTAATTGTGTTTTTTTAAATATATTTTTGCAATATAAAATTGTTTTTTTTAATCAATTATCGTTTGCCCCCGTTTCAAGAAGAAAATGTTAAAAAAATAAAATATTTTATTTTAAATAAAACAACTGCGGTAATATAATTAATCATTTATGTTTTTTAATAAATTTATAGATTTATAAGTTTAATTTTATTAAGTTTTAATTTTATTTACTGCTATTATGTGCAATAAACAATTACTTACACTTACAGAATATTGTGTAGATGTTTGCCCAAACAATTTTATTTCCATTTATAAGGGTCGCATGTCGGTTCCAAATGGCCTTTATTAGTGTCTGAAAAAATCTACTACCAATGCCTTTTTATAAACAATTGTAGAACAGACTGATATATAGTAGTACCGATACTAGCAAAACATTTTACGGGAAGTCAGAAAATATCGAAATGGCCTTTGTATAAATAGTTCTATTATTAAAAATAGAATCAAAATATTTGTGTGCATTAAAAATTATATATGAGTAAAAAGGGTCTACTCTTTTTATTGCAGAATAAATTATAATGTGATTTGTATCTCTGGTATTGTGTAGTTCTTAATGTAGCTATTTGCAGCAAATCATGTTTTAAAAATATACTTAACTAATAATTTAAAAATGTTTAAAAAATTCCTGAGTTATATACAGTTACTAAAAAAAATACAATTTTTTTTGTAATGGAATGAAAACTCACGCATGAGGTTTAGAAAAATATCAACAATCTTTTTATTGAAATAAATAAAATATAATTATTATTAACTTTTATTCAAGTATATAAAGCATTTCAAAACAAAAAATATGTTAATATCAGAAAAATAAAATTGATATAATTTATAACTATTAATATTATTTATTGCAATTTTCATACATTGAGAAATTTCTTATTTACATTAGTATAATAATGTTTGGATTTTTTTTAAAAAACTAAATACTTATTACCCTGAAATTATTGTATGCCCTAATCCAATTTCTACGTCCATTTGTATTCTTATCAGTGTCAGCGTTATGCCTATGCATAAAATTCAACAGTTAATTATTCAAAGTCTCTGCTCGAGAGAAGAGAACTTCCTTTTGGCATAGTTTCAGCATATTAGTAAAGTTTATAGCTCCTCTTAAAGTAAAGAAGCTTACACCCGGGCCAATCAACCGTTTCCGCTCTTTATAACTCCTCGCCTTCATCAAGTATTTCCTAAACACATAAAACGCTGGAGACATAATAACTGAAATATTTTTTCCCCTCATTGCATGTTTCCCAATGAATTCAAATGAATTCCAATTAGTCAGATCTTCAAAGATTTAATATTTATGAACTTGAATTTCTGAAATATGTCCATCAATATGAGTTAATCTGATTTATTATAAATCTGTGATGGATTTCAATTAGAAAATAGAAATGGAACATCAAAAGAATAAGTTGTACCGAATTAATACTGGAAACTTAACGGTAACGTATATTATTAAATAAAGAACGTCTGCACTTTGGAAACAGTAACTACACAGTAGTAGAAATACATTAATGTTTATTCAGCACAAACATAATTAAAGAACAATACAATAAACACTTTGGTCCTAAAGCAAAATACATCAACCAAGAACTTTAAATAATATTATCATGAGCATGAGATTAACTTCACATAAAAAATACAAAGCATCTATATATTATATCTGTTGGCTTTCAACTGCTTTCCATTTCCCTTGGAATTTTTGGAAAGAAAAATGCATTTCATTTCACAATTTTTCGCCTCTGACGTCACGACAAATAAGAAACAAATAAGTGTTGCTATGATGTTAGATACGGTTAGATACGGATAATCCACAGATAATTCTGCATGACTAAAAATATATTATCCACACAAATGGATTGGGAAAACATTTATAATAAAAAAAGAATTCTAGTATTTAGCTTGCTTTGATTTCAATTTTATAGGATGTTATTTGATGGTAAAATATCTACTTCTATAATATTTTATTTAAATTTTTTTTAATTCCTCGGTGGAAAACAAATAAGCATGGGCGCGTTCATTTATTTCGCTCGCAATATCTATATTATTACGCATGATCAAATAAAATCCAATGTTGTGATATTTTTTATGTTATAATATCTTTATTTCATACAAACAAGTTTTCATATGAAAAGAAAGAAAAAAAAATGAATAGTAGAAAAAATACTCATTCCAAGTAAGTAGAAAAATTCTTATAATTTCTGTAAAATTCCATGTAATAAGAAAAAAAATACTCCACTCTAAATTTTTTCTTTTCATTTGTTTATATTTAAATGAAAATAAAGTATTTTCCTCATAACAAAGTTTATTACAAAATAATAGCTAAAAATAACATTGAAAATGTTTATATGCAATAATCAGATTTTTATTTTTAGTCCAACGAATACTAGCATAAAAAATGTACGAGTATCGAGTACACATTCAATTCTTATAAAGATGTCATCAACGTAGGGAAAATTACAATCTGCTCTTTGGTTCCATAAAACCAAAATAGCCATTGTTCGTGAGTATTCAATTAAACAGGCCTAATATGACATTTTTTAAATCATTTATTAAACATAAAGCATCTACAGTTGAAGATGTCACAAAAACATACCAACAAAAATATATACACGTCTAATTAAACTTTTAGAACAAAAACTCAAAATAAAAGTTGTTGCCAATTTAGGTTTTTTAATTCTTTAGTTGGCTCTGCAGTATTGATGCTAGATACAGATTTAAAGTTTTAAATCGGCTCAGCAACAGCCATCATTGAAGCTAGTTTAGGATTACATAACGGAAAAATGATTTCAACTCCCCTTAAAGATATTGATACTCTCAAAAAAAAAAGAAAAAAAAAGATTACAGAATGCCGTTTTTAGTGTGAGAGTCAAATTGACAGTTTTCGAGAACTTGTATAGCGGTGGAGCAGGTGAAAGGCGCGGTACGAACTTGCGACGCTAGAGCCAGAAGTCGAGTAACATGCCACTATACAAAAGTCGACTTCAATATGATAGTTGTTTTCTTGGTTATAAGCTAGAGCCACATTACTCCCCCACCAGTGAGTCGAGGGAGAGACGAATGAATTTTTAGTGCCAAGAGTTATTGCAAACTTGTGAGTGTGTTGAGTGAGCGACGGCTTTGTTTCCTGCAGTTAGATGTCACCACGATATATAAGAAGTTTATGTTGTCAAGGTCACCAGTGTAGAGAGTGAAGGTCGCCGTACAAACCTGCGAGACTAGGGCCATTACCCGAGTAACATGAACACTATACAAAAGTCGACTTTGTATTGTAATTTTTTTCTTGCTTATAAGTAAGAATACAATTTACAAACAAAACAGCGTTGCAAAAATGCACCGTATTCAAACATTACACAGGTAGAAAAGATAACAATGCTCGAACCCAAGACGCAAAGTTAATCGGGAAGAAACGCTACCTCTGTGCCAAGACGTCGATTTTTTGCTAATGAAATTAAAAATTTACAGGAGCGTTCATTAGAAATTACGTTAAAAAATGAGGCCACATCATTCCCAATAATTAAAAAATATTATTATTAATTTTAATATCAAATTGCATTTTAATTTTAAAAAATAGCATAAAATTCATTGTTCATTTTATTTACTTAGTAGATGCGCTCCTGTCAACAAAGTCTTTTTATTAAGTTCGCTTTTCCCTAGAGCTAAAATATTATCTGATAACTTCATGGAAGATGTCCTCATGTTTATTGATGAAGTTCATAGCGGAAGACGTATTAAAGAACTTAACTCTCTCCCAATTCCAGTTATTGAAGTTTTAATAAATCTTTGCCTTCATTAGTATTAAAGTATTAGCCTTTTTGAAATTCGGGAAGTTCACAGAGCGGAATATTGGAGAGATGCTTTGGTTCGCATTGATCCTCTCGCATCTGGCGACTCGAAGTATGTCCCAATTACTCAAAACCTGCGCTCTTTTACTAATTATGCATGCAGGAGTTTGGGATGTGCCGAGGAACTTCTCATCCTTGCTCTTTCTAGTAAATTTAATTGTAGAAACTATATATATATGCAAGTCAGAAGCAGAGATTAAGTCAAGGGAAAGAGTTGTTAGCTCCCAAAATGGTTTCCTTTGAATTAAGTCATTTGTAGGCAAAATTAATAAACAAGTGTAAAATATTTTAAAAAAAGTTTTTGCATTATTTTTTTAAGTTTGTGGAAGATAGAGAAGATTTTATCGTGTTTTTTGAATCCATAATTACCTTGTTAGTAAAACAGCTAAACATTTTGATAATCCACTTAATTTGATATGTAATACAAATTTCTTGGTAATTTGATATTAATTTTGAAATGATCATATTCCTTTAAGCAAAAATAATTAAAAAATATTTTTTACCTTTACTTTTCGTTTTTCAATTCCTACTATTAGCTTACTCTCTCTCTGTCTGTATATATTTATTTCAAATTTTCAATCGTTAATAAAATAATTTTTGTTCATTCAGCCAAATTAAAATACTTTTTTCGAGAACTTGTATTGGATGAAACTTGATGTTAATAGAGTTTTTTAAGTGTATTGGAAAATCTGATATGATTTCGTTAATATAGAGATTAGATATTCGTTTTGTAATAAGTAAATAAACCAAAATAATAACGACGTTGGTAGGGCGTTGTATTCGAATCCCTTGAGTTCCAAAGACTCCTATTGGGTTTGGCGGCGGGCTCACATTAAATCTGTCAAGGTATAAAAGTCCTCCATGTCTAGAGAAATTACACGGGGAGTACTGAGTTAGAGAGGATATTTGTATAGTCTAGATCTAAATTGTGATACGTATGAGTAAAATGAATGAAGGAAGTCCACTCCATAAAAAGGGTTTGTGATCTGTGTGAATTCAGGTGCTCAGGTGCTTCTGACCTCAGGTGCTCAAGGGCCCATGCCCTCAAAAGCTACTGCACCGTTCCTTCCGTAGTAAAGCGGAACACGAGAACATCAGCGACGATATAATACAAATCAGAAAACAAATAAATTCAATTGAACAACAATTTAAATATGAAAAAACAATTGAAATATGAAAAAAAATTGAAATATCCGGAAAAATTTTCTTTGCTACCTCTCCATTGTAAACGAGAAGATTAAGATAGTAGATGGAGATTACAGGTGATTCCCTTGTTGAACAACGTGTTTTGTTATGCAAACTAAGATCAGAAATTCCAATTTCCACATTTAATAAAAACTTCGTTGTCACTAGAATATAAAGTACACGCTAAACAACATGCCAAATATGTTTGAAAAAAGTTGGCGTTAAACAAATATGTTCACCCAGTCTTGACTTTGAGCTCAGAAATGTTTTACTTGTAGATTACACAACATTTTTGTTATAAATTTGCTAATAAGTGCTATGTACTGTTTTTTAATTGCAATCTATTAATATTTAATTTGTTCATGGAATACTGATATTAAGTGACCAATTTTAATAATTTCTTAAAAGTGAAGCTGATTAATTTATCTTACACAACAACATGAGAATATATTAGATACTTTAAAGACAATTTGCAAGAACAAGGGCACTTCAATAACCCTTCATGTTTAAGTAATCCAGCTACAGGCTACACATCTTCGGTAAACTTAGATCATTACTGATTCGAGGCAACTGCCTATACAAGTTGATTATCTCTCACAAGACGCAATAATGCTGCTACGAACCAAAGTTATCTGGCTTTATTAATGCATAATTTCCTAATTAGATAATCAAATTTCTAGGTACCTGGATTCACTCGAAGCGGTTCCAGAACAGAGCTTCGTTATTGATGTGAATGCTTATTGCTACACTTTACTCACTTTAATAACTAATTATCAATTCAGCCTTCATTATCTGTCGGTGGTTTGGCTCTGCATATCTTCTTATCGGTGCATGAACACTTACTGGGGGGGGGATGAATAAACTTTTAAACACTGAAGTAAGTTTTAAGAGTTTCGGATCAGGTAAAAGATAAGTTTATATGGAAATTTGAATTAGATTTATTCTTTTTTGTTGTGGAAGGAACGTAACTGGATTAATTAGAATTCTAGACGAAGGGGATGATATTTTAACTTCGAAAATCCGCTAATTAATTAATATAATTAAATAAGTTCCTTGTCATAAATATTTTTCAGATTTTTTTTGCAGATTTTTAGAAATTTACCCTCATGCTCAACTTAGTATGACTTTTATTTTTATTTTTAAGTTTGTTATTTAGTAGACAAATTTATTCTGAGTATACTGCATTTTATATAATTTTACAACGAATTTTGACAAAAGTATGTGGATTTTTTTGATAAAAAAATTTGAATACTAATTTATAATTATTGTCTTATCATAACAATTTGGTTTTCATATGCTTATTTTATTTGGTACTGTAACATTTGGTACATGTAAGAACAGTGTAATTATTACATATTGAGAGCTACTGTAATTAACTATTTTTTTTAATTTACAGATTTTTCTTTTTGATTTTGCGAAAATCTTTTTGCAAGTTACTATGGGCATTTTGTATTAGGGAATGATTTCCCTGAAATTTTGTCAAATACTCTTCAATAAATATTTTACCCTCTTTCTGTATAAAAAAGCAGCCTTTTTTAATGCTGCGAGTATTTTGTATGGCATTATTGAACGATAGTTTAAAATACTTGACGTGAATATGGCATTTTTAAAGAATCCATCACGTTAACCCTCTGACTGCGGAATTTTTCAAAATCGCTATTAAGATGTGGTATTCTCAAATAAGTTCTGATATTTTTTAAACTTAATAATATGTTATAGTATATTGACTGATAATAGACTAAACTGTGAAAAACAAGGGATGCAATGGTAATCATTACCTGCCAGCTGTATCTCCCAGGGAAGGACCACAAAATGAGGATGAGATGCTTCAAGAATGGGGGTCGGATCTCGCCCCTAGAAGGAATACTAATAGGGTGGGGGCAGTCTCATCCCATAGATGATGGGGCGTAGATCCTGCGGGAAGGGTTGCACCGTGGCCGGTGTTGGCTCTTAGGTTTTAATTTGAATTCTCGCCAATGTTGCTGGTGCGAATGTTCGACCATTCAGTTTTAGGGTTTGTTTCCGTTGCCTTCTTGCAGGGTCGGTGAGTCTGGTCTGATTTACCCAGCCGCTACACTAGCAGCACCTAAAAATTGCGTGATCAGTAGGTGGTAGGTAAATATGTATTTTGGATCCTGGCGACGTACATTAAAATTTGACATGACGTTGTAGTTGTCCCATTTGTCGTCGTTATTTAAGTTATTACATTTATGAATTACTGCGTTTACATGCAAGCGAAAGTATCAGCTGATAAGTATTATTATCACAGATTCTAAACCTTTTTGTCAAGTTTTATTTAATTAATTATTTGTGTTTTATTGTTGTTGAGTTCTCTTGAACATCAGACAACATACTTCTTATGAATGTATTTCTTTCAAATAATGATAGTAATTCATAAATTTGGGTGTAAGTCATTTATTTATCGATCGAAGCATTGTTGAGTTACCGTACTCACAGACAGGCTGTAAGTCATATTGTCAAACATGTATGCAGAGTGGATTAAAATTTAGAGATTTTTGATGAATAAAATACTTTAACTATACTTCATATAAAGGAAATCAAACATACAAAGTTACTCAATCTCCTCTAACTCTAGTCTTTTGGATTAAATTGAATGACCTGACCATCGGTAGAATATTACCAAGAACAATGATTGACTCCCTAAGAGTCATCACTGGTCACGGCACAACCGTTAATTTATGAAGCACATCTAGTCATTGGTACGAAGTTGCCTACGCTCACCAATTACGTACCCATTTTGGGATGCGAAACACTCAACATGCCTGAAATTTCTCATCTTCATATCTGAAGTGCTCTCAGGGGTAGGTAAGGGAAACAAATACAAATTTGTTATATTTATTAATACTAGAAATCAATGTTTAATTACAGATACTATACATATAAATAACACTACTTTTAGTTATAATATTTGAGAATATATTTCCTATTAGTATTAAATTTGTGAAGAATATACTCTTTTAAATTAACAATAAACAAATAATATAAAAAAATTTTTTAATCAATTACTATTTAGGTCAACAAAGAAAAGTTTTATTTCAGTTACTCTTTATTTAATAATTACAATTAATATAAATATGTATAGAAATATGATAGAGTCTCAATATAAGCGTTAAAATAGAAAACAAAATTTCCAGCCTTTTTCTATTTTATACTTGGTGTTTGAACTCACAGATAAAAGAATGTTAATCCAACTCCATGCCAACCAGACTTTACTGGCCAGACGGTTTTAATTGCTATAAATAATTGATAAAACATTATACTAGCATTGAATTTTCAACGCTAATTGTGCCAACGCAAAATGCGTGATTTTTCTACAAATGTTGGAATACACAATACGATTAGAAAATTCTAATTTTTTTTTTATTCTGCATTATTTTAACTCGAAAGTACTTCAAAATGAATTGGAAAAATTGATTCATTAGCAATACTTGATTTTAAACGCAATAAGCCTTATGAAAATAAACAGAATCGTTTAAAATTATCAGAAGAAAACATGTTAAGCTAAACTATATTGGCGTTGAGAAAAAACTAACTGAATTCGTTACCTATTTGACAGCAGGGAAATGACGATTTTTGGCGAGAGAGTTAGTTTTTAATTAATTAACAAAGAATTAATGAACGAATATTTGAAAAAACTATATTAAAATTCAAATATCATCCACTACAAGTTAAAAAATATATATTCGAACTTGAGAAGATGAATAAAAGGTATTTTATTTACGATTGAAAATTTGTACAAGATATATGTTATAGGAAGAGTGTGAGCTAATAGTAGAAATGGAAAAATATCCCACATTAAGATTATAGTAAAAATCAGACAATTGAATTTACACTAAAATGATTACTTTCCCTTCTGAACTCGGCAAGTAAAATATTCGTTACCTATTGACCATATTCGAATGTTATAATTAAATACATAATTTTCGAAATAAAAAAAAAACAAAATGTTGAATATATTATTATCATTAAGAGAAAAATGTTTTGAAAAAAAGTGAATACACATGCATTTCTTTAAAATTTAATAGGCATATATAAAAATTCTATTTACATAATTTTTCATCTGATATCCAAATAATTACATACTTTTTAGTTCATTCGCTTTTGCAATAGAAACAAAATATTTTAAAAAATGAACATATTCTACAAAAATTCTGAATTCACTCTAGACTAATTTTTATTGTTTACAAATAAATTATCTCATTAAAGCAATTTCATGAGATCCCTTTCATATGCATATTTACGAACAGCTTCTGAAACAAAATATTCGTACATTAAATTTTAAAAAGTGATAATCCATGCTACGTAAATTAATTTGTTATATCAAAATAGTTCCGTTATTCATTGATTTATATTAAACATGATAATAATATCATTGAATTTATGTTTGTATAATTTTTTATTGAAGTGATTGCTTATGCCAACAGAAATATATTGTTGATAGATAACAGAACAGAAACAGAAAAATATAGGAAAATTAATAAGTAATCTTTCAGCAATGAAGCCTGATGTAATAATTTACAAGTCATAATGAACTGTGGCCTTATATATTTATTTATTTTATTATTTTTCAATTGTTAATAATGTACCTGAAACAACCCGCATTATTCATTTAAAATAAAGATTAAACCTTGGAGCTTAAAACATTTTATTTATTGATTCATGTTATCGTATTACAGTGTATGATTGATTATAAGCGACTTATTTACTATTATTATTTATATGTTAAACAACAAATAATGTCATTGTTATTTACTAAAATAGTTAGAACAAACATTCTAAAAATATTACAAAAACATTTTTAATGGAGAACTTAGAAGAAATAAAATTTATATATTATTGCAATCATCTCTAATAGTCTATATGTGTGTTCAAATAAGTTTCTCGTACTATCTTAGTGCTTAATAAATAAAATTGCATAGCTTAAGTAGTTTAATGCAAAGGATGACTCAAAAGAATTTCAATAAGCTTAACAGAAAAAAAATATTTAAATTTGCAAAGAAGTTTCTTATGATTTCAAAAAGAGAACCGATTAATAAAACATTTTTAATCGACAAAAATATACTTGCAGCTCATAGCTTTTTTATTTTAACAGTTACATATTTACTATATGAAAAATAAAACATTGAGTCATATTAAATTTTGAATTAAAAGGACATTTGAACTCCATTCCATATTTAACTGTCTACCTTTGGTTAATAGCTAATAATTCATGCTAGAAGGATCTATTAAATATTATGTATAAATATATTTTCTTCTGAGAAATTTTAAATTTTACGATGCATGTAATTCACATATACAAATTTTAATATACTCATACAAATTTATATACATGTACTCATACAAATTTAATTTAATAATAATATATATAATATGAATTCATTACATTCATGTGTAAGTAGATTTAATATATGAGTACTTTAATTTTTATTGTACTCATGCAAATGTTAATTTTAAAATTTTAAGTTGTTGGAAACATTATTTTTATGAAAAATATTTCCGGTAATTTTCACATAAAGCGCCCAAAATTCTGTTATTAACAAATTAAGATTCTTTAAAAATTTCGAAACTGAAATCTCTAAAAATGCATATTTCCATCCTCCTCGGAATTTTTATATATGCAAATGTAATAACCACTTTGCATCGAAGCGATTGGTTTATTGATTTTCAATGCACACACACAGCGCATATAAAAATTAATCATCATTAGGGATGTAGGCTCTTAATTGGTTGGTAAAATTAGAATATGCATAAATAACATGAAAACTTAGAAAATTATTTCTCCACATCCTTTCCCTTATTTAGAAAAAAAACAACAACCAATATTTCAAGAAATATTGTCTATGCTTTTAAATTAAACGATTTTTTTAAAAAATATTTTCTCATTTCATTCTACATCTCTTGCTATTATGTGGTATTATTAAAAATTATAGATTAACAGGATTGTTTCTAATTCAATATACAAATATACTCCAAACAATTTTATCTATCATGGTTTCTCTAGAATGAAATATGAGGAACAAACATTAGACATGCAAGGATAGTATAATAATTAATCTTCATTAAAAACGCACAAAACGTATTTCAATTTGCAAGAAGGTTTAGTTTCTGATATTATCGGAAGAAGGAATTTTGGCATTAATACTCAAAGTACGATACACTATCATGAAAAGCATTTTGTATTAAAATACAAAAGCGTCGAGCATTAAAATACAAATGCTGTACCATTATTAATGATCCAGTCACACCGAAATATTCTAAACCACAACCGTGATTCGCTGCAAAACATTGAAACACAAACAAGAATTCGAAATTATCCCACGAATAATTCCAAATGTGCCATAAGCTAAATAGTCTGAATAAGCTTTTCAATAGGAACAGACCGAATCAACATAATAAACTGGAGCGATGAACTTTCTATGATGGGCAAACTTTGCAGAATAGATTCTATTTGGATAGAGGGATTTTACAGTTTAGAGGCCGAGAAAGCCCTTCTGTGGCAATTGCGCGTGAATTCTCGTTTTGGAAGACCCCCTTTACCGCCGTAACTGTAACCGAACTCGAGTTCATTCGACGGCTCTTCTTGTAAGACCTTCCATCTGTACTTGTGGTAAGCAATCAGTGACTTAATGGTTCCGCCGGAGTTGAAACTCTTCCGATGTGCAGAGCAGATTGAAATGAATGTACGGTATCTAACATGGAAAAGATTACTTGAGTGAGAAAGTTCATTGAAATCGGAGCGGCTTCTAAGAGATCTAAAAGGAAGACGGTGTAGAGTTATTTAATATTCGGGAAGAATCAAAAAGGAATTGAACCGATTTGTATAAATCAGATAATTATAATTTTTATTCCACAATCTGAAGAAACGTAATGATTAACTGCACCAAAATATCTAAAAAAATTATATTAAATAACAAAATAATTATTTAAAGCTAATACCATGCTTGTTTAATTTTATTGCTAAATTTGAGAAATCAAAATTCTGTAACCATGATTTAGTAACTGTAGTTAGATTTCTGTAACTTGATTTTAGTAGTATTTCTTTTTCTCACTTTTTTAAATTACTTAATTAAAACAAATATTGTCTTAAAAATACCAAAGTTTTACCATGATAACTTGAAATTTGAGATAATGTATTTCATTCTTCTTTTTTTTAAATTTATTATTATTATTTTGAAAATCATTCATACTTTTTATCATAATAATACGCTTGTCTTAAAAATCTCTGCTTACATCGAATTCATTCCCTACTTTTGAGTTTCGGGATGTATTAAAACACAAATTGAATTCTACATATTTTAACAAGACGAAGACAAAATCGTAAGTTGACAGCTTTCTCATTTCATTAAAAAGACACAATCATTTATGTTGTACAGAAATTAGAAGAGTAGGAATAAATAAAATATGTTCCTAGCATTTTTTTTCTATGAGAATATAACTCTATAGATGAATACTAAAAACGGTTGATAAATCATTTGTCAGAGCTATTTCCATTTTCTAAATAATCCGTGTGTGTTTTTAATTAAGAATTTGAATTCTGTGAAGGAATCTTTTTTTCATTTTTTTTATTTTTCAAAAGATGGAAGAGGTTTTAAGACAAATTTTTTATTAATTGTTTAATCTGAAAGTCCGTAAATTTAATAGAACTGATGGAAAAAAAATTGCATTAGTTTTTCTTCTGCAAACAATTTAATGAAATTCCAGTATAGTCCACCTCACGATTGTTGGCGTTCGTCTTCGGACAAGTCCAC
>JAOUZG010016761.1:62325-105506 GCA_026289955.1 Argiope argentata | reverse complement strand
GAGTTCTGACGTATTCATCAAACTCAATGCACAAGGCGAAATTTGAAGTAAACCTTAATTAACCTAACTTATATGCCTTAACTAATTACATATGCCTATATTTTGAACAGCACGTGCTATTATTCATCAAATTGTATTACATAGAATAAATTTGAAAGTGTAATTGAAATTTATAAAGTTAACTAATTTAAGTTAAATGAAGAAAAACAAAAATGTAGGAATTCACCTTAGTTAGCGATTCTTTTTTTTATTTAAATGAAAGTAAAATATTTTTCTATTTATTAACTTAAATATATTCATCTGTACTTTATTCTATATTTTGGAATGTTTCCAGTTTCCAGGAGGATATGTAGATTTCTTTTTTACTTTCATAGAAGTGAATTCGTTCAAAAGTGAAGGAATATATTGAAAAATTCCATTCTTTAATTCTTCGTAAATTTTATTTATAAAAATGCTGAATTATCATTTGCGGCTTGGAATAAAATAATTTCATGCCTTTTCATTAATAAAACTTTTTATATATGGAATTATATAGAATTAATAGCAATTATATAAATACTCTTGTAACATTTTGTTTATTCTTTCTATTGGTTCTGATCAAACTTTAAAGATGTCTTCTACAATTAAAGCAATACAGGAATTTCGCTTTTATAACTTATTGTAATTTTATTTAAAATGTTTTAAAAACTTCAAAATATTTCAACTATTTTTTTAAATAAAATTATGTAACAATTTATTTGATAAGTTTAATTTCTAATTTGATATTTCAATAGAAATCACTAATTTTGTTCGTTTTTTCTGTATGTTATTTTCTCAAAGGTTAAATAAGCTTTAAGCTTAGGTAAAAGAAGAAAGATTATAAACAAGAAAATGTGGAAACATTTTCTACTTTTAATGTATGTAGATTTATATGTAGAACATTCAATTACAAAATTTTCTTTTCACATAAAAAGATTAGCAATATTTTTTTATTATTAGATAATAAAAATATTCTATAATTTATTTTATATTACATTATTATTATATTTTATTTTAAATAAATAAAAAATAAAAGTGAAGCTATTTATATATAAATAAAATATATCTTAAATTCGCAAAGGCATTTATAAGTCAATGTCAATAATCATACTCCCCCTCCCCCTTTTCATGTGAAAACATTATAGTGTTTTTGTAGAAAGTTTTGATGTCTCCAAAATTTATGGGCAAGAAATAAAGATTATGGGTAGTCGGAAATTATCGGTTGAATAAATTTTTTTCTGCCTTTACCGGTATTGTATCATTATTATGTATGCTTCTTTGACAGCAAATGCAATTTTAAAAGGTTAATCTGATTTTACCAGTATTGCATTATTATTACTTTTACTTCATAACGGATGCGGCTTTAAAATATTGAAGAAGAGCATGACATCATAGCTGTTTTTTCATCTCAAAATCAGTTGAGCTCCAAAACTTTGATTGCAATCTTGAAAAATTGAAAATGAATTTTTCTTAAATTAAAATTATCGATATATATACTTATATATAACTTATAGAGGGATAAGGCCAGATAGAGAAGCCTCGTGATTGTTTTTAACCGATTTACACTGATTAATGACTTAAATTAATTAAAATAAATAATAATTAAAAAATAGCAATGGTCTCAAAAATTTGCAATCACAGATTTTACTTTATTATTTTTCTTTTACGTTATCAGCATAAATATATCATGTATAATGCTATTATGTAATTTGTACATTTATTGCAGTTTGACAAATTGTAGTAAAACATTTTAATATTAATTTAAAATTCAAAAGACACTGTGTTACAGAATAAATTTTAAAAGTTAAGAAAATTAATATCTAGGAAATTTTTTGTATATTTGTTTAAGCACAATCATTTGTGCATTAGAGACTATACAATTTCATTTAATTCAATTACATAATATAAAATAGTAGTTGGTTTATATATAAGTTATTTTATGGCAAAAATCCATTTAGAATTTATAAATTTCAGCTACAATTTATTACTGAAGATATTTTAAAATAAATCAAACCATGTCAATAAAAACATAAATGTTTTTTTATATATCATCTAGTGACGAAAATATTTTTATTTCGATGATTTCAAAATTTAACCTCAAAAAATATTAAATTATTGTTTTCCATGATATATTTATATTTTTAGATTAGAGAAAAAAAATCCATACTTTATAGATTTTTTTTGTCTTAGTGTTGTTTGTTAAACTTGTTTATGTGCCAAACTTTCACATAAAATTTAAAAGAAATATAATTTAGAATCTCCGTTTACAAGGAATAATTTTGCCTTTCGGCGCAATTTCAAGTTTATTGATGAAGTTTATTGTTCCGTGTAAATTAAAGAACTTCAGACAATCAGCACAAACAAGGGCTTCCTTGTTAATAACACTTCCTGCTTTCATCAGAAGATCTTTTTGGTGTTTTCGAACTTCCCCATATATATATATAGAGAGAGAGAGAGATAGAGAGAGAGAGAGGGAATATTGGAAATCTGCTTTCACCCGTATTGATCCGTGAGCATCTGGCGCTGTGAAGTATGTTCCAATTATCCAAACTTGCAAATTTTAACTAATTATGCAAGAAAGAATTTTGAGTAGACCGGAGAACTTATTCGTCCATTCTTTCTCTCTCTGATATTTCTATGGATGGAAATTAAATTTATGTAATTCAGGCGGTGTTATTAAATAACGGATTTAGAATGCTTTTCTGTAAAATGCCTGGAGGATTTTAATAGTAAAATAGAGATGTATTACTTTGCTTTATTTATTCTCCTGGTATATAAGAAATAGAATACAGCTGTTCAATTTATTAGCTGTACACATCGATATAAAACTAATATATTGCTATACAGATGAAAGTAGGTTAAAAAATAATAAAAAGTTAGTATGTTGAAGTTTGTTTGAATATTTAGTCATTAAGGTTATCACATAATTTCAAATTCCAATTTTTTGTGTTTTGTACCTTATTCTAAAATGATGCAAAGCCTTTTGAACATGATGTTGTGCTTTAGATTAAGTAAATCACTTCACTTGACATTACACATATAGTTATTTAATCAGTATCGTATCTAACTTTTAATTAACCAGATAACCATAGTTAATATGTAAATAAAAGAATTTTGACATGGCGTAAATACGTATTATATGTGTAATGATGGTTTCAGGTCCTGTAATGGCCGTCTATAACAAGTTGTTAATCATCAATGCAAATTTTACATTTACTATATATATTCGTCTAGGATAATACTAATGATCAGGATCACTAGAATACGATTGTTATGATTTTCCTAATGGAGGGTCTTCTGTTTTTTTCTTTGGTAATCTTGAGTATTTCTAAATGTTGATGACTTATTTGGTTGTAGGAGCTGAATTAATAAGTTTAGTGGGTAATAACGATGCCATCAATAACAAGCTGGTTTTAGAAATTTAATGCTGAAGAAACGCGTGAATATATCTTTACTCGTACGACTTTCAGCTCCTCACACACATAATACTCATCGGGATCATACCTTGAAAAATCGCAATAAGTTAGAAACGCTGTTCTATGATGAACAAATGTAGTTGACTTCTCTTGCAGTTTTCCACATCCAAATTGCCCGATTTCATAGAGCGATACAGTCTAGCTAATTACTACTTGTTTATTGGTTCTTGACCATATTCTTTAAAGATTGAATTTAAGGTATAGAACTCATTTTGTGCTCATAAGAAATTAAAAATAAATTACCGTTGGCAACTTCAAATGAGACTATTTGTCAAAAGCGCTTTCTAATTTAATTAATCAGATGTGTTTGTCAAATTAACGCAAATATATAACATAAGTAGCCTCATCTGTCTTAATATTTGAGAAAAATAGTAATTGTATGTTTAATGTTGTGACTTAAAGTATTTTTAAATACATTTTAGCAATATAAAATAGATTTTTTAAATCAATTATCGCTTATTCCCTTTTCAGTTCTTCAATATGCTAGAAAAAATAATTTTTTTAAAGTAAAACAATTGCAGAATAAAATTAATCATTTATGTTTTTTATAATTTTATAGGTTTATAAATTTATATTTACTAAGTTTTAATTTTTGTTCTGCAATTAAGTGTGATAAATAATTATTTAAACTTACAGAACATTGTGTATATATTTGCCTATACAATTTTATTTCCATTTATAAGCGTCATATGTGGGTTCCAAATGTCGTCTGTGAGTGTTTTAAAATCCTTTTTTATGTCTTTATATAAACATTTATAGAGCAGACCCATTTATAGCAGTAGTGACATTAGCAAAAATTTTATTTGAAGTCAGAAAATATCAAAACAACTTTTGTATAAATAGTTTATTATTAAAAGTATAATCTTTTTTTGCATTAAAAATTATATAAAGGTAAAAAGGGCCTTCTCTTTTTATTGAAGAATAAATTAGAACGAGTTTTTTATCACTGGAATATTGTATAGTTTTTAATTTAGCCATTTGCAATAATTCATTTTTTTAAAAATATACTTAACAAATAATTAAAAAATGTTTTAAATAATTTTTCTAATTTGTATGTAATTACTGAAAACACATATAAATATTTTGTAATGGAATAAAAACTAACACATTATTAGGTTTAAAAAAATTATAATATTCTTTTTTCGAGCTAAATAAAATATAATTATAATTTACTTTTTTCAAGTGCCTAAGAAATTTCAAAGCAAAATATAGCATTTAGACAAAGAAAGTTATTAATACCAGGAAAATAAAATTCATATAATTTAGAATTATTCATAGTATTTATTGCAATTAAGAAATTTCTTATTTACATTAGTATAATAATATATAAATGTTTGGATTAAAAAACAAACAAACTAAATACTTATTACCCTGAAATTAATGTATGTCCTAACCCAATATCTTCTTCCATTCGTATTGTTATCAGTGTCAGCGTTATGCCTTCGCATAAAATTCAACAGTTAATTATTCAAAGTCTCTGCTCGAGAGAAGAGAACTTCCTTTTGGTATAGTTTCAGCATATTAGTAAAGTTTATAGCTCCTCTTAAAGTAAAGAAGCTTACACCCGGGCCAATCAACCGTTTCCGCTCTTTATAACTCCTCGCCTTCATCAAGTATTTCCTAAACACATAAAACGCTGGAGACATAATAACTGAAATATTTTTTCCCCTCATTGCATGTTTCCCAATGAATTCAAATGAATTCCAATTAGTCAGATCTTCAAAGATTAAATATTTATGAACTTGAGTTTCTGAAATATGTCCATCAATATGAGTTAATCTGATTTATTATAAATCTGTGATGGATTTCAATTAGAAAATAGAAATGGAACATCAAAAGAATAAGTTGTACCGAATTAATACTGGAAACTTAACGGTAACGTATATTATTAAATAAAGAACGTCTGCACTTTGGAAACAGTAACTTCACAGTAGTAGAAATACATTAATGTTTATTCAGCACAAACATAATTAAAGAACAATACAATAAACACTTTGGTCCTAAAGCAAAATACATCATCCAAGAACTTTAAATAATATTATCATGAACACTAGATTAACTTCACATAAAAAATACAAAGCATCTATATATTAGTTGGTTTTCTGCTGCTTACCATTTCCCTTGGAACTCTTGGAAAGAAAAATGCATTTCCTTTTACAATTAATCGTCTTTGACGTCACGAAAAATACGAAACAAGTACGTGTTGCAACGATGTCAGATAAGGATCGCCGTTAATCCACAGATAATTCTGCATGATTAAAAATATATTGTCAACACAAATGGACTGGGAAATTATTTAGAATAAAAAATATTCTTGTGTTGAGCTTGCTTTGATTTCAATTTTATAAGATGTTATTTGTTGGTTATAATATTTTTCTTATATTTTAAAAGTTCATCGGTGGAAAACAAATAAACAGGGGTTCATTCATTTGTTTCGATCCCAATATCTATAATATTACGCATGGACAAACAAAATTCAATGCTGTAATATTTTTTTATGTTATAATATCTTTATTTTTGTACAAGTAAGTTTTCATACGAAAAGAAAAAAGAAAAAAAAATTAAATAGCAGAAAAAATACTCATTCCAAGTAAGTAGTAAAATTCCGTGTAATAATAAAAAAAGACTCATTGTTCATTTGTTTACATTTAAGATGACAATAAAGTATTTTCTTCATTACAAAGTTTATTACAAAATAATAGCTAAAAATAACACTAAAAAGTTTATATGCAATAATCAGGATTTATTTTTAGTCCAACAAATAGCATAAAAAATGCACAAGTATCGAGTACACAATCAGTTCTTATAAAGATGTCATCAACGAAGGAGAAAAAAAATACAATCTGTTCTTTGATTCCATAAAACTAAAATAGCCATTGTTCTTGGGCATTCAATTAAGCTGGCCCGATTTGCCTTTTTTTATCATTAGTTAAACATAAAGCAGCTACAGCTGAAGATGTCACAAAAACATACACAAAAAATATATACACGTCTGATTAAGCTTTTAGAACAAAAACTCATAATAAAAGTTGTTTCCAAATTAATTTTTTAAATTCTTTCGTTGGCTCTGCAGTATTGATGCCAGATCCAGATTTAAAGTTTTAAATCGGCTCAGCAACAGCCATCATTGGAGCTAATTTAGGATTACATAAAGGAAAAAATGGCTGCAACTCCCCTTGAAGATATTGATACTCTCAAAGTAAAGATTACAGAATGCTATTTTTAGAGTGATAGTCAAATTGATAGTTTTCGAGAACTTGTATAGCGATGGAGCGAGTGAACTTCGCGGTATGAACTTGCGACGCTAGAGCTAGAAGCCGAGTAACATGACCATTGTACAAAAGTCGACTTTAATATCATAGTTGCTTTCTTTCTCATTAGCTAGAGCCACAGTACTCCCCCACCAGTGAGTCGAGCGAAAGACGAACGAATTTTTAGCGTTAAGACTTATTGAAAACGTGTGAGCGCGTTGAGTAGGCGACGGCTTTGTTTTTTGCTGGTAAATGGCGCCACGACAGATCAGAAGGTTACACTGTCAGGGTCACCAATGTAGCGAGTGAAGGTCGCAGTACGAACCTGCAATGTTAGGATTTTGATCCGAATAACAGGACGACTATACAAAAGTTGACGGTATTGTAATTGTTTTCTGGCTTATAAAATATCGCCCAAGTACAAGTAGTTGTAAAAGGAGCGTTGTAAAAATGCACCATATTCAAACATTACACAGATAGAAAAGATAACCATGCTCGAACCCAAGACGCAAAGATAATGGGGAAGGAGCGCTACCTCTGTGCCAAGATGTCGCATTTTTTGCCAATGAAATTAAAAATTTACAGGAGCGTTCATTATAAAGCACGTTAGTAATTTGAGGCCATGCCATTCCCAGTGATTATAAAATATTATTATTAATTTCAATATCAAAATACATTTTAATTAAGAAAAAAGCATCAAATTCATTTTTTATTTTACTTATTTAGTAGATGCGCTCCTGTCAACAAAATCTTTTTATTAAGTTCGCTTTTCCATAAAGCTAAAATATTATCTGATAACTTTACGGAAGATGTCCTCATGTTTATTGATGAAGTTTATAGCGGAAGGCGTATTAAAGAACTTAACTCTCTCCCAATTCCGGTTATTGAAGTTTTAATAAATCTTTGCCTTCATTAGTTTTAAAGTATTAGCCTTTTTGAAATTCGGGAACTTCGCAGAGCAGAATATTGGAGAGATGCTTTGGTTCGCATTGATCCTCCTCGCATCTGGCGACTCGAAGTATGTCCCAATTACTCAAAACCTGCGCTCTTTTACTAATTATGCATGCAGGAGTTAAGGATGTGCCGAGGGACTTCTCATCCTCTCTCTTTCTAATAAATTTGATTGTAGAAACTATATATATATATGCAAGTCAGAAGCAGAGATTAATTCAAGGGAAGGAGATGTTAGCTCACAACATGGTCTCCTTTGAACTAAGTCATTTGTAGGAGAAATTAATAAACAAGTGTAAAAGAGTTTTTCAATGTTTTTGGAAAATAGAGGAGATTTTATCTTTTTTTTGTAATGCATAAATATGTTATTAGTAAAACAGCTGAACTTTATGCTATTCTTCGTAATTAGATATTCAAAAAAATTGTATATGAACAAGTAAAATCAATGAAATTAAGTCAATTCTTACTTAGGTCAACAAAGAAAATTTTTTATTTTTGTTATTTTTTATTAAGTCATTATAATTTATAAAAATGATTGATTTTTTCAAGAATTAAATTCGCATTCTTTACCTTCACATTGAATAATACTGAAATCCTCGAATTTTATTGATTGAGCTACTGGATTTTAATCGCAATTCTCATTAAAAACTAAAAAAAACATTATTTAAAGTATTAAAATCTAATTAAATTAAATTAATGAATTCATATTTTAAAAAAAACTGTTTAACATCGAGTGTCATCTACTAGAAGTTAAAAAAAATGTATTTTAATTTGAATGGAGGAATAAAAAGTAAATTTTCATCATTAAGCATAATATCTTGGTAATTTTAGTATTTAACGTAAAACTTTCAGTACTGACTACACCTTTCAAATATCTAGGCATAGGGGAATAACAGTTTTTAGTTTTTGGGGTTAAAAGAAATTTTAGTTCATATTTCAATTTAAAATTCTATATTTCAACCCTTTAGGATGACAATATTGATAAGAAAATAAAATTATTTGGGATACTAAACTGTTTGGCTCACAAACTAAATTTAAAATTTTCTTTAAAAATCTTTAAATGAATATAGTTGTTCATTATGCTATAAGTAAATTTTAAAAAGTTTAGTTCTATTTCTTATATGCACACCCTTACAGGTACTTTCCCACAACGATACTTCATTGTATCAGCTAAGTTGTTAAAATTAATTTCTCTATTTATCTATTTCCTAACTTTTAACTGAAAAAAAAACATTATTTTTTTTTCTCAACTGTAAACATAATAGTATTTTTTGAAAATATTATCTTTGTTTAGATAATAAGTATTCCACATTCTTGTATTTCGTCAAATCTGATCTCATTTCACTCATAAAGATATTAAACGTTCGTTTTTTAATAAGTAATCGAAACGAAATAATAGGGACGAGATAGCATGGTTGCTAGGGATTTGGATTCGCCTCCTTTGAGCTGCAAATTCGAATGCATCGGACGAAGAATCTCTATGAGTGTGGTAGCTAGAGCATGCTAAATCTGTCCGTGGTCACAAAGTTATACATGTCGAGAGTAACACCACTAAGGATATTGGGTCAGAGGTGATCGTTCTCTGTTCCAGATCTAAATTACGATCTGTGGATGAATAATTGAAATGCATGAAAGAAGTCTGCCCCCTAAAAAACGTTTGTGACGTTTGGGAGTTAGAAGTGATTAAATATATGACCTAAGGGTGCTCAGGGATCCATACCCTCAGAGGCTACTGCACCCATACTTCCTTAGTTAATCGGAACACGGGAACAACAACGACAAAATAATAGAAATCAGAAAACAAATATACTCACCATTGAAATATGAAAAAAAAAATTAAACATCCGGAAAAATCTTCTTTGCTACCTCTCCAATGTAAACGAGAAGATTAAGATAGTAGATGGAGATTACAAGTGATTCCCTTGTTGAACAACGTGTTTCATTATGCAAACTAAGGTCAGAAATTCCAATTTCCACACTGAATGAAAACTTCGTTGTCACTAGAATATAAAGTACTCACTAAACAACATGTCAAATGTTTCGGTTTAAGTTGGCGTTAAACAAATATGTTCACCCAGTCGACTTAGAGCCCAGAGAGGTTTTACTTGTAGATTACACAGCATTTCTGTTATAAATTTGCTAATAAGTGCTATGTACTGCTTTTTAATTGCAATCTTTTAATATTTAATACATTTATGGAATACTGGTATTAAGTGACCAATTTTAATGATTTCTTAAAAGTGAAGCTGATTAATTTATCTTTACTCAACAACATGAGAATATATTAGATACTTTAAAGACAATTTGCAAGAACAAGGGCACTTCAATAACCCTTCATGTTTATGTAATCCAGCTACAGGCTACACATCTTCGGTAAACTTAGACCATTACTTATTCGAGGCAACTGCCTATACAAGTTGATTATCCCTCACAAGACGCAATGATGCTGTTACGAACCAAAGTTATCTGACTTCATTAATGCATAATTTCCTAATTAGATAATCAAATTTCTAGGTACCTGGATTCACTCGAAGCGGTTCCAAAGCAGAGCTCCGCTATTGATGTGAATGCTTATTGCTACACTTTACTCACTTCAATAACTAATTATCAATTCAGCCTTTATTATTTGTCGATGGTTTGGTTCTGCAAATCTTTAGAACGGTCCGTGAACACTAACTGGGGGGGGGGGAGGAATATACTTTTAAACACTGAAGCATATTTTAAGAGTTTAGGATCAGGTAAAAGATAAATTTATAGGGAAATTGGAATTAGATTTATTCTCTTGTGCTGTGGATTGTACGAAACTGGATTAATTAGAATTCTAGAGAAATGGGATGATATTTAAAGTTCGAAAATCCATTAATTTATTATTATAAATAAATTTCCTTGTCATAAATATTCTTATGATTTTTTTTCGCAGATTTTTAAGAAACTTACCTTTATACTCAGCATAGTATGACTTTTATTCTTGTTTTGTAAATTTGTTATCTAATAAACACACTTGTGCTGAGGATATTGCATTTCATATAATTTTACAACGAATTCTGACAAAACTATGTGTTTTTTTAAAAAAAAATGTTTGAATACTAATTTATATTTACTGTAATATATCGTAAGGATTCGGATTTCATAGACCTATTTTATTTAGTACTGCAACATTTAGTACTTGTATAAACAGTTTAATCATTACATGTTAATTATTCCTTGTGATTATTATTAGAACGTTTAATCTTTACATCAATGGAATATTTTAGAGCTCCTCTAATTTCCAAAAAAACTGTTGCGCTTAAAGTTATAAATGTACCTTTATGATTTTATAAAAATCCTTTTGCATATTATTACAGTAATTTTGTATCAGGGACTGATTTCCCTGAAATTTTGTCACACACTCTCCAAAAAATTTTTTACCCTCTATCTTCAGAATAAAATTGTGGTCATTTTTTGATGCAACTAATATCTTGTATGACATTAGTTATGAAATACTAGACGTGAATCTGGCAATTTTAACAAATCCATCCTGTTAGTCCTCTGACTATGGTATTTTTCAAAATCACTATTTAGACGTCGTATTTGCAAATAATTTCTAATGTTTTTCGAACAAAACATAATATTATGGTATTCTGCTTGATAATAGAAGGATATAATAAAAGTCTGAGATAGTAAAAGATAGCACTAAACAGAGAAAAACGGGGGATCAAATAGAAATCAGTAACCATCCACTACATAACACCTGTGAAGGGACACTTCGAAATAAAGATGAGACGCTTCCAGCATGGTGGTTTGGCCTTGAAAAAATACAGTCATGTGGAGGGGAGTCGGCTTCTCCCTTCGATGATGGGATGTTCATCCTACGGGAAAGGTTGCGCCGTGGCCGGTGGTGGATCTTAGAACTCAATTGCAGTTGATGGCAATGTTGCTGTTGCGGCGGTTAGGTAATTCAGTTTTAGAGTTTAAATCCATGTTCGTTCGTGGAAGGTCGATGAGTCTAATAAGAATAATCCAGCCGCTACACCGTGAACAACTGGAAAACACGTGATTAGCAGTTGGATGGTTATTATACATGTTGGATCCAGGAGGTATGAAGTTTTATGTGTAGTCCCCCATTTTTCGTCATTATTTAAGTGATTAAATTTATGAATTACTGCGTTTATATGCATGTGAAAGTATAAGCTGATAAGTATTATTTTCAAAGATTTTAAACCTATTTGTCAAGTTTTATCCAAGCAATTATTTGGGTTTTATAGTTATCGAGTTCACTCGAATATCAGACAACAGACTGATATTCGAGTGAATGTATTGCAATAATGATAGAAATTTACAAAATTGTTTGTAAATCCATATTAATTCATCGTTCTAAGCTTTTTTAGTTACCGCACTCACAGACAGACAGTAAGACACAATGTCAAATATGTATATGTATGAGTGGATTAAAATTTAGAGATTCGACAAAACTTCGAGTTCAAATTTTTTGATGAATACAATCCTTTAACTATACTTCATATATAGGAAATCAAATACATAAAGTTACTCAACCCTCCACTAACTCCAGTCTTTTGGATTAATTTGAATGACCTGACCATCGGTAGAATATTAACAAGAACAATTATTGACTCCCTAAGAGTTATCACTGGTCACGGCACAACCGTTACCTTAGGAAGCACATGTCATTGGTACGAAGTTGCGGACTCCAACCAATTCTGTACCCATTTTGCTTGAGGTTTCTCATCCTCATATCCGAAGTGCCCTCAGGTGTAGGTACGGAAAATAAATGAAAATTAGTTACATTTATTACTGCTAGAAACAAATGTTTAATTATAGGTGCTATATGTTTAAGTAATACTTCTTTCAGATATAATATTTTAGAGTATATTTTTTACGGGTATTATGTTTGTGAATTTACACGGATAATTGTATTTACACTAAAAGGACTTCTTTTCCTTCTGAACTCGGCAAGTAAAAGATTCGTTATCCATTGACCTTACTAGAATGTTATTATTATACAGATAATATACATAGTAGAAAAGCAAAATGTTGATTATATTATTATCATTAACCCTCTATGGGCCGAATTTTGTTTCAATTCAAAAAAAAATTGTGGGAACAAAAAAATCAGGAATTATAAATCTATATATGCAAATGAAAACAAATTTCTGTGTTTAAACAATTTTATTGCGTTATAATCATTATCCGACTTTCAAGTCACAGCGGCCTTTAAAATTTGCACTTCTCAGCTCATAAAGCAATTTGCATTTGGTGTAAGACATAAATGTATATGCATCTACAAGCATACTTTGATAATCACTGACAAAAGCACGAATAACTTCAATTGGATCAAATGGTTTTGCGTAATTTTACTGCCAACAGTTTGCACAGTAATTATTTTGCTATTTCGGGTTGATAAAATTTCTGAGATTGAGTAGTTTAAGGCAAACGATGACTCAAAAGAATTTCAATAAGCTTAACAGAAAGAATATTTAAATTGGCAAAGAAGTTTTTTTATGATTTCCACAACAACAACAAAAAACTGATTAATTGAAAATTTTTAATCTGCAAGATATTCACTTTCAGCTCATAACATTTTATTTTAACAGTTTCTATGAAAAATAAAACCTCGAATCGTATTAAATTTCTTACTAAAAGGTCATTTGAACTCTATTCCATATTTAACTGTTTACCTTTGGTTAATAGGTAATAATTTTGCTAGAAGGTTCTATTAAATATTAGGTATATATATGTTTTCTTCTGAGAAATTTTAAATTTTACTGTACATGTAATATATATAAATTTTAATGTACTCTTACAAATTTTATTTAATAATAATACATGTAATATGCATACATTACATTCATATATATATACATAAAATATATGAGTTCATTGATTTTTATTGTACTCATATTACATGTACTCATACAGATTTTATTTAAAATTTTAAGTTGTTAGAGACATTATTCTCATGACATAATATTTTCGGTTGTTTTAGCTTAAAGCGTCCAAAATTCTGTTACTAATTAATTAAAATTCTGATAAATAAAATCTCTAAGAAATGCATATCCCCCCAATTTTTATGTATGCAAATGTAATAACCAATTTGGATCAAAAGGCTTAGTCTTTTCATATTCAATGCGAGCACACAACGCATACTCACATTTATAATCGATAGGGATGTAGGTTCTTAATTGGTTGGTCAAATTAGAATACGCATAAATAACATGAAAACTTTGGACATTATTGTCTACACATTAATTTCACTATTTTGGGGGGGGATGACCAACATTTCATGAAAGATTGTCTATGCTTTCCATTAAAAAGGTTTTTCAAGAAAAGTTTCACATTTAATTCTAAATCTCCTAATATTACGATGTGTTATTAGAATTTTTAGAGTATAAGGCTTATTTATAACTCAATATATAAATATACTCTAAAAATTCTTATCTACCATGGTTTATCCAGACCGAAATATGACGAACAAACATCAGATATGTAAGGATAAAATAATAATTAATATTCCTTAAGCAAGTACAGAACTTATTTCATTTTGCAAGGATATTTAATTTCTGATATTATCGGAAGAATGAATTCGTGGATGAATACTCAAAGTAAGAGACACTATCATGAAAATTATTTTGCATTAAAATACAAAAGCTTCGAGCATTAAAATACGAATGAAGTAACATTATTAATGATCCAGTCACACCGAAATATCCCAAACCACAACTGTGATTCACTGCAAAACATTGAAACACAAACAAGAATTATAAATTATCCCGCGAATAATTCCAAATGTGCCATAAGCTAAATAGTCTGAATAAGAGTTTCAATAGGAATAAACCAAATCTGCATAATAAACTGGAGCGATGAACTTTCTATGATGGGCAAACTTTGCAGAAGGGACTCTATTTGGATGGAGAGGTTTTGCAGTTTAGAGGCCGTGAAAACCCTTCTGTGGCAATTGCGCGTGAATTCTCGTTTTGGAAGACCCCTTTTACCTTGGTAACTGTAACCGAACTCGAGTTCATTCGACGGCTCTTCTTGTAAGACCCTCCGCCTGTACTTATGGTAAGCAATCAGTCCCCTAATGGTTCCGAAGGAGTTGAGACTCTTCCGATGCGAAGAACGGATTGAAATGAATGTACGCCATCTTCCGCGGAAAAAATGACTTTTGCGAGAATGTTCATTGAACTACGGAGCAACTTCTAAGAGATCTTTAAGGAGGACGGTTTAGAGTTATTCAATATTCGGGAAGAATCAAAAAGGAATTGAACCTGTTTGTGTAACTTGGATAATTATAATTTTTATTCCAAAATCTGAAGAAACATAATGATTAATTGCACCAAAATATCTAAAAAAATTAATATTATATTAGAAAAGAATTATTTAAATCTAACACAATACTTATTTATTTTACTGCTCATTATAGGATAAGGAGTATTAATCTAATATTATTTAATCAATTATTTATTTATTTAAAACAGTAAACGTATTTGAATAGAAATTGACGAATTTATTTTTTATCCTTCTGCTATATGGACATTTTTCATCTTCAGAATTCCATTATATATTTCCTACTAATTAAGAATCCTACAATTTTGTCATTAATTATTATTTTCATATTTTCTCTAGAATATGAAAAATATTACTCTAATTTAAATTAAAAATGTTAATCTATTTTACACCCTTGTTTCAATAACATTTATGGTAAAGATTTGAAATAAAATGATATATGAACTTTCTCATGCGAAATTACAATAAAGGTTCAGAGAACGAGAACTTATCAGTGGAATTAACGTAAAATATTAATAATACTTGAAATGCAGCATTTTTTAAAAAAGAATAATAGTTAGACAAAATTTTGTCTCTCAGGAAATTTGATTTAACTCTATAATAAAGGGCTCCTAACGATTAAATTTATATAATTTAAAAAGAGATAAAAACAGCTTTAGTACTGAAAATTAAAAATTAAGAAACTAAAGAGAGGCAAAGATTTAGGGATAGATGTAAAATTACACAGCTCGTTTTCACAATATTTTTATGCATATGCACTCTCAATGAGTTTCTCAATAAGACATTGGTATTTAATTTTTTTAGTATAATTATCTATCAATAATTATTTTCTCTTTATTTTCACTCTTTTGACTTTAGACGATCAAAAGTCATTTTCACCAAGTTGTTACACGTAGAATTGATTTGTGAGAAATAAGAAAAACAAACAAACAAAATAATTCATTCAAAAAGAATAAATAACCAGTCGAAGTTTGAAAACACATGCACTTAGAATGAAAACTTTTGAAAAATAAAGAAAATAATTTCTAATGGAATATTATTTCTCAATAATTATTTTTCTTATTCCACTATGTTTTATTCATTGAATTAGAGTAATTTTTTTAAATATTCATAATTGGAAATTAACTACTTCCCCTATGGTATAATTCTATATAAAAGTTATCAGTACTTCATAATCACTTCAAGTTTTCTTTACACATATATTTTATTCAAAAAGATAACACTTTTCTAGTACGAATGTAGTAATAATTGAGCTAAGATAGAGTGTTAATATTTGAGAAGTTGCATTGATAAGGGTGCTTATTTGAATCAAAATGAAGAATGAATGTAAAACTGATATAGGGTTGATTCCTCAAAAGATTTGGTTTCAATTCTTCAAAAATATACAATTTAGATGCCAATGTAAGTATACAAAATTTCATAAATCTAGCAATCTTTGTTTTGTAGTTACTAAGTATCCGGACATCAGGGTGGGCAGACATTTTTTGAACGGATTTTGTTAAAATTTGATTATAACCTACAAACGTGATGTGATAACCACATCTCATTTGTTTTTTAACACTAGAATGCTAATAATTCATCTCCTGGACGAACGCTTACGAAATAACTTTGACTATTCTTCTACTATAAAGGTTAATGGATCGTTCTACTCAGTACCTTAATCTGACCTTGGGAACTACAGATGAGTACATCCCTTTTCCCCGAAATATTTCTGCTTGTAGTATAGCCAGAACAATAGTAGTCTCAGAGACGAATGGTTATATGTCCCTTTAGTATTAAGAAGGCATTTCTGTGTATGTTTGGAAGTGTCGAAGCGCTTTCACGTAGAAAGTTTGTGGGGTAGGCCAGAAGCTATCCGTGAATTATTGAAAGAATGAAGCGAGGAAGATAATTCTACTCCTGAGAATGAATCGGAAGATGAAGATTTTATTGATGTTATTCTTGCTCCATGGATGCAGAAGCGTCTCAACATATCAACTTTGCCCCGATCAACAAGGACTATTAAAAGTGAACTTCTAAAATTGAATTTGAACATTCAACGACCTAAACAATCCGAAATTAAAAATAAAATTTGCTCGTTTTGCCCATATAATTTGCGCAGAATGATGTACAATTTTTGTTTATTATGTTCAAGAGCAATGTGCAGAGAACATTACGCATAAATGTGTAAAGATTGCTTTGAAAATAAATAAATAATATTTTTATCCTACTTGACAATCAAGAGTTATGAAATCACCTGCAGGTAGTTTCCTTTTATTTAAATTAGCTTTGAAAATTGATTTTAAGTAAACTTCGTCTAGGAGACGAATGGTTATCATTCTTGTTAGTTTTTTAAAGGTTACCTTTCTAGGGTTAGTAAGTGGCTTCTTAATTATCATATTCTCAAGCAAGAAAACCCAACATAATTCCAAAAATATGGTTTTGGGATTCAGAAATGTCTGAAACGTTAATAGTCATCAGATCTTTGATTTTAGATATATAGTAATCATATTTTTGATTTGTTTATTGGTTACATTACTTTATCTTTGTATTATTTGTTTCATGAAGAGGAAAAATAAAGACATATCTTATCATAAGAAGTCCAGTCTCATGGATATAATCATTATGAGGGACATTCTATTGTTTCGTAGATGAATATTGAAAATATGAAGATGGATTAACTACTGTTTCTCGAATAATTCTATTTAAAAGATAGACATGGACATAAAAACTCCAAGTCTATTTTAAAATCTGCATTTATTAAAATGCAGATTTTAAAATAAATTTAACAATCGTGATAAGTCAAGACAATTTTCCTCTCGCTACATCTCTTGAAGTTTTCTGCACAGACTTTAATTTTAGAGGCCACATTTCTATTCCATTTAGGACAGAAAGACTTTTGTCCGAACTCGTGCGTGATCCACATTTGAACACATTCACATTGCAGTTACCGTGAACACATTCCATAGAGCTCTGAAACTCCGCTTGTAAGGTGCTTCACCTTCATAATTCTAAATAAACACCCTTTTAATAGTTTCCCGAGGAGTTGAAACTCTTTTCATGAGAGGACTAGATTTAAGGAAAGAATTCACGAAATCCTCATACAGAGGTTTACTTCATATCCTTTGAATAATATGAATCTATTGAGCTCTGGGATGTTACTGTCTTCAGTGTCCTCTACGAAAGAGATTTCAGGAAGCTTTTGAGTTTTATACTAGAGTAAAGACTAGGTTTTAAGAATAATTTAAATAAGGAACAATAGATAGTTTAAAATATTGAAATTAATATTTCAGTAACGTTATGCAACATTGCTTTAAGAATAAACGATGACAATTTTCAGGAACTTGACCAAAGTCTACATTACAAAATATTCCTAAATTATTTGTCTTAAGAACTGAGTGATTCGATGCATTTTCGCCCTTTTGAATAAATAAAAAAAAGTATAAATTGAATTGAAAAACTCATAGACTGTATTTCTTAAATAAGAAAATTACTTATCAAGATTTTCTAAACCAAAGTGATCTCTTAATAACAAATTAATCCAAAATGCTTTAAAATTATAAGAAAAATACGAGAGTAAGACAAAAAGAATACATAGCATCATTCATATTATTTATTTATCTTTAAAAAAATTATTGATTTTAGGTGAAGAATATTAAAGTTGTAAGCTTTTTTAAGAATAGGGATCAAAACTATCACCTTTCTCAAATTATTAAGAAATCATTACAACTTTTACTCGATTTAAGAAGTAAGCAATAAAAGCAACGGATCCCAGATGCAAATAAATAAAAATAAAAAAATTAAAATGAAATCTACCTTGCATATTTCGATGTATCATATCAGAACAAAATTTCTTGAATGGCCAAGCACCACGTGCCCGTGCAAATGAAATTATATTTTTATTCCTTCTAATTGTTTCATTGAATGAATCACTTTAGTATTGCAAACGATCCAAAATACTTTGTCTCGCCTTTATTGTTTAACCCCTTAACCGGTTTATTTTTTTACTATCTAATAAGATAACACCTTCTATTTTGGGAAGATTTTCTTATTTTGATTCAAATCGAAATTCATGGAATACTTGGCTTATCTACGTATTCGAAGTAATTTTACTATTGAATTATAATTGTTATGAATGATTTATTTTTTGCTTACAACTGCCAAAATTAGTTAAATCTGTGCACGTACGGCGTACGGGCAAACCGGTTAAGGGGTTAAAAATACGACATTTCCTATTTATTTAATTTCATATAATCACGTGCTCAAAATGACATTTTCCATGTTTTATTTGCTGTAGTCAATCGCTTTTTTAATCATAGTTTTTGTAAAAGTGATGGGAATACGTTATTAAAAGCTGATTTTTGGAGATGCTCGTACAGATAACCAAAATTTTAATTTTTCGCCAACGGAAGTTTGTTGACCCCAAAAACAACATCATATTCTGACATGATAATAAAAACATTTAACAAGAAACTCAAATTTCATCCCGCGCTCTCATTACAGAAAAGTTAGTGAGGTTATTGCTTGTTTTATAAACTATTTAAATTATTTATCATGAAATTAAGATAAAATTTGTCAAAAAACTACATTTTGTGGCAGAAGAAAAACTCAAGTGTTGGAAAGAAATTTGTTCTTGACTTTCTGTAGTAGAAAACACCTATTTTGAGCTACAATAGTTAATTACGAGATAGATTTTTTAAAAGAAACAACAAATTAATTACATAATATTTTATTAAAACCAGTATAAAATGTTTATTTAATTAATACCTGCTTATATTTTCTAAAAATATAAATATATTCAAATTTATGGATTTATGGAATTTATGGATCAAGGAGAAAATAACATTGCCATGATATCGGACTAAAATGAAAATTTTCTCATTCCTTTTTTTAAATAACGAAATAATATAGAATATATTAAAATACTAAAAATATTCATGCAATCATAATCCATGCAATAAAATACCACTCTAGTAATGCATGCTGAGGAAAATGAACTTATTTCAAAAATTGAATTTATTAAGGAAGGGGAACTGTTAACATCATCATATTACATTAATTGACCCAACATAATTTTCAAGAAAATAATATGAACATTACAAAAAATTATGAAACAAAAACAGAAAAAAAAGCAATCATAATTTTTTTAAATACAAATATAGTTCACTTTTAAACGATACTAATAAACGTTTGTTTCTAAACAATCTTCTATCATTCTTCAATTAAAGAATAAAAACTTAATTAAATATTATCACTTAATATTTGTAGTGGAAAATCCACTTAAACTTCATTTGTGAGTATAAAAGTAATATTTTAATTAATTGTTTTTATTAACTCTGGATAAATTTGAATTGATTGAAAACATTTTAATAAGGTTAAGGGTTGTCGAACTTAAATCTTTGAACTTTAAATCATATTTTTAATTTTGTTGTTCAGAATGGCACAATTACTTCGACGCTCCTTTGAAAGGTCATTCTGTTCTTCTCTATATTAAAATAGAATGGAGGAAGCAAACTTTTATTTTCAAGCTTGCATAATAGTTCTGAATCTATTTTTACATAAACTTTAAGAATCGAGTTTTTAAAACTTGGACAATTAATTTTTCTTTTAAAATATAACTATAAATTTTAAAGTGGAATTTCAATTAACATAAGAGTACATTTTGAAAATAAAATCATATTTATAATATTTTTTCTGACTTATGTTATACAGACATAAAAATTGAAATCTAAATTTCTGGATGATTTCATAATTTGGTATGAGCTTATAAAATTCTATAATTTATTTTTATTGGTGTATTTAATATATTATTTTTTATTTCTATTATTTACTCACATTCTCTTTATATACATTTATATAGCTTGTTTAAGTTTTCAATCGTTAATAAGATACATTTTATTCATCCTATCAAGTTCAAGTAAATTTTTTAAAACTTGTAGTGGATGACATTTGATGTTTAGTTTTATTTTCAAATGTTAATTCATTAATTTTTGTCAACTAATTAATAACTAACTTTCTTGCCAAAAGTCTTCATTTCCCTGTCGCCAAACAAGTAACGAATTCAGTGTGTTTTTTCCGCACACTAAAGAGGTTAGGCGTAACATGTTTTAGGCTATTTTAAACTATTCTGTTTATTTTCATAATTTCTGAAGCTTTAAAACTAAGCATTATTCATTAATCGTTTTTTTTTCGATTCATTTTGAAGTACGTTTGAATTACAATAATACAGAATAAAAAAATTAGAAATTTCTTATCAAAATTGCGATACCACAACTGGTGTAGAAAATTCACGTATTTCCGTTACCTTAATTGGAGTTGAATCCTGAATGGATGTTGAAAATTCAACTTTAGTATAATTTTTTGATTTATTATTTATATTGTAATGATCAGGCTGGGATATTCTGTTTGGTATGGCGTTGGAACCGCATTCCTGGGGTTGCGTGTTCGATGTATGTATAGAAAAAAGAATGGAAATTGCTAAGAAATTTGCTTTCTATTTTGTCTCTTAATAATGTGATTCTGCCATATTTAACATCGTGATCCTATCACATTTAATATTGTGATTCTGTCATATTTAGCATTGTGATTCTATCATATTTATTTATATATTTATATGAATTGTAATTATTTAATAAAAAGTAACTAAAATATTTTTTGTCAACCTAAATAAGAACTGATATAAAATTATTGCATTTTATATTATTCGCTTATTTTAAGTATTTTTAATTGAGTGTCCTAATGTTTCCCCGTATAATTCGTCTTTCACAAAGGAAAATAGTTTTGCAGACCTTTATAATGGATATTTAAGCGAATCAAGGCCAATGACTATGCATTGGTGTTCTTTGTGGCCGCTGAGGGGTTTGAAACGAATATGATGACTTCAAAGATATAAAATTTTTAATTTTGGCTTATGCGAGTGATGTACGAAACATGCAGATATATTTTTGATATCTCTGCTAAAACTCAAGATATGGATTTCTTCTAGATCTATTGATAACCTGCCATTGGATATATAAAATCGTAAAAACGTACACGGATGATAGTCGAATAATTTATTTTTTGGAGATATTGAACACAAATAATCTCTTTATAGGCACATTGAGCTTATATGGTTGTTAAGACAGATTCAGGGCGGCTTTCTGGCGCAGAGGTAGCGCATCTTCCTGGTGTTCTGGGAGTTCCGGGTTCGAGCCTCGGTTCTGGCATGGCTGTTCTTCGGTGTGCTATCTGTGAGATGTGTGATTGTACCCCCTTGTAAAAAGGAATTGCGCAAGCGGAGGTGGTGAGTGTGTAGCTAAGTCGAACTCTTGGACCTAGTTGGGCTACTTCAAAAGCAAGAGACGCTCCTTTCGGCTTAAATCTGCTGCTGTATCAGCGGACGCTTATCCAATATGGCAAATGTCACAATAACAAGACAGAAACGATACTTATAGGTGTGCCGTTGAATTCTTCAAGTATTATTTTTTTATGCAGGCTTTGTCTGCGTTTTGTTACTTGTACTTAGAATTTTCTGGTGAAATAATGGATTAGTGACTTATCGAGTTTCTTATGTGCATACTCACCTAATGAACTTTTCCTGAAATAGTATTTTTGAATTTTAGCTCATTTGTAATCGCCTATTATAATATCATAAAATCCAATATTTTTTTAAATCCATGAATAATTGAGCCCCCATCTATAAAAATATTGAATATCCATAACTTGTTTTGTAAATAATTTGTATAAAATGAATTTAAATTATTCATAATCTAAATTAAGAGATTATTTTACATATTATAAGAGAAATTATGAATATAATTATATTGGTAGAAATTATTGATCAATGGAAATTTTGTTTGATTGAATATTGAACTTTCATTCAAACAAATATATATTCATATAAATATTAAATTTAATTTTAGAGTTTAAGTGAAAAATGTATAATATAATTACTTTATTATTATAATTATAGTAAAATAAACTACGGAATAATTTATTTAAATATTAGTTTGTTTCATGAAACAAGTATTAAATTTGGAACGATAAAAGAAGTTGTTACTCTTACAATACTCCTAAACAGTTTTGACTTATTCTCGTGCATCTTTTTCCCCCGAAATTTAACATCACTAAAATATTCGAAACTAATCGAACCAGAGCTTTTATTTCAGTTAAAAAAATTTATTGCGTTTTAAAAAAACAGTATTTAAAAATTTCATTTGACCGAAAATAATAAAATAAGAAGAAAAAAATATGAAAAAGAGAATTTCGTATATGTAGAAAGTAGCAAGCGCTTATATCAAGACGAAATTCGAATTATAACTTAACGTCCCTCGCAGGTGGTAACCGAAATCTCTTCCCGCTTTTAAATTAAATTTCTCATCGCCCGCTTGGCATCACTGGAAACCAGATGACCGAAAATAGTTTCAGTAACTGGTAATAACAGCGGCCGATTTTCATTCAAAAGATAATTTATTCTATTCATGCCCTCCAAATTTTTCGATCTTGTATTTTTTTTTCCAATCTCATGTAATACTTTGTAGCATGCGCAAAAATACTTTTTAGAGGGCTTGAAATTCTAATCTTAACATTCAAATAATAAAATGAAAAAAAATAATAAGCATGAAATAAGATGGAAAGAGGAATTTAAAGTTTGTGATAACTTTTAAAAATATTGTATAGTAAACAAATTCAAAAAAAAAAAAAATAAGATGAAACATTTTTTTCTAAAAAAATTATTTTTCATTATTATGTATTATGATTTATTATTTTATTTTTGCTTATCAAATATGTCGAATATAATATTAACACCGATACCAAATATTAATACCGTTTCCCCGTTTTGAGGAACTCATCTGAGGTACAGGATCAGGATCATTTTTTGTTTAGTTATCAAATCTGAAAAATCCTTTTTTCTAGTTCTTAAGGTCAAGCCTTCGATTATTAAAAAAAATTTAACTGAATGCAAATAGCTGGTTTAAAAAGGCATATTATTAATTTTTAAAACGTTATAATTTGAAATAAATACATTTAAAATTTAAAAGAATTAGGGCAAACTTTCTTTTTTATTTGTGAAATTATTTGCTGTGTATAGCACATTTGTTAGAATTTAACTTTAAAATTTAAAATGGAATTAATCAATTAAAGTTGTATTTTAATTGGAATTTCTCCACATGAATCCATAAATGTATTTTAATTAATGCCATTTAATTACAGATTAAAAAGCGTTTTAAGGAAAAAAAAAGGAAATGATTCTCATTAACATCTAGAGAAGACAGATTTTCCAATCTTTATCTTAGTCTTTACAATTGAATATCTCAGAATTTTTATTTATTCTTCTTAATTCGTTAAATTCAAAAGCAATTCATGTGCTTCGAAAGCATTTAGGTTGATCAAATCTTAAATATATGATATTTACATATTATATAATATTACATATTTTAAAACTGTTATTAACAATATACTTAATTCTTGAATAAAGTAATGATTACTTTTTATGTACTATAAATGGCCGGTATAGCCTGGCTGGAAGAGCGTTAAACTCGTATTCCTTAGGTTGCGATTTTGAATCTCACTAGTCGAAGACTCCTCGTCTGTGGTGGTGGCTGGTGCACGTTAAATCTGTCGTGGTCACAAAGTCCTCTATATCAAGAGTAATAGCACTGGGTCAGAAGTCATTGTTTTCTTTTCCAGATCTAAACTACCATCTATAGATTAATGAATGAAGCCATGAACTCGTAAAAAGGGTTCAGAAAAGTTTAAAAAAAAGTTCCGTAAAAAGGGTTCGTAAACGGAACTCTCCGAAGCTTCTGTGCCCCTTCTTCTACAATAAAGTGCAACACAACAACAACAATGCTATAATGAGAGCTTTCGTCTTTAAATATTTGAAATTGCTATTCCTAATTTATATTTTAATACATTACAGCAATTATTTATAAAACCATGTAAATTTCCAAAATCATGAAATATAGCATACAAAAAATTACTTTTGTAATTTCTTTCAAATATAATCTAAAAAATTATTTCTTACTTGAAGTTTCAGGATTAAAAAAAAGGGAAAGAAACGAAATACCACTAAAGTTACATGATCCCTCCACACATTATGAAAAATCGACGTGGTACAATGAAATGAAAATTTTATCACTGGAGTCATTTTTCATTTTATATTTCATTCCCTAATACGGCAACAACAGTCGACGATATATTATTCACTTTTGTGAGATGACAGGAGATCTTTATCATTAATAGCCTCATATACCAGTCGCTGCCTTTAAGTAATTTTTTATAGAAAGGATAAACGTTCTGAATTATAGATTGAACAGGTGAATTGATTTTTGATAGGATTTAACGGCACTAACTTATGGTATCAGTCACTTTTCGAATACATTGCACTTGATATATCAAGATACGTTTATGAAAACCATCATTTTGGGTTATGAAAGATTAATGAAGCACTTTATTGATTGAAGGTTCTTTTGAATATTGCAGTAAAACATATGTTTAATAATAGAAGATATTTATACTTTGATCATTACTTGAAATGAAAATGTCGTTCATGATTTAAATAATGAACGAAAAAATGAATTAAATATAGGAAAACATATTAGCACTACTAGTTACTTTTAGTATTCATTCTTCCTTAAGTAATTTTGTAAGCAAAATCCATATTCATAAAGGAAGTAAAAATGTATAGGAATAAAAATCCTAGTTACCAAAAAAGAAAAAAAAATCTATGGATATTTAACTCTAGTTTGAACTTTTGTATTATTTCTTAAATAGTTTGGTTATCAACACGACAAAATAAATAAAAAAATGATTTTATAAGAATTGCATTTATTCTAGATTTTTTTCATACAACTACATCTAGATAATTCAAAATCACATTTTTCGCTTCTTGTCTCCAATTGCCTTACAGCGAATTTTCTTTTAAGTAGAGATTTTAAAGTAGATTTTATTTTTTATGACGACATTAATTTTTTTAAATATTTAAATCAATTACTTTTGAAGAAAAAACTAATCATTTGATATTTTTTTACGAATTTTCTCGAAGTTTTCAGTTTAGTTTTCATTACAGAATTACTTTCAAATATTTTTTCAAACGACAAAATTTCAGCTTTGTAAATATTACAAAATGTAACAAAATGAAAGTAAAGGAATAAGATAAAAGTATTTCATATAGAAAAATAATATTAATTAATTAGGTCATTAGGAACAGCCTAAAATATTATACATTTCTATGAGTTTTCCACTTATATAACAACTGTCTGTAACCCCAATCCAGGGCCAGCTACCGGCTAAAGTGTGCATTTTTCTTGTAGGACATATTTTTTGCTGATAACTGTATGCTATCATAATTTTAGTTATGAATCTTTAATACTGTTTTCTTATGTTTTTCTTTCATCAATGAAACATATTTAATAAACACTAAATTAATTACAGATCAATGACCTGTAAATATTCCAGCAAATTTAAGATTCTGGAAAGTACAAGATTTACGGTCTTGTATGTAAAAAGTACCGAAAACAAAATATTCTTTTGGAGTACTCCACGTGACATTTCAACCTATCGGAGAGCTTATATAGACTCGGGAATCCAAAGTGATTTAATGATTTTCTATTTTTAGCTGACATTTCATAGTCCGTTAGAAGTTTTGGAAGCGTTATTGTTACAATATTTATATATAAAAATGATTTGATGTCGGTTTGTATGTATGTTGACTGTAAGTCACACTCATTGTGTGTATTTTATCTGTAATCTCTTCCCTTATTTTATATTTTCTTTCTTTATTTATGGAAGTATTCTTTAAGTAAATCGTTGGTTTCCAAGATGTCAGACCTTTTTTGTTTGCATACCTGCTGGACAATATCCAAACTTTTTTTATTGCTAAAAGATGCGGAAAATCGTTTTTATTTATTAACCAAATGCTATTTTTTGTTGACGTGATGAATAAATAATAGGCATCTCATAAATAATTAGTAAACACTTTAAAAAATTTAAAATTTGTACTCTTTTAAAACTGCATTAAAATTAAAGGGGTAAAAAGGTATATGGCGTAATTTATTTGAAAATTACCCCGTTCTTGTTTTGAGAACTTATAAGAAACATTAAATTTATAAAAAAACGAATATTCATTTGTTCAAATTATAAAATATATAAAATTCTATCTGGAATTTTTCTTTTCTAAAATCCTCAAAACTAAATTTGAAAAATACAGAAAAAAATGCAAAAAAGTATTTATTTAAAGCTCTCTCTATATTGAAATGATGCCTAAAATTTCATTTATTTCTAAATATCAGACGAAAGAGATAAATGAAAAAAAAGGCAGCATATTGAGAACCTCAGGATTTATAGTCAGGAGAAATTTGAAATATAACTCAATGTCAGACGCAGGTGGCAGCCGAAATCTCTCTCATGCGTTTAAATTAAATTTTGCATCTACTGTTTTGGCAGCACTGAATGCAAAATGCTGAAATTAGTTTCAGTAATTGGTAATTTGTGATTTGGTATTTTATTCAAAAGCTAATTTATTTCGCCGATATAATGAAGGCATTTTAAGCTCATTTATTTATTGTTTTTGGAATCTGCTATCATTTGGTGGGCTCTAGGGAGCTAAATTTAGAATCTTAAAAGAAATGTTAATTAAGAATTTCATACTGAACCAGCTTTTATATTTCATGAGATCACAAAGGGAGAACAAAACCCTCAAAGCATATTTGTATATCGATTTCATAATGAAATGAAATGTCTAAATGTATTTCAAGAAACGATTATAAAGAAATAAAAATGGAAGCACTTATATTAGTTTTTAGAGACTAAATAATTAGAAAGAATCAACTGTTTTCTTGAAAAGTATATGAACCTTTTATTGAATACCTTGATAATAACAAAATGTCTGATTCTAGTTTTTGAGGCATTTAGTTCATACTATCATACTTAAAATAATGAAATGTGACATAGATATAATCGTAATAGGGACTCAGAGCATTATTGAAGTACAAATGCATTTTTTATTTAACATTAGACGACTCTAACTTCTGATTGTAAATTGTAAAAAATAGAAAGATATTACTTTTTTCTAATTACTATAGGAATTCGGCTCCATATAATGGTTCATTTCTAATAGTAATTCGGAGATATAAATATTTTCATTTTTAAAATTAATTTCAATCATTCTAAATTTTCCGAAATGGAAACTTTAATTTTACGCGATTATTAAAGACTAATGATACATTTTTGAAATCTAATGAAATTGGGTTTAATTATTGACTGGAGACACCTAGAGAGATATATTTAAATGTTAAAAAATAAAGACACATCATTCTTAGATATTTAAAAATCAAAATTAATTTTACTTTCATCTCTGTCTTCAGAAAATTTTCATTAAAATTAATACTTAAACACTGAATAACAATTTTTAATAACATTGAAAAAAATAATCGAAGTTGGTGAGGATTAACCAATTTAATTTAGTAAAGAAAATAAATAATAAATAATATTGATAAATTTAACTTAAAACAAAAAATTATAACATTATCTTACAAATTATTTTTAATTATATTATCATTAAGGTTTTTATATTTTATCGGTTAAATATGCTTGAAATATTTTTAGATGAAAGTCAGACCCCTCTCAGAAAAAAATCCTTTGTTTGTATTTAAGCTTGAGGATTACCAAAGAAAATGTTTTCAACTTGGTTTCTTCATTTCTTCTTTTTTTGTTTTTATGATGTTAAAATTATTACTAATTTGGTTAAGTTAATCTGTGTTTCAGTAGTAGAAGCATTAGCGCTCCCTAAATACAATGCATCTTTTATTAGTTTCGTTGAGAATTAATTTATTTTTAATTAAATTTCATGAAAATTGGACTTTTTAATAATTATATACATATATATAATCATTAAAATGAAAAATTCTCATTCGAGAGAAATATTTATTTTTTTTATTTTTTTCATAATTTATAGGATATTGAGAATTTTTAAAAAAAATATTTATAAATTTAAAACTATAATTTCTACATCATACTATATAATTGTTTTTATCTTTAAAAAATATTTTGAGTATATATTTGCTCATTTTTCTCTCTTTTAGAATAAGAATGATTTAAATACTCTTTACATTGATAAAAAAAAAGATAAAAAAAGATTAAAATGAAATCTGCCATGCATATTTCAACGTATCATGTCAGGATATAACTTTTTGAACGGCCAATCACCATGTGCTCGCGCAAGGTTAAATTATATTTTCATTCACTTTAAGTGTTTCATTGAATGAGTCACTTTAATATAGCAAACGATCAAAAATACTTTGCATAGCATTTATTGTTTAAAAAATATCACACTTCCAATTTATTACGCTTCATATAATCACGTGCTCAAAATGACATTTTACTAGGCTTTATTTGCTGTAGTCATTAATTTATTGTTTTAATCAGAGCTTTTGTAAATGGGATGACATCACGTTTATAAAAGCTGATTCTTTGAGATGCTCGTACAGATAATAAAATTGTTTTTTTTTTCGCCTACGGATTTTTGTTGACAATAGAAAACCTCATTCCCAAAACTGTTATTTTGTTATTTATTATCCTGTTGTGACATGACAATAAATTAACAATTATAGCAGAAGAAGTCGAGAATACAATCATCCATAATAGAATAATGTTAGAAAATAATTCTTTGTTGAAATTTTAAAAGATGTTTCTGACAGTTTAAACATAACTAGAATTAGGGAGTTGCATTTTGAAACAAAATTGTAAAAAATGCAGAAAGAAATTCTAGTATTTTTTAAGATGTCTTCATTGGTTACAGTATAAAGATGGCTTAAATATAACCGCTAAAAATTTGACAGATACAAATTGAACAAAATTCTCTGCCGTGTCTTCTATTCCTGAGGGAAGTGTCGCGTAATCTGCCCCCGTGTCACGTAGAAAGTCCTGACGTTGCGGAGAACTTGGGGTCAAGTGACAAATTTTTTCTGTAAAATTCGCCAGAGATATGAATTTTAAAAAAAGGTGTCGTGTCTTTCCCGTGCTGACAATCCTGAATGAAATTATTCAGAAAATTTTGGTGGGTTGTTCTTTTTTTTAGTAAAATACGTTTAAATACAACTAGTGTAAAAAATTTAAAGGTTTCCTATGGAGTTATTCGGCATAGCTTTATTGTTTCATTGAATCCATTAAGAGTCAAACCGAAACTTATATAATTATAATTTAAAATATTCTTTATATGTTGATTATATTGTTAAGTAAAGAACTTCAAGAAAATTTTTGAGACAGAAAAAATCATGGTGGTTAATATTCTCTCTCATTATTATCGTTATCGTTACCTTGAATTATAAAATAAAATATATGTTTATGAACCTTTTGAATCAGAAGAATTGAGATTTAAAGTGTAGCACTATCAAAGTTTATTGAAGACGTATTTGTAGGGAGCAAAAACCAGATCGCGAATGAATGAATCCACTTATTATATAAAATTTTAAATTAAAAAACAAATGTAACTTTCAAATCAATAAAAATATTAAAAATTTAAACAAACTTCTCTGGCTCAATTTGGTATATTTTTTGTGTAATAAAACCTAATTGACAAATATGAAAAAATCAATCGCATATTTCGTAAATACATATAATATTTTTCATAAACATTACCGAAATACTTATTGTTACATCTACATAATATCCTCAAATTTAAAATATAAATTTGATAATAGTTTCAAAATTAACCAAGCATTTTATAATTCAGCTAATGTTAAATCTGTTGAGGTCACAAGTCCTCCATTTCAAGAGTAATACCACTGGTGGTATTGGTTCAGATGTGATCGTTATCTGTCCCAGATGTAAATTACGACCTGTGAATGCATGAATGAAGTGCGCCCTTTAAAAGGTATTTATGACGTGTATGTAGCTAAGTTACACTCTTGGCCCTAGATGGCGCTACTGGAAAACTAAAGAAGCTCAATCGGCTTAACTCGCTGTCTGACCTGTAGGAGGACTTGAAAAGTGCAAAAGTAGTAACAACAACATATTTCAGCTAATAACTGTTCAATTGATATAGGAATTAAGTAATAATTTTATAGATTTCATTAGATAAATTTATTTATATATAAAATGGAATGCAGATTATGTACATGCAAATTAAATAATATATAGAAATTTTTTGCTGTTTTATTTTCTAATTATTTCTATTTTATTTATTTTCATACTTTCATAGGTTCAGTTGTCAACATATATAAGAAAGAATTGTTTTGTGTAGGAACTCATTTTATTATATCCATTAATTCTGCTTCACATATTTCGTAGCTAATATTTCATTCTGTAGAATTTAAAATAAATATATAGATAGATCGATTACATGAATGATATGTTAAATGTGACCACATTTGGAAAAATAGGAATTTAGGAATTTGACTGAATGCTGGCATTTGAAATGAAATGAGAAGGAAGTAACAATTATTTTAATTAGAGACACTTATGAAAGTACAAACAGCCTTTTGAGTATGTGCCATACAAACATACGAATAATCCAAAAAAATGAGGAAAAAAAACATAATCATTTTCTTATAATTTTTATGAATTCCTTATTAGTATTATTTTATACGAATGATCTAAAACAATCAAAAATCAAAATAAACATTTTGTGAAGCGTTTATGTTTCTGGCTTCTTTCTATGATTTCATACGGCTTAAATATGTCATTCTCTCTCTAAAAACCATTGATGTAAGACACGCTGCCTTTTTATTAGTTATTTCCTTTAAGACTACAATATTTAATAATTGTAGTCCCAAAAATCGGATGTCGTGTTACCCTTTTCAAAGACATTTTATTGTACATTGTATCATATAGTTATGAATAATCATCTTAATAAAAAAATTGAGGTAAGTCATATCACTGACTCTTCCCTTCCCAAGGTTCACGGATACAAAAAATTGAATGACCAGAACATCGTTACAACAAAGTTGCGAGAACTATGGTTGAGTTCTGAGGGCAGTCACCGGCCATGGTACAACCCTTCCCAAAGGAAGTGCGTCACTTCATTGATAAGAGGAGCCAGATCCCCTACCTATTTCCGTATCCTCCATTGTGGAGAGATCCAAACACCATGCTAGAAGCATCTCATACTTTTTTTGAAGTGCCACATGGAGGGAAAAAATTTTGAGATAAATCTGGATATTCTGTCGCTATTTTATTATGAGGAAAAATAATTCATCATCCGTTTCATGCTCTCGTCTGAAATGACACCACAATACTTTTTTTCTGTCCATTGGGATTTAAGCGATTGATAGTAAAAGAGTGTGCCAAGATACTGCAAAAAATAATCGATAATCTTCACTATGGGTATCTAAAAATTAAGGGGAATCTTTAATCCACTGTCCATAGTTTATGAAAGCTACGAATGAAAGTGTCTCATGTGATGTTCAGACATAGATAAATAAGTTTTCAAGAAAATAATTAATGAAAAGTAATGATTTCGGTTAAATGAACAAGCGATTTAACGGACAAAATTTTAAAAAATTACTCCTTAAATTAGGAGGAATTTTTAAAAGGGATGAAAAAACTAAACATAATATCTAGAACTCCAACATAATGCACTAATATATAAATCTGTCATATATAAATTTATCATATATGAATCCACTATTGACACAAATATATTATGCATAAAGCACATTGTGAGAAATTTGCAAACATTTAAACTAAAGAAATTATAGTGCACTTTCCTTATTCAAAACAAAGCAGTAATGGTGAATATGAGTTTTCACTTACTGATTAATATAATATTCAAATCGGTAATATTACCAGAATAAAGTTAATATCGCTGGAGTAATGTAACGTTCAAAAAAATAGAAAACTTATACAAGCCCCTGATGACGAATTAATCGCTTGAAGATGAATAAACGCATTAAGATAAAAACATCTAACAATCTTGTTACATTTTAAAAAATTACCTACAAAGAACACCCATATAACGCATAATAATACATCAGTAACTGCATATGAATAATTGCTTTACGAATGAACACATTAAGATATCCACAATTACCTGTCGTTTTTATAACATTTTTAAAAATTATCTACAAAGGACACACATAGTGCACATAATAACATAGTAATATAATGGCATAAAATGAAAAAAAAATGTCAAAAGATATGCTTTTTGTAACATTTTGAAGGTAAAAAACGGTAGATGGTGAAAAAACAGAAATATTTAGTAAATTGTAAGCTGAAATATAAAATGCTTTCATTTTGTTTCCATTAAGCCCATCATACTGTTAAATAAATAATAAATATCTTATGAAGCGATGTTTATTTTTTTGTCAGATTATTCTTTCGTTAAGGATCATATAAAGAGAGGTTCTAAACAATGTATATTACTTATAAATATTTTATGCCATTTCAGGAAAACTACATAACTAAGATTGATCCCATGTCTTAGAGCTGTAATTCTGCTATTAAAAATCAATTTATCTACCACAATTTGTAATTCTGAATAGTTATCCTGTCAGCAAAAAATTGGCCTGATAACAATTACTAATATAAAACTTTCTATGCTTTGGATCACTCTATTATATATACAGGGATATTTTTTTACTAATGCTGTTTAGAGAGTTCTGTAACTGAAATTATTGGCTAGAAAGCTCCATAATTTGAGAAATTGACATGGGAAAAAAGAAATCTATGAAAAAAGTTAATGGCAGGGAGGAATTGGAAGTTTTTCACAAAAATTGGGAAAATAACTGATTCAAAAATTGAGAAATATTGATATGTTAATTGAAATCCAAGCAGCACTTTTATTATATAGTTTATTGCTTAAAAAATATCAGGTTCACTTGCACTAGAACAGCTAGACAGACAGTTCTTCAGTTAAAGAATTTTCTTTCAAATCTGTTTGGTATATACAAATGTGGCCGTAAGACTTATATAACAAATTTGATTAATTTAACACAAAGCAGTTTTGAGTGATCATGTTAATACGCTTAGACAGACAGACATATTTTCAAAAATGTGTTTTTCTCACAGTGAGAATTTTTTTTTAAAATTTTAATCGAAGATCTAAATTTTGTAAATTTATCAAAGTTTCGAAGATGAATTTTTTTTACAGTTATGATACTCTCTCTATATTCTCAATATGTACAAGAAAAGAAAAAAATCTAGTTTTAATGGCAATTCAATGCAATAGAAATAAGTAGCATAAAAATTAGTCTTTTTTTAAAATCAATTTCTACTTAAGTTATTAGGAAAAGTTTTATTTTAGTTACATTTTTATTAAATAATTATAATTTCAGTTCTCGTTTTCCGCTTTAAAACAGATGGAAGGGTTCATTAGCTTCAAAGGATATGGACCCCTAAGCACCCGAGGGCAGGAATCTGATTTCTAGCTCATATACGTTGCAAACCCTTTTTGCGTGTTGGACTTCATTCATACTTTTCATTCATTCATCCACTGATTGTAATTTAGATCTAATTCGGAAGATGGTCCCCTCTGACCCTGTACCTCCAATGGTATTAGTCTCTACTTGGGGAATTTGTGATCACAACAGATTTAATGTCCATCACATATGGAGAATTTTTGGCTCGCAGGTTCGAACTCGCAACCTAAGTCATACCAACAGGGCTATACTGTCCTAGCAGTTACAATTATTATAAATAATTGGTTAAAAATTATATTGGCGAGAAAATTAGGTTTTAATTAATTAATAAAAAATAATGAATTAATATTTGATAAAAAAAAGTATTAGCATCAAGTATCATCTACTACAAGTTTAAAAAAAAATTACTAGAACTTGATTGGAATAAACAGCATTTTATTAACGAGTAAACATTTGAACAAGATATATATATAGGGAGAGTGTGAGCTAATAGTAGGAATTGAAAAAGAACCCTTAATAGCCGGGACTCATTGCCATGAAGTCTGTGTTTTTTTTTCAAATGCTGGTGGAATTCACCATCAAATTGATAAAAGTGTCAATGGTAACCATTTTAAGTTCTATTGAGTTCCATATGGGTAACTTATATTTTTGACCAAAGATATTATTTTTAGAAAATCTACGCCATATGAATTTGTTTTGTGTGTTCATAATAGAACATCCAACGTATACAAACGGATTCTAATTAAAAATTAAAAGTATTACAATAAAATTTAGTCTCAATAAGAAATGTAAAAATCTTCCAGGTGTTTATTTCTGAAATATTAAAACGTATTCTCTCTTGATTTAAAACTTTCAATATATAATTTTCTTTCCTAAAATTATCTTCTTTTCCTATTTCAAATATTTTCAGTACTTTCATTTCCTCAAATTTCATGAATACTAATTAGCTAAGATATCCAACTTTTAGATTAAATTCCATCGTGGAGCGAAAACTCATTTTAATTTTTACCAAAAGTTGGTTCTAATAGGTCGGAAATTGCAGGTTAATAAATAAACGAGATTGGTAAGCATTCAAAGCAGAGATGAAATAAATTAAGTTTCGAATAACCCTTCGCTATTGGCTACCGAATTTAGATTGCTAATTACTAAAACCATTTTGTTCATTCTGCGTAAAGTGTTTGATGAAAATTTATTTTAAGCTCATTGGAGACTTTGAGGTTTTCACATGATATTGGTTCAAATTTTCATTTTTCAAATCTTGTTCCAGTTTTTCCGTCCTTTTTTGTTTTTGTATTTACCTTAAGTCTTATTAAGATAAGCTTAATATTTTTACTTCATTTCTTATTTTGACGAAAAGTAAAATTTAGATCTCATAAGATAAGAAGATGTGCTAGGGGAAAAGTAACTATAGGCCTTTGGTTTTAGAAAGGTTTTTTATAACAACCAGTGCATGAATGGAAGTCTTCCAAAATATTTTTGTTTTAAATTAAATATTTTCATAATATTAAACATATACTGGAATATCTCTTGTGAAAACTAAGCTTTTTAGTATCATAAAAAATTAATTTTTCAGTTTTAAATCTTTTAAGATATGGATCGTTTATCAATTATAAAAATTCCTTTTAACTTTGAAAAATAATTTTGTAATAATAGTCACATAATGTGTTACTTTGTACTGTCGAAACAACATGAATTAATGTTTGAAGAAAATGTGATTAAAAAGAATATTTAAGATAAAATTATATACACATTTTTTCTAACCAATACAATTTTACGATTTAGTTAAAGTATAAAAACTTCCTTTCATTGCATTCCTAGGAAATGTCGGACAATAATAATTACATGTATTGGGTTTCTGTTAAAAGTGTCTATTTATTTCTGGACAGGGATATAATTCAAGAGGATATTTTTAGTTAGCTTTATAATGCTTTTATTCAGATTTTCAATTCAAATGGCACTGATGCTTTTAATTTTAAATATATTAAAATAAATTGCTTAATGTATATTATAAATTTATAACCACATATTAAGTGTATCATTTTAATATTTACAATTACATAAGACTCGTGCTGTTTTAAAACAATTCTATTCAACATTGTTTCCCTTCTGTGTGAATTCATTTATATTAGGGATTTAAAGATTTTTTTCTCAGTACATATTCCATTTGAAATCGATCATAAGCGCTTAAAGGAAGAAATATTTAAGGCATTTTATTAAAATAACAAATCCTTCTTTCTATAAATATTAAATTTTACATTTAATATAGTCGTTACTTAAAAACCGCTCCCTTGTTTGCAATTGAGAGTTCGAATACTTTGTCGTTGAAAACTTTCTTTTTCCCTTAAAATTAAGTATATGATAAAATATTCATTTGCTTGATCATATTTGTTTGAACAGTGACTCTAAATGTTACTTTTTTATTGTCTCTAGTTATCTCACAAACAGTGTAATTTGATATGCCTTAAATTTATCAAAATTATTTGTACAGTTTTTTGATAATTTAACTTAATCAATTTAACTAAATTCAAACTCTTATTTTTTAAAAGATTATTAATTTTAAATATGTAAAATTTATATAAAAGTTTTCATCAAAAAATTGATAAATATTGATAACTGAGGTTTATGATTGCAAACAAATTTGTGATTTATATTTAATTATAGCAAAAAAACTTAATAAGCACTATGTTTCATATTATTGTTCGAAGATTTTACAAAAAGTTTGCATAACATCATGAGAAGAAAACGAAAAGCGATGTTTATTGATTATTAAGAAATTTCAATGTTAATTTTTGTGCCAATAACTAAAATTACAAATTTGGTTTTAATCTAAATAAAACGAGTAAATTTTTAAACATTTTACTCTTCATAGAAACTATAGAAGAGGAAGATATTTATTCTGGGAAGGATACCTCTCCCTTACTCATGCCCAATAAACAATAACTTCTTTCAAAGATGCAAAACGAGTGCATTTATTTCTATACTTTTTCTCACTATATGCACTTATATTCTTTCGAAACCATTTAAGAATTCTTTTAAACTTTCATTTCGAGAAATGTTTGTTTACTCTAAATAACGTTCAAAATAGTTTGAAAAGTATCCATAGAATAGTATCTAGTTCAATTATTGTGAACATAAGGAAGTTGACGCACAATTTCCTTCTATTTAAAACGAAGAACTATTGCAGTTTCCTCTAGAGAAAGGAAATTCAATTTCCTAATGCCAAAAGTAAAATAAACGTTTATAGAGGAATTACAGAATAATTTATCACCTAAATTGCATATATTATCGATTATTTTTGTCAACAAATTTTAAAAATCCTGAGAATTTTTGATAATTTATCACCTCTAAAAATTGTAAGCATCTCATAAAAGCTAATTGCAATAAAAACCTTTCTTATTAAAAAGGAAAATTCTACCTTTTTAGATATAAACTTTTTTATCGAATTTCAAATTTGAGTAACGATAAGACAGAAATATCCATTCTCAAAATTATTATTTTCTATAGAAGGACAATTCACATTTGTTTTGCCCATAAGCAATAAAAAGAGAGTGAAAAATAAAAATAAATAAGCTTATGTATCAGGAAGTATATTCAGCACGTCAAGGAAATATATTGAGTCATGAAAAATATTGTCTGTCGTTATAAATTACTCATAAAATTTTGATTGTTTTGTAACAGGGGAAACAAAATTTTATTTTTCTCACAGGATAAATTTAAGTTACTATCTGATAGTGATGTTGAGCTACATTTCAGATACCTATTAAATATATATATGCTTTCAAAAATATGAAATTCGGATTTTTTTTTCTTCTCATTTTCCCCCCTAAACAAATTTATTCTATTTCAAAGGACGACAACCGGAGTGGTAAAACTTCACACACACACACACACACACACACACACACACACACATATATGAAATAATAATATAAAAATTGAAGAAGATTTATTTGAAAGATTCGGTATAATTATTTTATTTGCATCATAATGCGCTTCAGTAAAAACTCTACTTATATCAATATAAAAGGACTCTAATTAAAAGTTTAGAAAGTTATTTAAAATAGAAATTTCATAATTATAATAAAAATTATTAATCCTTCTAAAATTTTATAACAATATTTAAATTTACAATTCATATAGATTATAAAAAATTATGAATCATAAAAATACGTATAAACATTTGCCTTAGATTTGAGAAAAAGGCAAAGTTATTCTACCTATAAAATTATCAAGTTTTCCGATTTAGTTATGTTTAATGCCATCGCCTTCAAACATCAAAATATATTACGTTAAAGTTTTAGTCAATTCCAGTTTTATAACAATTTTTGTCCTCTTTTGATTCTAAAACCAGAATTATGATGAACTGTTTTCTCTTATGAACATTAAATTCAAAGACTCGGTCTTTGTAGTCATCAAAATTCAAGATCATCAAAATTTCCCTTTTCAGACAGATCAGTTTCTCCTCAGAATTTAATAAATCTATGTTATTCAAAGCACGTAAAATGAGTCCTTCAATGAAAGATCTTCATTTTCAATACACTCTTCAATTTAAATAAGTTTGAACTCAGCACACGTTAACGGACTATTGGTTGAACAAAACTTTTTAGTGTTTTCAATAGAGAGTTAGACAAGAAAATATTCTCGTTATTTTGAAATATTCTCTAGATTATCCATACTTGATAGACCTAGATTCCAAATGAATGTTAACGTTGAATTTTCGTCAAACGATTTTTCACAAAAAGAAATATTAGCATCGCTTATACTAAATTAGAACGATTTGTGAAAACTAAATTATCAATTTACGAAAGTATATTTAATATATAGAGAACAATTTTATTATCGTTTTATTTAAAATATATAACTTTAATTACTTGTTAGTCAGAAGATACATTTGCGATACTTTTAACTTATGAATTAGGAAATTTCAATAAAATAGTTCCTTTTTATTACTAGGAAAATTTATTGCATATTAATTTAGTTTTCATCATTAATTGTCATAATACCTTAAATGTCGACATAAAATGTTGATTTAATAAATTTTAATCATATATATTCATGATAACATGATTCTTATTTCTAATCTAATGAAAGACAAAAAAATGCACAATTTTTTTTCTAGAAAAAACAAATGTTGTAAAAGCTTGAGGTATCAACTATAAAATCCATATAAAATGTAAGAATACATGATAAAGAGTTTATTCATTTAAGAATAAAAATTATTTATTCAAAAAATATCCATTTTTTTTTGTAAAATAGGATTTATAAACTGTTTATATAATTTCAATCATCGTACAATTGTGGAAGCTTAGAAATAATTTTTCTTAGTAGAAATGAACACATCTATATATTCTTTATATAATTAATTGCAAATTAATATTGTTAAATTTAGTTTAGTAAGTTTGAAAAACGTAGAAAATATGTCTAAAATGCCTAAATGTTTAGAATTCAAATATTTACTTGCGGTTTTATATCTTTATATAATTCTTCCGTTTCTTATAGAAATTATCAATAATTCAATCCTATTTTCCTTATTTCTATTAAATTTTAAAAAAAATTCAGTCTAGATGGATGTATTGTTTTATAAAGAACTTACGGTATGACAAACTTTTTTTATAAAATTCTCCGAAAAATACCTTTTCTGAGTTAAAAAACCCCCCTCATATATGAATTAAAAGACAAAAAGGTGAAATGTTACTTTGAAATGTAGGGCGTTTTTCAAAATCCATTCTCTTATAAAAATGCTTTTTCCTGTTAATTAAATGTAGTTTGGCAATTAAAGATATGATGGTTAATAACTAGAGATATGAGAATTAAAAAAGAAGCCATATATTCTTTCACGTGCAGATAGAAAATAACAAGACCAAGTTTTCTTGATAATAGAAAGGTAAATGTATAATTTGAGCCCCTCCCTTCATTAAATTTTTACTGCATCTTAATTGTATAACTTTTTAAATCCAGATGATATACAGCAGCTCTATGTAGTTTCTATTTCTACAATTAAATTTCTAAAGGAGATATAAAAGGCCTATGTAGTTCCTGATTCTAGAATTGAAATTTTTACAAGATGGTCTAAATGAAATATTTAAGCATTTATTGCATTTAGAAATACATAACACGTTCTGTAACAGTATTTTGATAGTATAAGAATAAAGTACTTCTTAGGATCATACTTTCTTAAGATTTTTAATTTTAGTCTATTAAGTTGATTTACCTTTTACCAGTTCTAGTTTAGACATTTTTTTATTTATCAATAATAATTGCAATAAAAATATTTTCCAATTTTATGTTAAGTAAATTTATAGGTATTTTCATTCTCTGATGCAATGTGATTTCTTTATTTTCACTTTTCGTTTTGGACATTTAGTAAAATGCATTATCGCCATTAATAATCTTTACTTTTTCACTCACTGAATCTTTAACAAACTTTTTGTGAAGTTTGATTTACAAATTATTCTTAAGACTTTCTTAAGACGTTCTATCAACCTACCGATACAGAAAATCAAACTGCGGCAACGATCTACATAAAAAATTCTATTACTGAATAACTGATTAGGAATTATTCCATTTTTTAAAAATAAAATATTTTTTAGACTACTAATCGGAAGGTTGCACTTCATGTTTCCATCATCACAAAGGAACTTTGAATTGCCAATTAATTCATTAAAATTAAAATCTAACCTTAAGTTTTTTCCCAAGGGATAAATCTTCATTTAAACTCCCATTTAATATCTTCAAAATGTTCAATGAGAATATTTCTCATCAAATTAGTGGAAGAGGCTAAAGGGCATGTTGTGTTGCAAAAAAATATATTATTTTATAGAAAACGTTGTATCCTATCTAAAAAAAGTTTTATTTATCTATGCTTGAAATCTCCAAATTATTAATGTACTATAAAATATGGCTTCTTCGTGCACAACTTTTCTTCATGAATGAATATTTAATTTTAAAAACTTAATAACAAGAACATTTCGTTTTTCCGAACGTCCCATTATTCTCGAAAATATTTATTTATAACTTTTTACTCTTAATGTGTCACATTTGTGCTATTCCTGTAGTTTTTAATGATATGCCACAGTCAGTTTTAAAAAAGACAAATATTTATAAAATATTCCTGATATATAAGTTTTTCAGTAAATATTTCAAAGATTAAAGTATTTAAATAACTTTGGAATACTAATTCTAGAAATATTTGAAATTAATTATATTAATAGATTTCAAAATTTTAAATAGTACATTTTTAAAAATTACTTTATGAATAAATTTAGAGCATTTTTATAAACATGTAACATTCATTTTATCATACATTTTAATTGTAATATTGAAATAGAAAAGTCAATCTAACCCATTCGATACTTAAATTTCTTTCATCGCTTTATTTTGCTTTGTGGATTTCTAATTTCTCCAAAACAAACTTGTTACATTCAAACAAGTCTTTATATGAAAGTGTTTTAAGTTTCATTTAAACATGGTTTTCACATAAGATGAATTTCATCAATGGAATATTCTTATATTTAATAATAAAATATTCCTTTAGCTTAACCAAAGGAAAATGAAGAAACTTAATATAGCTTTAGAATAGTTGGAATTACAATTATAGGGGCATAGGAGAGTATATTACTAATGATATTTAACTTCTGATTTCTGTCAAACTAATTTGAACTTCAAGATTTATTCTCTAGTTCTGACAAAGAATAATATATGGGGATGGATCAAAATTTCATGAAAAATATATATTTCTAATAATAGTATCATAAGTACATACATTATACATGACATCGCCTTGGAGAGGTAATAAGTGAGATGAGGCAGGTAAAAACTGTTGGATATAAAGCTACTCGAAGTTGCTTAACCACTAGGCATGCATTTCCCTAACGACGTAATACATCGCATATACAGATTGATAGTATATAATAAATGTAGGATATACAGCTACAGATTCAGATTGCAAGAAATGTATCAATGTTGATAAATTCTATTGAATATGTCAATGTATCTAAGTACATTATTTTATTAATTAATTCATGGAATAAATTTATATAATGGATGAATGATGGGAGAGAAAGTTTCGTACTGTTTCGAATTTGTAATATATTTTTACAAATTCATGATAAGGGCAAATATTTTTTTACAAATTCATTATTATTATAAGGAATATAATTTTAAAAATGATTTACAGAAATTTTTACTGTGCTTACTGAACTATAAGTGAAAAAAAAAATCCTGAGCCTTAGCGATTATACGGCGACAAAAATGAAGGATCTCAAATATTCAAGAATCATGGTGATAGCATTATTAGTCCTGGTATTACGTCGTTTATAATAGATAATTATTAACCCTATCAGGGGAGCTATAAAGAAATAATCACGTAATCAAAAGTTAGTAAGTGGTGAATAGAGGTCGAGTGCAGCACAAACGGGTTGTAGAGCAAAGTTTCTAATGAGTTTTCTGTGAGCGCTTTGTATTGTTGTAGTTGTTTAACAGCAATTTTCTACTTCTCTGTAATTTCTTACTATAATTGCTGATTATCCTTTAAAATATTGATTAAAATTTTGAACAATTGCTTCTTTACAGTTAATGTTTTGTCTGCTTTAGAGGGATAATTAGAAATGAAAGACAATTGCCTTATAAAAATTGGTAATTAGAAACATCTGATAAAACTGTCAAACTCAAAATAGAAATTCATAACTCTAAAGCCTGAAAAGAGTTAACTTGATATTCACATTTAAATGTTCATGTGGCTTGTAAAAGAATTTGTTACAATGTCATTCATAATCATTTACAAAGGTTCATCCTGACATTCAATGGCAATATAATTATACCCTCGATCTTTCTTAATACACAAACTTCTACACTATTTAGAAAAAAAGCTATATATATATATATAT
>JAOUZG010016761.1:32095-42590 GCA_026289955.1 Argiope argentata | reverse complement strand
TATATTCTTTAAAAATAAAGACCTTAACTGTGACCTTAAATATAACCTTATAAAAATTGCCTTGTCCTTTAAATCTTCATCTTCCTCTCAATAAATTGATAAATCTTTCCGACTCTACAGAACATCGCTCTTGATTTCTGAGACTACTGAATCAATTACCTTATCTTCAGTAAAAAGTCGAAATCCTGTTCACGTCCAAGCTTCGATGCCCGGAACAAGAATGATGACAAAGTAATTTTCTCACGTCTCGGACGTAGAGTGCTGAAGTAGAGGACAGAATTCCGATCGGTGATACATCGAACGATCAGAACCTTAATATCTTTCGATTAGGAACACATTAACAAGCTGAACACGCGATCAACAGCTCATTACCGCCATGTGTCTGATCAGCACTGGCACCTCCCTGGTTCGATGAACAGATCGAGAGTAAGATGAATTGTCGGAAGCTTTGATTTACGTTTCGACTAAAGAGCCCTTCTAAGCCCCTTCTGCTATTAATCATGAGTCCATCGGAATCGAAGTTTGTATTTTAAAGAGTGAAAGCACTTAAACTTTTATTCCAATCGGATTTTAAACCTCTCCATTCTATTTTATAGGATTTCAGTGAGAATGTAAAGAATTGATTAAATTAAAGAATTGGAATCGTTAAGAAGGAATGCCAGAATTATAAATCTTTTCTTCACGTTTGTTATTACGGCTGGAATTTTACTTACTGCTTCAGAAGTTAGCATGCGTGCATTAAAAGTTTTCTTTTTTTTGGAGTCTTAAAGAATGAAAAATTGCAGATCTTATTTCTTAATTGAGTTAATGGAATACTTAAGAATGGATGTCAGAATTACAAAGTTTTACTTAACTTTGGTAATTATGACTGGAATTTTATTTATTTTTTAGATGTTAACATGCGTTCATTATAAGTATCTTTGAAGTTTTAAAGAATGGAAAGGAGTAGCTCTTATTTGTTTCCGTCCCAATATCCAACTTTGCTCTTTCCTTAAAATCTAATGTTAAATGTAATAGAATATTTTATATGATTTAGAAGCAATTAACTAATTTTATTGTGGATTTCTTCCATTTCTGTTGAGTTAAAAGCATTAAAACAATTGTATTAGGAGTTAGCTTGATAAAATAAGATCCGCACAATTTATATTTTTTTTCTAAGTGCCTAATCACAGTTTGATCTCTTGTTTATTTAAAAGAAATACTAAAATATTTAACATTGTAAATGTTAAAATATTTTCTTCTATTTTCATTCTCTTTTTTTTGTAAATGCTTAGAACAGTTAAACAAAATCAATTGATTAACTTAATGAATGTAATTAAAATAGGACACATATTTAGGAATGCTATTTATAATGAATTTATTTACAACAGATGAATATATAAATATTCGTTTTCTGGCTAAAATGCAGAATACAAATGTGAATTACTACACATTTTCAAAAACAACATTGAAGATATGTGGTTGCTAAATTTTTCCATAGTTAAATGTTGTAATATGGAATGCTGAGGAAAATATTCAAATGGATGTAAAACAGTTATGCAAAGATCCTACAATTAAATATGATAAATTAGTCATTTTGATGTTGAAATGAAAATTAAAATATTCAAAGTAAAAAAAAACTATAATTACAAAAAATAGTAAATGATGAATTAAAAATAAAACATTTCAGAAAATGTTTGAATTAAACTATACATTATTTTTTTACATTTATCTGTCAATATTATTAATTCGAAGAACTTTCGTAATTTATTTTATTTCCAATTAACGTCCTTTAAATAAAGTTTTTATTTATATGTATAGATACTTAACATTAAATTTACATAGTTTATTGGAGGAAAAAGCGTTTAAATAGATTTATCTGTCAGATTTATTTTAGCATCAAACTTATTAGATATCCATTAAATGTTCATTTCTGTTATCTCATTGACATTTATCATTCACACAATAAAGAAAGAGTAAGGATAAAATAATTTTCTCACGTCTCAGGTGAAATTTGCCGTCACGAGTGTCATTATCTTGATTACTGGGCATTCGCGAATGTTTTAATTCCCTTGATGCTTCTAGATAAAGAAACACATTTATAAGCGGAACACGCTATCAAGCAATCATTATCACTCTCCTCTGTAAATTGTGGCCTTTGTATTCCATAGAACAATTCAAAGCTAAAATAAACGATAACAAATCTCTTCTGAAAATGATTTAAAAGAAAGGAACTCTAATTCCCTTCTATTATTAATTAATTGTTTGTTTAAAGAAATAATCTAATTTGTAGAATGTAGGAAAAAGGGCAGTAATTTTGATAGAACACAAGTAATCTTTTTATACTCAGGTAATCTCTCCGGAATTAAACCAGTTTATATTAATTCACTACTTTACATCTGTTGAACAATTAAGCAACGCATTTACATGATACTCGGTGACAGTTACTCTATGTTTATGGAATTGTTATCCATCTAATGTCAAATTATAATGTCTGAAAACAGAATAAATTACAATAATCATTACAAAAATATTGATTCAATAGGATATGTTTCAATAGTACTAATAAAAACTGAATTTGATCAAAAGTCTACAAATTTTAGCTTCTATGTTTAGGAACTAAAATGTTTTATGTGATAAGATGCATTAATTATCTAAAAACGATTTTATTCTAAGAAAAGTGGATATGGTAATAATAATTTTAAATAATATTCACAACAATTTTTATCAACAAGTTTAATAATATTAAATTTCAGTGGTGATACCTTTGGTCAGAAATTAGTAATGCTGAAAAATACTATTTTTCTTATCAAAAAAAGCTTAACTGTGCGAAAATGTTGGACCAATTCAAAAAAATAGTTCACTTAAATTTTTTTTGAATTGACAAAATTTTATATTTAAGTATAATTATTCTAATAGTAGTTTCTCGTTATATTCTAATGTTTACACAAGGTATCAGAAAATCAGACTTCAATGTGGATTTTCAAAAGATAAGGAAGCATTCAAGAGCAGATTACTTTTAGATAGGCAGTAGAAAACAACAAAAATCTATCAGCAATAAACAGATATAACGATTAAAATGAAAGAGTTCGCAAAACGTAAAATCCAGAAAAAGATAATTATGAAACGTATTTTCAAAATCTTCTGAATGTTACTTAAAGATTAAATATTTAAAAGAACAAAAACTATCAAAGCAACATGAAAAAAAGAAAAATATTCTTTGCCAACCTTCTAATTCTTTTCCTTCGTTTAATATATCGATTACTGCAGACGATTTTTTTTACCTGTTCGAATAACGCATACTTCAAAATTCTTCCAGCTGTTTAGCTATCCACATTTTCAGTGCAATTTGAATCTAATGTTCTGAATTCCGTTTTATTATATTTTTTTCCACTTTTTTCCTAATCGTGAAATGGGAACTCTTTTCTCAAAGATATGTCTCGGAGAAACTTTCAACAAAGTTTTGAATTCTTTAAACATGATTCTAAAATGTTTTGGAACTTTCTGGAATAAATTGTTATCCGTATATTTTCGAAAACATTTTACAGAATATAAGCTTTTTTTTGTCGGAAAAATATATGGTTGTTGGGTTATGTTTAATTGTTTGGAGTCTGGAATAAACAATTATAAATTTAATTTGTGTAGGGAATTTAATACACTTTAACACACTAATTTGTAATCTGATTTATATTTTATTATTTAATTTCTGTATTTTGATTGAAACTCATTTTTTGGCAATAGTAAAGATATGAAATGCCCTTTTTTGAAAATTAGCGTATTATTTTCACATTATATATATTATCAGAAGTCTATAAGAAAATAAATACTTCCATAAAAATTTCCTTAAACACCGATTAAAATTATCTATAAATATTTAAATAAACAATTTGTATAAGTTGTTAAAATTATATCTAGTTTTAAACCAAATTAAAAGAAAAAAACAAGCATGAATTTATATAAGAAAATAATAAAATATATAGAAATAATTACGAAACTAAATGAATGGATCATACAGTTTCAATAAATGATAGGCATGAAAAATTGATTATATTGACAATTAAGTAAATGATAAGATTGATTTCTGTACTAATTTTTATTAGCATATCCCAAAATCGAATGCTGTTAAAATTGTATTCGACATCATTTTGTAATATTATTAATTATAAAAAAAATCCGATTGAAGTAATTATAGTGTCGGCCACATCAAATAAAATAGTGCCCTCTTCTTTAAAAATAATATTTTTATTTATTTCAATTTTATTATGCAACGTTGTTCAAAAAAACTATTACTTCGATTAGAAGATAAATCAAACTGTACATAAAATAATTTATATTTTATTTCCTATTTTCTATTAAATAATATTCTAAACAAATAAATTTTGAAAGCGTTTCAGAAAAATTAATATGTTTTTCATTCCAAAATAAATTTTATTTTAAAAAGTCATTCTAATGGTTGTTTTGAACATAATTTTTATCCGACATAGAACATATATTAATGATTTATTTTTTGAATTCAGTTTTTTATTAAAAATGACTGCAATATATTGCAGTTTTTGTTATAAATAAAACCTGACAATTTTCATTGAGTTATTAATAATAAACTAATATAAAATAACATTTTTATTTATTTATTAATATTTTAGGCATGTAAAAATGATATATAAATAATTCTAGTATAGATGGCTTTATCGTAATTTTATTATATACATGGGAACTGTTTTATTATCAAGTCAGAACATAATGTTATTTTGGGAATGATGTTTGTGGAGTCGAAAAAATCCGTGGGCGAAAAATTGAAATTTTATTATCTTCACAAGAATCTTAAGAAATCAGCTTTTAAAAACACGTTGCCATTGTGTTTACAAAAACTCTGATTTTAAAAAAATAAGTTAATGACTACAGCAAATAAAACCTAGAAAAATATCATTTTAAGCACGCGATTATATGAAATGAAATAAAGAGGAAATGTGACAATTTTTAGACATAAATGCGAGATAAAGTTATTTGGATCGTTTGCAATACTAAAATGACTCATTCAATGAAAACTTTAAAATGAATAAAAATATAATTTAAATAGTACGAGACCGTGTTTTTTGGCCGCTCAAGAAATTATTTTCTGGCATGATACATTGAAATATGCATAGCAGATTCCATTTTAATCATTTTTCAGCTTTGCTTTTTCAAATTAAATCTTTCATATAAGTTTATCATGTTTATGGATGTATTCCTTAATTGTTTAGAAGTAGCTCTAAATTTAATTTCTGAACTCGCAATAAAAATTCGGTTATGATTTGTGAAAAAAAGAATCCATGCTTTCTTTACTTATTTTTCTAAATACGGGTAACACCATTTTATTATTTTTTCAAAGAAAGTGCTTGTATCAAAATATCTGTAATTTTCTTAAGAAATAAATAACATTTTACCATAAAAAAGAAATTGCTTGAGTAGATTTAGCACATTTGTTATAAGCAAACAAAGAAAATTATTTTTATCATTTTTTATAGAAAGATCATTATTGTCATTTCACATTTAAATAAACACACACTTTAGATTTTAACATATCACTGTAAACGTGCAATTAAGTTTGCTATTTACAAATTATTAACTTCAATGCTTATTTTACAGTATATATATTTCGTTTTCTTATGTGATATAGATTGCAGAAGGCCCATTTTATTCTAGTCTGAAGTTAAAAGGGATGGCTTGGTTGGTAGAGCGTTGGACTCGTACTTCTTAGGTTACGGGTTCGAAACTCACCAACCAAAAGATGAGCGTGTGGCGACTGGCGCTCGTTAAATCTGTACGTGGTCGCAAAGTCCTCCATATCGAGAGTAATATCACTGGGGGTACTGGGTCAGAGGTGATCGTTCTCTGTTCCAGGTCTAAATTACGATCTGAGATGAATGAATGAAGTCCGCCCCCTAAAAAGGGGTGTGAAGTGTGCGTAGCTAAGTCGTACTCTTGACCCCAGATGGCGCTACTTGTCAAACAAGAGCCGTATCTCTCCGGCTTGAAATCTGCTGATGTATCAGCGGAGCTTGTCCACGGCAAGTGCCATTAGTCACAACAACAGACGTTGCTAATTTGGGAACCTTCTGATTCATCTCATTTTTGAATTTAAAATATATTATGTAACTACTTTAAACATTGTGATATCTTTTTCTTTATACCCTTTTAAAGAAATCTCTAATAGCTGAATAAATATTTTATCAATCATATGGCCTCTTTACGCATTTTAAAGTCTGTAAAATCATTTTATACTCATCCCCACAACAAATCTTTGATTTTAAGTGTTTTAGATAGATTTAATAAGTTGATTTCTCGTAGGTGTTCTTTTTATTCTTTAGAATGAGTACTTATCTCATCTTATCTGGGAATTTTAGGTAAGAAAAAGATAGACAAGATAGTTAAATTGTTGACAAATTCGATTTTTATCTCTAAGATGGTCCCAAAAAAGCGCACATAAGTGCCTCTTTAATCCAAACGGCAGTCATAATTCGACTTTGTGATAAATAAACGTATACTCATAGAAGCATCGGGAAATATATAATTTCCTGAAAGCACAGATAATCTTTTATCAGATTCTTTAGTTGCATTCGTTCCATTCTTTTAAAAATTTATATTAATTCTTTTTTAGAAAAATGATGAGTTGCCATTTTAGTGGAAAAGAAAATAAGAATAATAAGAGTTGGTAAAACTAATTCATCGTACCAATTATTATAATTATTGATTTTTTAAAGAAAATTTCATGAAAATAAAATTTTGTGATATTTATTTTTATTTAAGGTGACCAGGGGCCTATAAAATGACTTTTTGCAATTTTCACCTTGGTAACTTGAAATTTTACAGGCTTTAAGGGTAACAATATAGGAGATGACACACAAAATTTTAAAGCATTATATTAATTTATATATGAATTAGGGGTGTTAATATTATATAGTATTAGAGATAAATGAAGTTAATCAAAAATGTTCCAGGCTCTCCAAATTTTTTCGAAAGAATTTCAATTTTTATTATTACTTACTCTAACCGTTTTGAAAAAAAGTTGGGATTAATTTTGAAGTTTCAATATGAAATATTAAAATTAAGCAATGTAATAACACAAAACTATTGATTTTTTTAAAAAAAAGTTTCAGTAGTTTTGAGTTATTACAATGATCAATTTTGATATTTCGTACTCAAACTTCAAGTTTAATCCCAACTTCAGATTCTAAAGGGTTAGAGAAAGTAATAATAAAAATTGGAGTGTTTTTAAACAAATTTGGTGTGCATGGAACAATTTTCATTAACCCTTTTTATCTCTAATAGTATATTATATCAAACCCATGAAATTATAAATAAATTAGCATAATACTTTACAATTTTCTGTCATCTCTTATAATCTTACTCTTAATGCCTGTAAATTTTCAAATTGCTAAGGAGAAAATTACAAAAAGTTCTTTTAAAGATCCCTGGTCTCCTTAAAATATGAAAGAGTGTAGGTAATTTTGAGTAATCAAAACTATATTTTAAGCATTGTTTTGTATGTCGCTTAGCACCTTTTTAAGTATTTCGTTTTTGAGCAGTATTCTCTATTTTGAACAAAACTACTTTTCTTGAAGATAAAGCACATCATCAGGATGAATATTTTCACAAATAAATTCTTTCGAAAATTTGAAATTTTGAAAGGAATAATGTGCGAATAAACGGCTAAAATTAGCTATATTTATCTTTGTAAATGTATTTAAAAACTCTAGAAATAATGAATAGAAATTTTCTTAGAAAAAATGCATGGAAATATGAATAAAATACGAAGAGTTTGTTTTTATAAATACAATAAGAAATCCGAAAATTTCAAGTTTATATTTGGTATAACGATAACTAGAAAAATAATACATAAACTAGTACTACTTTTTAGAACTAATAATCCAGTATTTTGTACTGCTAAAGAGTTGGGTAACAGTTAGTTCTACTAATATATCTAGTAACAAGTACTACTAGTTAAACTAGTTAGTATTAATACTAGAAAATAATACTAACTTTGGTAATTACTATGAAATCTCTAAAATCCAGTATATTATTATCATCCATTTTTTAATGTTATTTAAGGAAATATCAAGACAAGATTTTACTAAATATATTTTTTTAAACAAACTTATAAGGAAAAATTATTAATATAAGATTCTGTAAATTAACTTTTTTATTAACGCAAAAACAAATCGTAAATAATTAAAATATTAGTGATTATTTAACCGCAGTAAATTAAGAATCAGAGCCGTTAAACGATTGAAACTTGAATAATTTAAGTGCCACGGAACATCATTCAAACATGAGAAACGAAATTCCATTTAGGCTTAACCTTTCCTTCTCAGTTACCTACTAATTAATGTTCAGCTGAAAACAGCCAGACAAATCTCCTCTCAAGGAATCCTCCATAAAGGAAAGAATTTGCATACACAGTCTAATCTTCATTTGAAAGAGCTTTCATCCTACTTTCCTGCTTTTACCTCTGGCGAGCGAAGTCCATTCAGATCTTTGACCAAACGATAATAGTTTTCAAGAGTAAACTTGGCTTGCTAGTAGCCACTTGGGGATGAAAACACAAATGCTAATCAAAAAGGTTCTAGGGAAAATATTGTCTTTCGAGTTGTTAAGGTGATTAAAATAAGCAGGTTAAAGTGTTTCGGAGATAAACTTTTGATGTTTAATATAATATGACTTTGACCCTCTTTTTCTTGATTTGAGAAAGTTAGTCTTAGTCAGATTTTTTTTAATTGTAATTTTAATGACGTCACAATTGTGTTTGGATTAAAAATATGATATTTTTTTTAAGAATTATAAAGTTAAATTTTTATACTAAAATTGGTAAGGGGTAGTAAAAGTTAAATCAGTTTTAACGTACGGACCAAATTCTAGTTAGAAATGCTGGGTAAAAGTAAGCGTGAAAATAATAAAATAATAAAAGATTAGAATGAAATCTCCAATGCCCATTTCAATCTATCGTATCACAACATAATTTCTTGAACGGTCAAGCACCACGTGCTCGAGCAAGTTAAATTATTTTTTATTCATTTTAATTATTTAATTGATCGAGTCACTTTAATACTGCAAACGATAAAAAAACTTTGTCTCGCATTTATATATATTTTTTAAAAAAATATATCACATTTCCTATTTATTTCATATTATATAATCTCGTGCTCAAAATGACATTTTCTAGGTTCTATGTGCTGTATTCATTAACTTTTTTTATCAGAGCTTTTGCAAATGCCATTGGAACGCCTTATTAAAAGCCGATTTTTTAGATGCTCGCGCAGAATATAAAATTTTTATTTTCCGCCTACGGATTGTTGTTGAAGTAAAAAGCCTCATCCCGAAAACAACAGCATGTTCTAACATGATAACAGTACGTTATATTTTGTAAACACAGAGTTCTTTTTCTGTAACTTATTCTACAAATAACTTACGGTCTATTTCTAAATTATAATGATGAAACGTTTAATCGTAATAATTAGGCACTATTTTAAAAGAAACAAGAATTTCTTAAAATATCATTAATTTCTCTCTTAAAAGTTGTTAAATTTTGTTTGAACTTTATCGAAGTAAAACAACTAAAATTATATGCAGCAAACTCATCAAAGTTTATTAATAATTTATCTTCTGCAGTCAGCAGAAAAATTATTCTTCGATAGATAACTTAAAATCTGCATAGTCACTATTTATGAGGAAGTTACTTTGCCGAGATAGATGAAGCTGCAAAAGTAACTTGATGGATTAATAGAGCTATTTTCAGACATGTTACCGTTAAAAAAACCCCAATATTTAGAAATTATATTTTTGTTTGGAAACAGGGTTAATATATTTTCTGCTGAGGTGTTAACATTTACTTTACAGTTTTTTCCCAATTTAATTAACTTTTAAATCAACCTGCAAAAAGAAAAAAAATATCAATTGGAAATTCGCAAATTAAAAACTGAATTTTAAAGAATATCTTCATTTCAGAGTTTCAAAAAAATGTAATTATCTACTATATAACTTAAAAGCAAACGAAAATCAAATGAAATTACCTATGAATTTATCCAATAGTGCACATGTTGCCACTAAAAGAGGAGGTAAATCAATGCATAAAACTGCCTCTATAATACATCGTTATAATTTATGTGAATTTGTGTAAAATATAATTAATATCTATCCCCATATGCACTGTTTCTTTCTTCATTTGCGTATGCAGCAATGCTTGCTAAAAATTAGAAAAAAATACAATGAACATAAATTATTTTTGAAAAAAGGTATCAAAATAATTTTTCTCTCTCATTTCAGGGCCTTTTTATATCTCTTCATTTTTCTACAAAAAAATCCATGGAAAAAATATCTTTTTTTTTATTTAACTGAAACTTGATAAACATATTGCAATTGCTAAGAAGTTGTAATAATTTTTCCTAGCGCGGTTAATATTATGGTAAAGAAGAGAGTTTTACAGAAAGCTGAACGGAAGTTGATGAATTGCGAAGGCACCAATATATATATATATATATAT
>JAOUZG010016761.1:15619-31695 GCA_026289955.1 Argiope argentata | reverse complement strand
GTTGAATAGAAGATTGGATAGAAGATTGTTTATTTGTACTAAAACATTTGGCAATTGAATACAATATTTAATGCCCTAAACTTGAAAAAGAAATTCACTATATAAAATTTTAATCTAATATCAATTTTTACACGATTAATAAAGCTTTTTTTGACACAACTGTTACGTAATAGACAATTCATAAAAACCAGCAAATATTAAATTTCAAAAATTATATATGTAGTAAAATCAAAATATTATAATGCGTAGTCTAAGAAACTATTAAAAAATTGTTTCATTTACTTTATATAAAGAATTATCAATGTCCTCAACACATTTTACAATGTTCAATATCATCCGTTTCATTAATTCATTTTCCTTTTAAGAATCATTTGCCATGTTTTTACGCAAACAAATTTCTAGTTACTTAAAAATAAAATATCATTTTCCAAAAAGAAAACAACAAAAGGAAAGAAAATTAACATTTTGTAATTATATCAGAAATAACTTTTGTTCTCTAAAAACCGATATAAGTTTTCCTTTGTTTACATTAAAAATTCCAACCACTTCCTCAGCCTTTAGAAATTATTTCAAATCAGCATCACAAGATTCAAACTAAATTCCTGATGTTACTTAAATTAATAGAAGTTCTGAAGAGTGGCAACTATGGTCTCAAGTTTATCTGACATGAATAATTAGACAGTTAATAAATATTTCAGATTCTTTTTTGTATTCTTCTGGTTTCTAAACTATTCATTATCTTTTGTTTCAATATGGAATATATTCAATATCTGATCTAACGATGCCTAGGAAGTAAATATTTAAGTAAACCAAAGAGGAAAGATATAATAAAAAAATACACACAAAGTAAAAAGGGGGAAATTTAGTTAAAATATGTAAAAGAAAAAAATTATGTTCAAAAAAGCAAAAGAAAATAAGTATTTCAAAAGTTTAATTGTCTTTAAAAAATGCTAACATCTCTTTCCCAAAGAGAATAATAAAACATGAAATAAACATGCATAAAAGAAAACTGTAGAAAAATAAAGTTAATAAATTTCAGAATTTGGAAACAATTTTCAACTTGAAATAAAGAATAATTTTTACTTTTACTTTTATTTATATAATAATTTTTATTTAATAGTCGATTTCAGAAAATAAAAGAAAATGCGCTTTTCAAAATACCCATCGAAAAATTGTATTTGAGATTCTTGAAAAATCAATATGAATTCTTACTCATTCCTTTTTTTTTCTACAAAATTATCTTATCTCATCATATCTCACCGAACAATATAATCGGGCAAGCCCATTAATCAAGGAACCCTTCCCAAACGAAAGTGGGTCGTCTTTTCTTGATCCCGGGCTACTTAGATGAAACATTATGTTAGTCAAACCAGACTCTCCGATAAACCCGAAGGCAAACAGAATAAGCCGTAAACCGGACCGCTGCAACAGAAAAACTGGTTGGAGTTCTCGTTGAGTCCTAAGGGTCAACAAGTCACAACCCATCCCATAGGAAGTACGTTCTGTTGAAGCGATTGAAGGTCGCCGTACGAACCTGCGACGTTTGGGCCTGTAGCCGATAATATACCGATCGAGCAAAAGGGACCCTTTAGCTCGAAGGATATTATCTGGCTTATAAGGCTAGCGCTACAGTACTTCCCCACCAGTGAGTCGGCGAGTAAACGAACGATTTTTTTGTATTGTGTCAAGAGTTATGGCGAGTTGCTGTTTGCTCGTCAAGTAGGTCTAACGAATTTTTAATTTTAGCTTTCATCAAGTGAGTCTGACTATTTTTCTGCGGGTAGATGGCGCCACGACTGTTGCAAAAGGTTGCGTTGCCAAGGTCATCAATGTAGGGATTTAAAGGTTGCGGTACGAACCTGCGAAGTTTGGATCTGTAGCCGAGTAATATACCGATCAAGCAAAAGGGACCCTTCAACTCGAAGGATATTATCTGGCTTATAAGGCTGACGCTACACTGTCATTGATGGGAGGAGCCAAATTTCTCCCGATTTCATTCATTACTAATCTTGGCGGTGAGATCCAACCACCATTCCGGAAGTATATCATTCTTATTATTCCGAGGTCTCCCTCGGGGGGAGGCAGAATTATGTAGATGACTGACTTAATTTCATTTATAAGGAGAAGTAAACTATTTGAAAGTTATTTCCAGAAATCATTGCAGGTACGAAATATCTGGGAAATAGTTAACATTTCTTTGATAAATGAGGGTATGGTTGTAACATGTCCTTATAACATCTCAAAGAAAGACTATAGATATTTTTTCCAGAACTGGGACTGTACAGTCATATCGTGTCATAATGCATTTCAGTAATTGTAATAAATATACATTTATAAGTCAAATAGCAATGGATTCAAGTAAATCTTTAATCTTTTAACTAACATTTATTTGTACTTAAGAACAGTCATCTTAAATGGAAAGATTCAAGAAATGGAAGTTATTTTCTTTTTTTTTGTGGCAACAATTAAATTAGTTTCTAAGGATATGCAATTCAATAAAGAGATTTTTTTTGTCTAATGTGATTAATGAATTTTTACATGTTTTTAAACTGATAGTTAAGAATATAATTTAGAGATTCTGAAAATTTCTTTTGCTCTGGTTACTGCAACAAAATATACTTATTTCCTAAGGGTTAAAATATCCTTATTAACATAAAACACAGCACAGAGACATTCATTAACACACGAAAAAAATGCAAAGAAAAGTACGCAACGGCGTTTTTAACATTAGTTCATGATATATTAAATTTCTAACACCATAAAGTGTTATAGTGGAAGACCAATCAATCGTCAAATTGCATCCCTTCAAATTCTCTCTTACGTAAGTGCTGTCCGGGTGAGATCAATGACAAGTTCATGAATAAGAAATGATTCTATGACATCCTAATACTAATTGTTAATTTGAATAAAAGTTACTAAATATTTCAAAAGTGTTAAAAAGATCATTATTGTAATTATTATCTCAATAAAATAATTATTTCATTACATTCAAGTAAGTATATTTATTTAAACAAAAAATAGTAATAACTCAAAGAGTTTTCTTGCTCTTGAGTTAACGGTAGATAGTTGGCGAAAATAACATTCTTCCATCTTTGCAATGCCATCATTTATTCCACAGTACTCATATAAAATGTGATGACACAGTAAAATAGGTAATAACCTTATTTTTCTTTGATAATATAACCTTTATCTTCGTATTGATTGCTTTTTATTTCTGCTTTCATCATCAGGATAAAAATTCCAATTTCTTGTTGATCATTATTCAAGCATTGCAATTTTTTGTCGGCATAGCAAGCTTTGTTATGAATACATAAATTCTTGGACTGAGAATTTATGACTTGAAAGCTTTTTTCAATACTCAGGCCTCAGCTGAATTTAAAAAAAGACCTTGATTCGGTAATAAATCACAGAAGGTGATGGCAAGTACGACAAAAAATTAGATTTATGATATCTATTTTTTTTATTATTATAACCCAAATATATCAAAATAAAAGCAAACATGAAGAACAAATAAATTGTTCTTTTAAAATATATAGTTTTTTCAAGCATTAATTTTTCAAATACCTATACGCGTAAAAAACGCTTTAAAAATGTTAAAACTGAGAAATATTTTTTTAAAAAATAAATACCACTGCGTAGAAAATAAAATTAGCACAGAAACAAATATATATATAAGCAGAATAATTTCCAAAAGTAAGTTGATGCTATTGGAAAATTTTCATTTAAATTGCTGCCCATGCCTTAGCTTTTACTTTATATTTCATTAATATACATTTTGCAGAATACTGTAATAAATATTTCTAACATCTGCCACCAGACTGCGCCACTTGCACAAAATAAAAAAACCGATTTGATTGATTAGTTGACTTTTAATAAAGTTAAAAAGATATTGAAATACTGCTTGTCTTTAAAAATGGGAAAATGTTTAGAATTTGGAAGTTCTAGCACAATAGGAGTTGAAGAAAAATATATTACAAAAATCAGTCTTTAAAATTTAAAACGACGTAAATCAAAGTATATAAAAATTGGTTAGGCACATAATTCAAATTCATCAACTGCTATCATTCAGATATAATGCGTAAACAATTTATAGAATAACATCTGAAAGATCTGATAGTTGCTTGTGCAAATTTACTAAATAAATATAATAATGTTTTAAGTTTTTTTCTATAATTACGTACTTAAAGCATTTGTGTACATTTTTCTAATTCACATTTGCATTGTTTATTCTGCTTTATTTAAAAAATTTCTGTAATAAATTAAATATCCAAATATATAACAAGAGCATACTTTGTTGATGCTTTTAATTAAAAATCCAGATCTTATCCAAATGATTCAGATTTTATCCAGAAGTTATTTTATCAAAATGAAATCAATAGAAATATTATTTTTATTTTTACATAAAGCTAAAGAGAAATATTAGTAACCTAATTTGCTTTCTCTATTTTTTAAAAATAATAATTTGATTGATTTAAAATTTTAATCAATGCAAAAATTTAATCCCCAATTCATGCAATTTTATCAGATAAAATCCATTTCACCTTATTTTCTAGATCTTTAAATAAAACTATTCCAGAAATTTTTCACAAAACATTTCCCCTCTGAGAATATAATAAAATATTTTAATATTTTAAAAATTAACATTAAAAAATTAGATTTTCATTAAAATATATAAATAAAGGTAATTACATGTGAACCTTTAGTTATGTAATTTATTACCCAACTCTATCATTCTGCGATATTCTTAAAAAATTATTCAGCAAGCCACAGTTATAACTTTTCTATATAAGCTATCTTTATTATAGACAGAATATTTATTAGAACAGAGATTACTGACAACTGAACCGAAATTTGGCCGTTAGCAACTGAACACGACAAGATATGGAATATGAAATCCCAAAATATTAACTTAAATGAGCATTTATTTATCGCAGCCATGATTCATAAATAGAAATCTAAATGCGAACGAGGATTCAAAATTATCTCTCTAATAATTCTTTACGAATCATAAACTGGATAAACCAGAACCATGGCCTGGAAATCCAAAACATTCATGGTGAGAATCCTCATAATAAACCGAAGGGGAAGGGAACTGATTTTGCACACCTTGCATTCCACAAACTATACCAAACGGACTCTAAAAGGATACCACAGCCTCATAAAAGCACTTAAAGGCATCTACATCGGAGAGACTTTACAATACCGCTTAGTAGAGAAGGTCGTTTACCTTAAACTGGGCGTGAATCCCCGTTAGAGGGCACACTTCCATATATTAACTGTAACCGCAACAGAAAGCATTCCACGACTCCATTTCAAGCATTCTTGGACATCCCTTGTAGAATTCTAACAGTCCTTTTAAAGACCCTAAATAGCTGAAACTTGTGTATTCTGAAGAGTGTATTGAATGTATTGGTGATATTGTAAATATCGATTATTGTTTTTTGAGTCGTTAAGTTTATGGTAAATTTTGAAGGTATTAAATTGAATTGAATTGGTGTTTAGTTCTAAGATTTAATGACAATGTTTTAGTATAAATATAAATTAAAGAAAAGAACACAGAATTTTTTTAAAAATTTCAATGTTAAAAATTATTTATACTTTTTTAAATACATGAAAATGAAGATATTCAATTTATTGTTTAAGAATGTATGTATAAAATCATTCTAGAATAATATTCTTGAATATATTTATGAATTTTCTTAGACTGAATGTTCACTTCGATGCTTCGAAAATGTACAGTCTCTTAGACCTACGTTTGGTTTATTGAAAAGATAGTTGATTAAATTTTCAACAGAAAAGAAAAAAAACGAATGAAAAAATAAGAACATTTTATAAAAATATTATTTTACACTAAACTAACTTTATAAATTGCATTAAGAGTAATTTATATGGAATTATATTATTAAATGAAGATATAATATGAAAAATATATAAGAATGGTAACCTTTTAAAAGAACAGAAAATTGTGTTTTATTTTAACTTTAACTTTTGAATTTTTGTACGCAATAGACACTTGCTCCTTAAAATTATTTCATTACCTATATAGTATTACCGATTCAATAAAAAATATTAATTATTATTATTTTTTTATTTCTTCTTCTTTCTTTATTTCTTCTTTTTTTTTTTATCGAAAATGAAATCAATGAGTACAGATAAGATTTCAAAGTCACATGAAAGAAAACTTGTTTACATAGATATAAAAGATTAGTATAAAATATGATATTAAAAACAAGAACTTTTAAAGGCATAATTTTTGAACTTTTTATACAAAGTATATACAGTCGAAAACATTCGGGTACTTTATTACTGCTTTTACTATTAAAAGATAAATTAAAGGGGATAAATGGAGCTCGATTTCGAGTAATGTTATTTTTTAAATATATATATAAATTGAATTCTCATCAACCACCATTTATATATTTTTATTTAAATAATCTATAAAGTTATCAAATTTAAGGCTTGGGGAATGTGAAAAAACAAACTATACATATACTATGTTTTATAAATAATTTTAGAGATAATCGATCTTTTAATTTAGATTCTTTACTCTGTGGATTCTATTTAATAAAACATTTTTGAAATACTATTATTTTAAATAAAAGGAGTTATACTTCACTCAACTCAGTCTCCAACATTCACTGATTTATGAACATTTATATATCATCATTCAATAAAAACGAGGATTTTAGGCCACTCCATCAACAGTTCCAAAAATGGAGCCTAAGATTATAAAAATGTTGATCGCAATAAACTATTATATTCAAAATTCCACAAATATATCAAATCTGATAGAAGAAGACAAACAGTTCCATCTGTTTATTTAAAAATTGAAGTGTCTATAATATTTCGTAGAATATGATTCCTTAAAAGGAAAAGGACTGTATAACATTTCATAATTTTTTTATGTACGTTATGTATGTTATATGCAGAAATAAAAAAAATTGTGTTATTTATGTCATCTAAATCCTTTTCAGAGAAAAATTGGAAACTAAATTTTATGGTTAATCTGATAAATTTTGAGAAATTATTTAAATTATGAAATAATTTCTGTAGTACATATAAAATTCAAATATTGAACGTCTCTGCTTTCAATACTTCTATTTAAGAGAGAAAAAAATTAGTTTTATGTTAATCAAGAACAATGAGTTTAAAAAATAATGGAATTGTAAGGGAGTTGACAGAAAATTAGAGATAATGAATTACGGTTTAAAGCCCTTATAATAGTATGAGTAAATAATATGAATTTTGAATTTTGAAACTTAAATATATTTAAATGAAGAAGCAATTAAAAAACCACTTACATAAAATATTTAATTTAAATTTTTAAGGAGCGTTAAGATTGACGAACTGGTTTGTCGAAACCGGCTGGTTTAACAATAAAATTGAAGAGATTTAATTTGAATTTATTAGTGAGTTATTGATGATAATATATTCATTATTTATAACATTTAAATATAATTTTACAATTTGTTACATAATGTAAAAATGTTATTAATTTTTTTTAACAAAATGCATTTTTAAGAAGTTTTTAATATTTTTAAATGATTTTTGTTCAAAAATTTGGATTTTTACTAAGCATGAAGAATATTAATAAAGTTGTTACATATACATCGCCATAAATAACATTAAAACATAATATTAATAGATTCCTGATTGTTGCAAAACATTAAAATATTTGTTTATCTCAGTGTTGTTTTTTTTATTTAATTCCACACAATTTCTTTAAAAGTTCAGAAAATAATTTCTTATTTAATTTGGAATGCTTTTTTCTTTTTATTTGTAATTATAATTATTTTAGTATGAATGATAAGTAAAATTATTTTTCCGATAGGTATTAAATTACCTAAATCTTTTAATTTTGACTTATAAAATATTTTAAAACTACCGAACGAATAATTGATTTAACAGTATATACACTGCAGTGACAAAAGTCATGGGATGACTGTTAATATCATGTCGGTCCTCCTTTTGCCCGGCGAAGTGCAACAACTCGACATGTTATGGAGTCCACAAGTCGTTGGAAGTCCTCTGCAGGAATATTGAGCCATGCTGTCTGTATAGACGTCCATAATTTTGAAAGTTGGATGGTGCAGGAGTTTGGGCACGAACGGACCATAAATGCTCGATGGGATTCATATCTGGCGATATAGGTGGACATATCATGCTCTGAAATTGTTCGGAATGTTCTTCAAACCCATCGCGAACAGTTCTAGCCCGGCGACATGGCGCATTGTCATCCCTAAAAATCCCATCGTTGTGTGGGTACGTGAAGTCCATGAATGGCTGCAAGTGATCTGCAAGCAGCTGAACATAACCATTTCCAGTCAATGATCGGTTCAGTTGCACCCGAGGACAGAGTCCGTGCAATGTAAAAACAGCCCACACCATTATGCAGCCGCCACCAGCCCACAACATTATGCAGCCATGGCTTCGTGGGTTCTGCGCCACACTCGAACTCTACCATCAGCTCGTAACAACTGAAATCGTGACTCATCTGACCACGCCACGGTTTTCCACTGGTCTAGGAACCAGTCGATATGCTCAGGAGCCCAGGATAGTTGCTGCAGGCGATGTCGTGCTTTCAGTAAAGGCACTCGAGTCGGTCTTCTGCTGTCATAGCCCAATGAAGACAAATTTCGCCGCACAGTCCTATCGGACACGTCCCTCGTACGTCCCACATTGATACCTGCAGTTATTTGATGAAGTGTTGCGTGTCTATTAACGCTGACCATTTTACACAGACGTCGGTGGTCTCGGTCGTTAAGTGCAGGTGGTCGCCCACTGCGCTATCCATGATGGGATGGGATGCCTGAAATTTCATACTCTCGGCATACTCTTGATACTGTGGATCTCGGAATGTTGAATTCACTAACAATATCCGCAATGGAATGACCCATGCGTCTAGCTCTAACTAACATTCCACGTTCAAAGTCTGTTAATTCTGGTCGTGCCGCCATAAATTACGAAAAACCTGTTCACATGAATAACTTGAACACAAATGAAAGCTCTGGAAAACGAACTGCTCATTTATACTTTTTCGCTGCGATACTACTGCCATCTGTATATTTGCATATTGCTTTCCCATGACTTTTGTCACTTCAGTGTATATCTGAGACTTGAAGCGCATGAAGTTAACGATTATTGATTACATTTATTCTCAATTAATTAAGTCTACCATTCCTCCTTTATTTGCTGAAAGCAAATATGAAGCTACAATTCAATGAAAAAACTCAGCTTTACAGTCATCAAATGATTCATTTTTATTTCATGAAGACGCGCCCATTCAGACACGAACGGAAAACCACTATGTTGAACTTTTCCTTCTATTATCTCCTCTAATTAACTCTCGGCTGAAGGCATCCAAACACACATCCCTTTATGGAATTACTCCATTCAGAGTGAATAAATTTGCATTCGCAGTTCCATCGCCGTCCGCAACAGCTTTCATGCCAGTTTTCTGCTTTCACCTCTAGCGAGAGAAGTGGATTCAGATCCTCGGCCAAACGATAATTATTCTCAAGAGTGTGCTTGGTTTGCTAGTTGTCGCTTTGGGACGAGCACTCAAATGCTAATCAGAGGAGATCTTGGAAGAATATCGTCTTTCGAGTAATTGAGGCGATTAAAATTTGCTGGCTTCAGAAATTTGGAGGTGAGCTTCTGATGGCTGGTTCAATCTGGTATCGGCTGACGTACTTTTATCGTCATTTATATACATAAGACAGAGAGACAGTCATAAGATTGCGTTTCTCAAGTATGATTTTAATCACATCGGGGTTTTAATTGCACTTAAAATATTTGAAGATTTCAAGAAACAGTAAACTTAAATTGTGATTCAAAATATAAATATTTTTTTAAATATGAGTCAAGACAATAATGAAGTAAATAAAGTTTTCCAATAAGTGTTATTTACAAACAAATAATATAAAAAAATTAAGTACATTCTTACTTAGAGCAGCAAATAATTTTTTGTTACTTTTTATTAATTAATTATAATTTATAAAAATAATTTATCAAAAAACTATTGATTTTTGCAAGAATTAAACCTTGTATTTTACCGATTGAGCTACTGCTTGTCGATTTCAATTTTCATTACAAACTGCTACAACTCTTATTTAAAGTATTAAACAATGGTTAAATTTCTTGAGAGAATAATATTTTAAAAGAACTGCATTAACATCAAGTATCATCCACTACAAGTTAAAAAAATGTATTTGAACTTGAGTGGATGAATAAAAAATATTTTATAAAAGGTTGGCAATTTGATCTAGGTATATAAATAAATATTTATAAGGAGAATGTGAATCATTATTAGAAATTGAATAGGAATATATGTTACTTCAAATTGTATTAGTCAATAAATACATAATTTTATAGTTTTTATAGATTGATACTATAATTATATATTGAAGAAATCATGCTAATGAAAAGAAATTATTTATTATCTGTTCAAAAAATAGAGCATGAATAAATTTCTGAAATAATTGATCATTTTACGAACTAAAAACAAAATTTCTGAATAAAAATAAAAATGCTGTTTGTTATATTTCACATTTATTATTTTATTGCAACAAAAATGTCGAAATTGAAATATGCATCTTAAATTGTAGGCATTTTAATTTAAGGATCCTCCGACGGTATCCTTTGGTAATCTTTTCTAAAAAGTTAATTTAAAGAAAAAAATTTAAAAAAATAAATTCTTTTTTTTAGTAAAAATATCAAGTATTTTATTATTTATTTCAAATCTATAATTACAGAAATCCAAATAAAAATAAATAGCAGCAAATTTCGTTTTATTATAAACACAAGTTTATCGGGTAACCAAATGCACGCATCAACTAAACGAAAATACAATTATTACTATTTCTTTGTTGTATTATTTGCATAAAAGTTAATTTAAAAGGCTTTATTATAAATTATTGGATGGACTTCACTTACATGTGCCTTATTTTAAATTCCAACAACTTAAAAGTAAACACATGAATTGGCCAAATCAAAAGTAAAAAGGATATTTCCACTGTAAGAAAATAACAATAACTTTCATTGTTTATTTACATCCATCTAATTTCAGGTATTTAAACATAGTTTGATTAGATTTAGAGACGATCTTAATGACTTACGATTTTACGAATGATCTTAATGAATGAGAAGATCTTAATGATTTTTCTGCATTCTAAAAACATGAGAGTATAATAGAAATAAAGATTAAAATGAAATATGCTATGATTATTTCAATGTATCATGTCAGAATACCATTTCTTGAGCGGTCAAGCAACATGTGCTCGAGTAAGTTAAATTATACCGTTATTCATTTTAATTGTTTCATTGAATGAGTCATTTATTATTGCAAACGATCCAAAAGACTTTGTCCCGCATTTATTGTTAAAAAAAATATCCAATTCTCTATTTATTTCATTTCATATGATCATGTGCTCAAAATGACATATTTCTAGGTTTTATTTTCTGTACTCCTTAACTGATTTCTTTTTGAGCAGAGCTTTTTTAAATGCGATGGCAACAAGTTATTAAAATTTGATTTTTCGAGATGCTCGTGCAGATAATAAAATTTTTATTTCTCGCGACCGATTTTTTCGAATTTTTTGCTAACGGATTATTTTATTTTTCGCCTAAGGATTTTGGTTGAAGCCACAAACCTCATTCCCAAAACAACATCATGTTCTGACATGACAAAACATTAACTATAAAAATATATACTTTAAAATTTCATCACCTCTTTAATTACAGCATTATTAAGGTTCACGGTAATGAAATTCCCTTAATATATATATATATTTGAAGAGCACATAATAATAGTGATATGTGGCAATAATGTAACCTATTTTACATTTAAAAATGGGTCGGAATAATCTGGTTAGTAAATCGTTGGATTTGTACTCCTTATATTACGAGTTCGACACTCACCGGTTAAAAGATTCCCCGAGTGTATGGCGGTTGGCGCTCGTTAAATCTGTTCGTGGTAGCAAAGTCCTCCATGTCGAGAGTAATATCACTGGGGGTACTGGGTCAGAGGTGATCGCTCTCTGCTCCAGGTCTAAATTACGATCTGAAATGAATGATGGAATTTGCATGAATGAAGTCCGCCCCCTAAAAGAGGTTTTGGCGAAGTCGTACTCTGTAGCGTCTGTAGCGAAGTCGTACTCTTGGCCCTAGATGGCGCTACTTGTAAAACAAGAGACGTTTATCTCCGGCTTAAAATCTGCTGATGTATCAGCGGGGCTCGTCCATGGCAAGTACAGTAATTAACAACAAGAACATTTAAAAATGATAGCTAAATGTGCATTTTTATTAGCTTGATAAATAGTTGAGAAATGCATCATTGTCTTTATAAATTAAAAGCGTTTTTTTTAATTACTTGGCAAATCTTTCTTGGATTTTATTAAATGAATAATATTATTTTTCTATTTTATTTTGTCCTAAAGGGATGGTCAAGACTTCATAGAATTTATTATTGAAGTATATCATAAACTGATAATCTACAATATTAGAATGCTTGACAAGTCTAACCTTTACTTTTAAAAATGAGTAGAATATGGAAGCAATAGTCAATGCTCATTTTCTTTTACTTTATCCTATTTTAACCTAACAAATATATTCTCAAAATATTTTTAATGCCGTTCTGAGTTACAGAAATAAACGTGACATAATTTTCATACAAACCAACTTAAAATTATCGAATAAATATTTTAGGAACTCTTAAGAAATTACTTATTGTATAGACTAAATTTTCTAATTTCGAAAGGAATTGAAGATTTAAAGTCTAAAAATTCCTTTAAAAAATTTCTTTTCCTAATTTACAGAATTCGAAGTTTCGATATTTTTGTTACTGCTAAAAGCAATCTAATTTTATATATGAAAGATTCTCTTCTTATATCGTTTGAAGCAACAAAAAATTAAATATCCTTTAGTGAAAGAGCAGAACTTAAATCTAATTAATTTTATTTAGTACTATCGTTTGTATTTATTTGCATTCATTTGTGAACTAATGAACTCCTTTTGAAACCTGAATAAAAATGAATATTATCAAAAAAGACGGAATTTTTGAATGAAACGGTTTAATCTTAATAATTGATCAAATGCTTTAGAATTTAATTTTGCTTTAAATAATTAAAGGATAACAAAACAGGAATAGTTAATTAAATGTCTGCTTTCTTAACTAATAAAAGTAATCAATTCCAGATAAATTCGGCAAAAACAAATAAAAATGGTTTATAGAAGTGCTTTGAATAGTAAAACATTAATAAATTAAATTTACAAGTAATTTAGATTTGAGTAATATTATTTTTTTCTAGGTTGTTCATTTAGTTAAAAAATAATTAATAAAAATAATTAATAAAAATTAAATTATGAGAACTGAAGGCATTTTAATGCCAGTTTTATCCAAGTAAATTTCATTCTACACATATTCTTAACCACAGTTTTATGAAAGTAATTAAATTTAATTTGTTTTATGTCAGTTTAGTTTATTATTCTCAAGTTTCTCATGAACAAATCACAGAACTACAAAATATTAAAAATCTGATATACTTTTGGTGACAGCTTTATAAACCAGATAACAGTTATCTGAATAGAGGACTCACTTTTGTCTTGTGGTCTAGTTACTCGGCTACGAATTCTAAGATTACGAGTTCGGTCCTCACAATTCACACATGTACTCAAGCATAAACTATTTGCATGATTAGTATTTTGACGTAGTTTATAAAATACAAAGCTCTTTTCTAAACGTGTATTTTGAAGAAAAAAAAGAGAATTTTTTTAAAAAAATAATTGTATAATAATTTAAAGTCCGAATTTTACTCAGTAGATGATTCCATATAAATTTTCTTTTTTCAAAATCATATGTGTAATTATTTGCAAAAGAATTAGCAATAGTTCATAAAATGGGAAAAATTCAAACTGCAGTCGTCAAAAACATAAAGTGTCTCTTTATAAAATGGTGTAATTTTTTTTTCTAGAGTAATTTTATCTGAAGTTATTATACAGAAAAAACACACATTGCTAGTTAGTTTCACATAACCAGAAACTATTGATGACGGTAATCCATCTATTTGATTCTCTGGTAAAAGAATAACTTTTCTTGACAAGAGAAGATATTCTTTAAAAATTTTGCTTCAACTCACTTCATTTCAATTATTTCGCTTCAAAAATGCTATAATTTTTGAATTTTTTAATGTAAAAATAACTTGGAATTTGAGATACTATCAAACTTTGTTGTTTTATATTTATTTCAATCATTCTTCTAGAATGACAATATATACCTGAAAAATTTTAAATATTGTCAGTAAATATTTTAAAGGAAATATCAACAAGTGTATTAATAAAATTTCCGTCTAATAAATATTGTCAGTAAATATTCCTTAAAAAATTATTTTATTTTTAATGAATTAGTATTTGTAAAAACTGTATTAAAAGGAAGTGTTATCCGTCCCAAATTTTAAAAAATGCATCTAAACTTGAGTAGACAAGTAAAAAGGAATTTTAAAATTCGTTTTTACCTATCATTCATTCATAAGTAAATTTCTATTTATTTATGAATGAATTTCAATTATCCAAAAGTAAAAAGTAAATGAAGAAAAAAATAGGGCCTTCCCAAAATTAATTTTACGTACTTATTAGTTTCTGGAAGAAAATTTTAAGCTGCTTTTATTCTCCTCAAAAAAGGGTAAAATTCCAAAAAAAAAAAATTAAGGAAATTTAGATGAACATAATATTTATCTTAACGAGAAAGTTGAAAACTTCGGAATTTGTATAAACTCTACAATAATAATTTTATTTAATAAAAATAATATAAATTATTCAACTGGCTAGAGTTTAGCCCATTTGAGAGATCAATTTTCGATATATTAAAGATTAAAAAAAATAAAGATAATCAAGGAGGGCTCCTGATTATTTATATACTAAAAAGGGTTTTTGTATTTAGTGGAATAATCATTAAATTTTCAAGTTTCCGACAACATTTTGAAAATTGAAATTGAGTAAAATATTTTTTTCTAATTTCCTCTTATTCTAATTTTCTAATATACCAATGCTTCGTGAGATCTAGATTTTAATTAACTACATATTTAGCATTCTAATTATATTAAAATTATTTTTACCATCACATTATTATTTTATCAATTAAATAAATATTACAGTTTGAAGTTTAATTATAAAATTCCCAAATTTTCTAAAAGTATGAATTCTTATATTTAAGTATACATTTTAATATTTCTGTTATGGTACATGAACAGTCTTGAATGTCATGATAAGACTAAAAAATGGATGAAATAATTTAGTTAATCAGAGGAACCATTGAATATAATATAATTAGAATTAAGTTGAAAATTCTTATTAGTTTTAGAGACTTGAGTGTTACCTTTTCCATAGATAGATTATTTTTTCCTTAATGTATAATTTGTTTCAAAAATATTTGCATAAAACATGTTAATTAATTTTAATCAATTTGCATTAGTGTATTATATTAAAATCATTTTGAAATGAATTGATATTTGTTCTTATTTGTTTAAAGCTACATAATGTCGACTTAAATTTTTTTTTAGAAAATTAGTTTCTATATAGTTCGAAAAAAGAATTATTATTTTAAAGAAGAATTTTTATTTTATTAAATATCTGCAATAAATATTTAATACAAACAAGAATTATTGCAGGGAATAATTTAAATTTTTCAAAAGGTAGGCAATAAATTATTCTTAAAACTTTTTTCTGCAAAATATTCGATTACTGATAAAATTTTAGTAGGAGTATTCTAGAAATTATTACGTTTTTTAACAATTGAAATTTTACACTGTTACTATACTAATTAAAGGTTGTGAGGGATTAGAAATGAAGGGTGATAAGTTTAAATCATTATGTTGAGAATACGATGTTTTATTTGCCATTTCTCTGAAGTTCATCTGACATAGATGTTTAGAAAATTGAAAAACGAGACCTCTTTCCCCTTCTATCTTATTGATAAAGTAATTCATTGTTTTGAGCTTCAACATCTTATATAATCCTGATGAAATTCAGGAAATGTAAACTGAAATATATATATATATATATATATATATATATTTCAGTTT
>JAOUZG010016761.1:806-15219 GCA_026289955.1 Argiope argentata | reverse complement strand
ATATATATATGTTAATGAAAAAGCATAGAAAGTGATAAGAGGAAAACTTTAAAAATTCAAGAACATAAAAAAATTGAATTATAAATTTTTTGAAGAAAAATTTTTAAATGAATGTTGAAAAGATTATTTATGCTCGAATTTTTTTAAAATAATTTCTTCTGAAGAAAATAATAAGAAATAAAATTGATATGCATATTTACTTAAAGAAATTAGTTTAGTATATTTTAATAAATTTTTGAAATTATAAGACATTTTTAACAAGAAATAAAAACTCATTTTTTAAAATTATTTTTAATCAAGTAGTGATTATTATTTTCTAATCAATTCCAAAAATTTTCAATAGGTATTTTTTTCTTAATGTCTTTTGATTTCTTAATTGACTTAATTATAAATAATCAGAAAAAAATGATCCAAAGGACGCTTTCCTTTAAATTTCGAAATATTCAACTTCAAATGTTCGTTTTTATTCCACAAAATTGCTTTAAAATGCTTCTCAATTGTATTCAATATCCTCTCTGAAATCCATTAAAACTGAAAGAAAAAAGATTCTTCCGAAAAGGGAATTTGATTTTTCTAAGAATTAATTTTCCAACCTAATTGGTTTCTTTAAAAAAGGTTATGTCGTCTCTAGCCCTTGTTTGCTTTCATTAATGAACCAATGAATACAAAATCCAACTTCGCCGTTGAATTCACAAGACTTTTTCCAAAAGAAAAGCATAAAAATAAAATCAGTAATTTGAGAATTAGAAAAATATTAGTCTTAATGAATAAACTGCAAAGAACTTGATCCTACTTTGAATATTTTACGAAAAAAAAAGTCAGAAACCTATAAGATAATGTACTCGAGGAGAATTAATGCAGCTAACTACAAATGGACTCATTATCAGAAGAAAAGAAAAATCACCCCAAAAAGCACTTGGTAAATTAAAGCTTCGGAAATTATTTTTAAAAGCAGAGAATTGAGCATTGTGTTTGACTGCGTTTGAATATATTAACACTTTCTGGAATTTTCAACATTAAAAAATGATAAATATAAAGTTTTGGCACAACTATAAATATCACTCATTTCCGGTTTTTTCTAAAGATTGGTTATTAAGAAATGTCATTCAACTTTAACCAAACAAACGCAATTTTTTTTTGCCTCAGTTGTGAAAAGAATGATGAAATTTCCTCCTTGCTTGCTATAAAAATTAAGATTATAATAATTTAAAAATATTTATGCTTCAGAGTGATAAATATCATTCTGAAGCTCACAAAAGCATTAAAGCATTTTCAAACAGAGCTTGTCTTATTTCAATACATTGTCCAAATCCAACCAAATAAGACAGTAGTGTAACAAAATAATTATTTTTTACAACCTTATATGCTTACAGAAACAGCTTATTCTCATCTTGGTTAATATTATTTACAATAATAAAAGTTTAATAATTGTTCAAACGCGAAATAGCTCCTCTGTCGATTTAGAGAATAAGTCACAAGAAAGAAATAAACGCAAGCAGGTTATTAGTTTTAAATGGATATTCCAAGATCACTCCTGAAATCCACCGATCTTTAAAGGATGGATCCTATTACAGAATATCGAATCACTTGGGGATTATCAAAAATCCGGATCAACTTATTTCCACATATTTCCTAACTCGAAGCCGTTCTCCCTTCTCAAAGAAAAATGAATTTTATCTTCATTTCTCCGGTTTCTCATTGATGAACTTGAGTTCCGTATCACTCAATAGATTCGCAGTAATCTTTAATATATGTTCTCAACTAGATGAGGGAGTGTCTATAAAGGATCCATCTTTATAGTAGTATGCCTCTTCAGTTAATTATATATTAATCAATTCAATTAATCAAGAATTATCATATTAATTATAATCAATGCGCTGCTAACAATAGTTGAAGTGCACCTGGATTTAACAGTCAAAGACGAAGGTTACTGGTGAATAATTGTTTCTTAAAGACTTAAGAAATCTCTTCATATCGAAAACAACTTAAGCATTTGAATGTTCTGACGTTCCCATTCCTTGAAGACATGATGTATATATTTCAAACAATCGACTACACGTCTTTTTTGCCAAATCTGGATATAGTAACAACTTATCAGATACGATGACTCTGCTAGTGAAAAGGATCCACATCTGACGGTCCGTATGCACTTAGTTATATGAGGAAAAAGGAGGAAACTTTACAATATCTTAACCTTATTGATACAGTTATAAATTAGTTTCTCATCACAGAAAGATGATACAAACGTTTTGATACTAAAACGCTAATACAAACTGAATATTTTTTAAAATAATCTATAAAGAGGTTCATAAACAAGTGCCATTCCTTTTTGACCTGACGTCTTGTTACTTTAAGTATTCTTTATCTTGTCTTACATAATACGTTTGCAACAAGTCCTTGAATATGATGCACTTGAATATGATGCAAAAATAGAAGCTTTTAATTTAAATATTGTATTTTGAATCAAAATAGAGGTGCAATTAGATATTATGCTTTAAATATTCAAAGAAAATATTTATTAAAGTAAATTTTCTGTAAGTGAAGAAAAATTGCAGATTGCTTATAAGCTATAGTTTATCCTTTTTGTATAAGGCATCCGACAACGTTGGGATGGAAGTTTTCAAAAATATAATCTTTATGTAACTTTTTCTTATTAATATAAGGATAAACTAATAAAAAAAGTAAAATTATTTAAATATAGATGTTATTTTTGTAGAAAGAGAATATTTCGATACACATTTAAGCATTTATTCGCAAAACCCCTCAAATCTTAATGTAGTTCTGTGCGAAAAATTTTATATAACATTTTATTTAAATTAATCGTCATAAATATTTACTGAAACCAGGATTTGGAATAAATTAATAATATTTTATCTTAGATTAGATAATATTTCTGACTACCCCACCGTATTTAAAAACTTGTCACTAATAATGAGTAATTTTAAGTGCTAAATTCGCTGAACATTTGAAATTTTATACAGAAAATACAACACCAATATTGAACAATGAATTGAAAAAAATAAATATGTCAAAAAATTCTTCTACTTTATTTTAAAAAAGTTTTCTGTTAGAAATATTAATATTCACGAAATAAATTTATTATATGTTGTAATAAATATTTATTTTTGAAAATTGTTCGAGATTGTAAAATATTTTTACTTCTGCTGCATCTAAATATTATACTCTCTATCAAGCCTTAAAAAAATTTATACATTTTTAATTTTTCAAATCTAATAATTAAACTATATAAATACAATATTACATTAAAAACTTTTTTTAAAAATTATAATATCAATTTTGCAGGTTTTGGGTATATTTAAACGTACTGTTTCTTCTGATTTATCGAAATAAAAATTATATTAATCCAATTTGCACAAACAAAATAAATCCTCTTTTGAATCTTCAATAATATTGAATAAACCGACCTCCTTAAAGATCTTTTAGAAGCATCTCCGAATTCAATGAAAATTCTCATTCAAAGGATATTTTCTATGGTAGATAGCGTATATTCATTTGAATCTATTCTTTACATTGAACCCGTTTCAACTCCTGCGGAACCATTAGGGGACTGATTGCTTACCATAAGCACAGATGGAGAGTCTTACAAGAAGAGCCATAGAACGAACTCGAGTTCGGTTACAGTGAACACGCGAAAGGAGGTCTTCCAAACGAGAATTCACGCGCAATTGCCACAGAAGGGCTTTCTCGGCATCTAAATTGTAAAACTCTCTTCATTGGACTAGACTCTCTTCTGCAAAGTTTGCCCATCATAGAAAGTTCACCACTCCAGTTTATTATGTTGATTCCGTCTGTTCCTGTTGAAAGGATTATTCAGACTATCCAGCTTATGGTGGATTTAGAATTATTCGAGTGATAATTTTGAATTCTTGTTTTCATTTCAATATTTGGCGGGGAATCACGGATGTGGAGCGGAATATTTCGATTTGACTGAATCATTAATAATAGTACTTCATTCGAATTTCAATGCCAAATGCGTTTCAAAATGCCTTTTATGATCTCGTATCTCACTTTGAGTATTCATTCAGAAAGCTTATTTTGTCAAAAATATCAAAAGTGTAATTTTCTTGAGACTTGAATTGAATTTTGCACTTATTTAAATTATTTTAATTGATTATATTTGGGTTGCATAATTTTTTTTTATATTTCGTATTCTAATCCATGTAGCACACACCAGATAAATACATTTAGTGTTTATTTGTAGGTCGAGTTAGAAAAAACATGTCGGTTTTCTGGCAGAGAGCTAGCGCATCTTCCTCGTGTTCTGGGAGTCCCGGGGTTCGAATCCCGGTTCGGGCATGGTTGTTCTTCTGTGTGTTATCTGTCAGATGTGTGACTGTTCTCCCCCCCCCTGTAAAAAGGGGCTGTGCAAGCAAATGTGGTGAATGTGTAGCTAAATAGTACTCTTGGTCCTAGTTGGCGCAACTTCAAAAACAAGAGATATTCCTTTAGGCTTAAATCTGCTGCTGTATCAACATGGGGGCTTGTCCATGGCAAGTGCCATAAGTAACAACAGAAACAGCATAATAGTCAATAAATTATTACAATACTGCGTTATAAATAAATATTTAGGTTGTACAATGAAAATATTGCTTAAGAAAATTTCAATGGGTTGGACTAACAAACTATTACGTATATCTAGTTATATTTTAAATTTCTAATTAATGGAAAGGATGTGGAGAAAACTATTTTCGAATTTTTCGTGTGACTTGTATTTATTCTGATTAGTACTGAATCATTTGTCAGCCATTTAATAGGATATGCAACTATTGATAAGAACTATTGATAAGAAGGTTGGCACGTTGCCCTGGTGGTAAGGTCATGTCTCGTTTAGGTCGGGGTTTAGGTTAGGGACCCGATTCCACCTGAAGAGCCATGTAATAGGTTCTTTTGTATTTTGAATATTTAGGTCAAACGTCCTCCGTCTGGTATGATGTGGTGTGGAGAGAATTATTCGGCTCATGTAACGTCCTCGTCATATGATAGCTGTTCAAAATTAGGAGGTCCAATCAAAGTATCCCTAGTGTTGCTTTATATTATATAACTATAACTAATAACTGTTGTTGTTGTTGTGTTTTGACTAATGGCACTTGCCGTGGACAAGCTTTAGATGATACGATCAGCAGATTTCAAGCCTAAAAAATGCGCCTCTTTGTTTCACAAGAAGCGCCATCTAGGGACAAGAGTACGACTTAGCTACACACACCTCACAGCCCTTTTTAGGGGGCGGACTACATTCATGCAAATTCATTCATACATCTCAGATCGTAATTTAAATCTGGAACAGAGAACGATCACCTTTGATCCAGTGCCCCCAGTGATATTAGTCTCGATATAGAGGATTTATAACTAATAACTAATTAGCATTAATATAACTATAACTAACTAAATTATTGATAATAAAGGTGAATGTATTTGTACTTATGAGCATTGATTTTATGCAGATCAGGCATTTTTTTCTGGATAATCATTAGGATATAAAAATAATTTGGAAGTGAAAATTTGCATCTAGAATGTGATTTAGAAATTCAAAGTAATTTTAATTAGTAATAATTGAATTTTTTTCTGTGTTTCAATGTGAAAGTTTCTTAAAATACTACGATCAGAAATACTTTTTATTTCTTAAAAAATCCAAAGTATAGAATTTCAGTTATCTTTTTTTCCTTATTTTATAAAGCATTTAATAATACATAGTTGTAACTTACTTTATGTTCGTTTCGCAACAATTTATTTCATTTTTGAAGTAAACGCTAAATAATATTAATTTTCACCTGTGTTATTTTATTGATATCTTTTTTAATTGTTAAGTATCAATATCTGAGCATTATTTTTAGTTTCAAATGTAAAAGGAATTGGAATAAATATAATTTTCATCAATTTTGGAAATTTTGTTGTCTGTATTACACTAATTGAAATTTGACATCAGAATAAATCAATGTTTAAAAAAAGTGCACCCATTTTTAATTCTTTTTTCCTGCGATACAAGTGTCTATAGAAAAATACAATAAAAAAACATTTGAATAAAACAGTGTATGGCTACTAAAATATTATAAGCAATATATTTATCAATTTCTTATCCGTTGCAATATAAATATATATGCTTTTGAGATGAAAATATATTTTTCTGAGAAAGGTGTTATAAAACTTCTCATCAATCACTAAATCATATGAACCAACGAGATGCCAAAAGCATATTATAGAAATATAGATATAGCTGTTAAATTAATTTTTAGCTTAAAATGCAGCATAGATCTCGATTTAATGGTTCAAACAGGCAGTTCATACCTCCTTTCAATGATGCATTATTATATAGTATTTATCTAGCATATTTTCAGACAATTTCAATGTGATAGAGTTTTTCTATTAAAATCATAAGACATCTCTATACTAATTTAAATATTTTCTATTAATATCTTTGAAATATTTTCGATGTTTACCTGTAGTAAAGTTCTTCAAAATTAGCATTTTTAGTTATTAAGCTTAAGAGAATAAATATGAATACGGGATAGACCTCCCCATTTTTTTGCATATATTCCAATAAGAATCTTATTCTTTTTCATGCAATTTTAGAATATAAGAATTTTATTCTTTTTCATGCGCATTATTAGAATTACAATCGCATGTCATTGGTGAATGGCAGTTACAAATTAGGAATTTCTGATATGAATCTAGCATTTTTACAAAATATTTTGCAAGAATAAACGTTTTGGACGCTTTTTTTAATTTTGACAAGAGACTACAGTTCCGCTGTTAACATAGCATACTGAAATTAAATTATTTCAATGAGTTATTTAAAGAATTATTGTTAAAAGGATGCAGAAGCACAGACTGACTGACACTGAGTCGTTTGTTGAATCTGGCTTACAATAGGAATCAGTATTTTAGATATTAAACTTGTTTACGTACTGAGTTCTTTAAGTTTCACAGTTGTCGAATTAGCTTTTATTAGTGAAGACATACAAACAGAATTCCTGTAAACGGAATTTCGTCCTTTTTTTTATTAGAAATTTAAGCATTTAAGCATAATTACATATAATTAATTTCAATGAAAGTCTACCTAAAATAGCCTAGTTTAAAAAATTTTTGATTTGTTATGTTCACAGAGAGACGAAAAATATGACAGACATTGTATTTTTAGGACACTATTATGTTTGAATTATGCGAAATTCTTCAAAACTTCAATTCAATTAAAAAAAATAACAGTAATTTCTCTACATTTCGCAAAAGAGAAAATTATTAATTAATGAAGAACGTTATTTTTTCTGCTATGTTTAAATAAACTTTCGCAAAATAATTATATAATCATATTTTACAGAACGTTTAATACATAATTTTTTTTGTAATATCTCTAAGCTCAAAAACTGTTTTTGAAATATCGAAAAAAAGTTTCATTTTTTTTTAATTCGAAAAAAAAGTGTTTGACTTTTAGAAGGATTGTCGAAAGTTAAACATGCCTCTCAAAACCCATCTCGTAATATGTGCAGATTTTAAAGTCTTGAGCATTTAATATCTTTCGCAAGCTATTAAATTTGATTTGTTGCAAATAAATAAAAAAAATGAAAATATTTCACTTTAAAAAATAGAATTAACGATATTCATTTTTTCCCTCTAGAATAGAATAAGCAAATATTTGGTAAAATATTTTTTTTTACGTATTTGATCAGATTTTCTTCTTCATTAATATGTATTTTGTAGAGTTGTTCTTAATTGAATATTGAAGTCAGATTTAAAAATTTATAATTTACTTTTTGTGAATTATCAGATATTTAAAGGGTTTTTTTTAAGAATTCATATCGTAAAGAGCAGCAACATAATTTGTCTTAACAAAACATATGCTGCAGTTACAAGAAATACTTTGTTTTTTTATTATATTTGCTTTTGTCTAATGTAAAAAAATTATGATAATTCGTGAAAGTTTCCATTTTCAAAGAATTGTATATTTGTATGTGGATTACAACATACGCCTTAATTAATCTTTTTTCTTGTCGGTTTTGAATTTACATTTGTATAAAATGTAAAATGTTTTGTCATTTAGCTGTATAATTACATTCTTTACATTTACTGTCTTTATCTTTCTAAAGTAGTTTATTTCATTTTATATTCAAGTTATTAAAGCAAAGAAAATATAGATGTTAGTTTTTAAAATTCTTTAGTTAATTAAATGTCTCCTAGCATTTTTAGCATGCATGAGATTGTTCTTAGCATTTTTAATAATTAATGTTGATGCTATCTATTACTTAATAAAAAAACAAATAAATAAATAAATCATTTGTAATTATGAATCATAATAACATAATAAATATCAATAGCCGATTACTTTTAATAACATAGATTAATCTTTGTTATAAATGAATAAAGCAAGTTTGTTCCAGACGCTTTTATTAATATGTGCATGTAAGTAGTTTATTATTTCATTAAGCCAAATAAATTACTATCTTCAACTTGGTTACGGACAAATTACTTAATAAATTAACTATGAATTAATCCATGATATATTTCCAATGTTATAGGCAAACATTTACATATACATGTATGTGTGTCTGTGTGTGTGACTTATATTTTAATTATTAGTTATTATTTCAAATGCGTTATGATATTTATCAATTTAACTATCAAATTATATGATTATATAAATCTCAGAAAGAAATGGATAATTTTTAGTTGAACTCAAAAGAAAATATACACATTTTACTATCCACTTTTTCATATCATATTAACGGGAGAATTTTTACAATTTTTAAAAAGAGTATATCATACATAGATATAGAATCTGTAAATAATATTTTTATGAATATTGCAGTTACCAATATTCGTAAATGCAATGCATGTAATTAATCTGGAATTTCTAGGTGCAATATATGCAAATAATTATTGCTTGTAATTATTGTAATTATAATACTTTTAATTGTCAGTTATTTTTACGCAACAGTTGTTACTTCAAATTATGTAATAAATCTAATAATGATTCCATGTCTAATATAATAATATAGAATATTCAACTGATTAAAATACTCCTACAGGTATATATAAGTAAATATGTATAAGTAAATATCAAAAATGTATAAGTAAACTAAGTACCTAAATATGTATAAGTAAAGTACCAAAATCTCACATATATGTCATATTATATATTACATGTATGTGAGAAAAAAACAACTTTTGAAAATTTCTATAAAATATCAATATTAATCATGAATTATTAATCTAAGAAATATTACAATTAATAGTTCATCAATATTCAAATATTTTTTATAAAAAATCCTTGTATAAAATTATGAATCCCATTATATAAAATGTTTTATACTCTGACAACTAATTTTGATTCCAAATAAAAATTCAAAAATATGAACATAAGCCATACTGACTTTTTGTCTTAAAAAATGAGAAAAAAAAACCAGAAAGTGTCCTTGTTTGTTATGTATAGGAAACTATTCCTGAAATGTTAATTAAATATTTTGAAATTCTAATTAACATTCCATTCATCTGGAAAACTAATTAATCCAGATATGTTACTTTAACCATACAGCTATATTAATTTAATCTCATTTTCATATAAATTTAAATTTTACCTGAACCTTAACTCTTCAAATATGCTTCAGTGTTTAAAACTCCATTCCTACTCTACCTGACACCCACTTAAAGTTCTTGCACAGTTCTGAAAATATGCAGAACCAAACCGCCGACAGATAATGAAAGTGGACTTGGTTATTAGTAATTTAAAGCTAGTAAAACGGAGCTATATTTTGGAATAGCTTCGAATGAATCCAGGTACCTGGGAATTTGATTATCTAATCAGAGAATTACACATTAATGAAGTCTGATACATTTGGTTTGTAACAACATCATTGCCTCTTATGAGCTATAATCAACATGTCTAGGCAGTTCTTGTCGATTATTTAGAAACATATAATATATTCATAGATGGTTGTTTAAAATAAATTTATTTAGTTTGATTTTACGAATTATATAATCACTAGATTAGAATTTATGCAATATAAGTACCGTTAATTGTCAATAGTTCCAATAAAAAAATCTTTATAATTATCTTTTTCAAGGCAATTTAAATAAAAATAATGTCTCTAATCAATAAGTAATATATCTTTAAACTCAAAGAAAAGACTGGGATTAAATTAATTGGAAAACACTAAATTTATCGAATCCATTAAATCCATGAAACTTCGTTCCTTATGAATCCATTAAATTTTATTCTTAATGAATCTCTAAATTTCTTACATTTTTATATTTTTTTTAACTTATTGAAACTTATGAAAGGAAATCTTTACGTATGTTAGTCTAACTATTTGGATAAAATTATTGAAAATATTTTTTATGAAGACATTATCGGTGCTCTTTTCAGTTATAAATTCAGTTTGTTTCATTTTTCTTTTCAATTCCTACAGTTAGCTCACATTCTCCCTAAATAAATATCTTTTTCAAATTTTCAATCATTTATGAAATATTTTTAATTCCTCCATTCAAGTTCAAACACAATTTTTTAAACTTGACAGGGATAACACTTTAAGTTAATACAGATTTTACAATATATAAATATTGATCTTTATTTAATTCGTTAAATAAATTATTAATCGATTAATTCGTTAAATAAAGTTATTTAATTTTTAATACTTCAGTTATGTATTTTTCATAGTTTCAGCAGTTTGTATTAAAAATCAGTCTGCAAGCAATAGTCAATCGGTAAAATACGAGGGTTTCACTATTTTTCTGTTAAGATGAAAAATAGGAGTTCAATTCTTGAAAAAATCAATCATTCTTTGATAAATTATTTATATTACTTATAATTATTTAATAAAAAGTGAATAAAAGAATATATTTTTTCGTTACATAAATAGGAGTTGACTTTAATTTTTTTATATTATTTGTTTCATTGACTATTTTCATCGTCATTCAGTATTAAATAATTATTTTTCAAAAGCTTTTATACATTAAAAGTATTAGCATGCAAATCACATGATAAATTTTTCGGCAATACCATTAGTTGATTTGGTATAAAATAATAAGCGTTAAAGATTTGATTCTCCAGATTCAATATAATTTTCTGTTATATATTAAAATAATATCAATGGTATGAAAAAAGTTTTTATTTATTTAATATATTTTCGTAACTAGCCTAAGATGAAAATATAAAGGAAAATTAAACAATCTTTCTAGTTTCTCCGGATAACATCTAAAAATAATGAAAAACAACTCTAAAAGCAACTAAAAACAACTCTCAACAGTTATATCTTACAGACGAAGAAATGTAAAACGTAGGAGTTACTTGCATTTCAAATAACTAAAGTAGGAAATCAATAATGACACTTAGAAAAGTTTGAGTTTCATTTTTTTAAATTACAGTTTCAGATAAAGAAAATATGTGCTTGAAAAATTTAATGAGAAACTCGGAAATGTGTAAATTGACATACTCCAGAGTGCCTTAAAGAAGAAACATGTTTCGACACCCGTTAAGGTTTCACCGTTGCGTATTGTAATGGTTGCTTCCAAATATTCTCTTTTGATCTTATTGCTCCTTCAACTAAATTTGTGGCTTTATTATTGAATCTGAGCTATTTATAATTTTAAAACGTTAGACAATTTTGGAATTTCAAACCTTTCAAATTACCAAGGAGTGTGAACACAAAAAACTAGCTTCCATAGCAGTCATTCATTATTCGTCAAAAAACAAAAAAAGATCAATTACATTTATATTTTAGTTACAAAGATTGAATCAATTTTAAATATCATAGAAATAAATAAAGGAAGAATAAATTTCATTAGTTGTATAAATTACATATGATCATTTCTATTATGGTAGCTTTTTAGTTTAGATTAGTTGCGTTAACGTTCCGTTAAAAAACAACACTAGAACTATTTGAACCGCAGTCAGATATCGAGGAAGACACCTGAGCTAAAACTCCCCTCTCACCTGTGGGAGGTCGTTTGGTCCAAACGGATTCAATGTGCAACAGATCACCTTACATGACGGTTTTCAGTTAAATCGAATCTCGAAACTGAAACCCTATGGTGCACGAGCCGAGAAATTACCACCCAGACACGGCTGTCTTTATTGTAGCATCTGAATGTAACAAAAATGGGTTTTTTAAATTTCACAAATTGAATTTTTTAACAAAAGTTTTCAAAAGCAGATATTTTTGATTTGCAATAAGTTCTATATTTATAGATCACATTTTATATATCAATAATAATAACAATGAGTATTAAAAATCTAATCATGCTTTCAATGCTAGTTTCTGAACATAGAAACATAGTTTTCTTCGAACAATGTGGTGATACATCCTTTCCTTGAGAAAGAAATAAAATCAATTTATTTTTGCAAATACTAGTAAAAATTATTATATGCATATGATAAATCTGTAAAAACTATAAAATAATCAGCTCAAGTAAATTGTACTTTATTGTTATAAAAATTTATTTAATACATCAATACCCTTCATTTAAATATTGTAGAGTACTAAATGGACTGTATATATTACTTTTTCAATAAAGTTTCGACGAGTGTTGGTTTTCTTTTTCTGAATTTGGTTTTTAGGAAGAGCTTCTGATGTGAATTTGAAATTTGAGAAGAAAAAGGGATTTTTCTGTTTGATATTTTTTCATGTGTGAACATAATGCTGTTTTTGTTAGATGATTTCGAATAGTTGAAGACAACGAATAGTTGAAACTCGAAATTGAGTAGACAATGAGCATAAATGGCAATATTCATATTTATCGCTATTTCAATCGCATAATTTTTAATCGCATTCGATATTTTAATCGCATAATTTCTTTTATTTGTTTTTATCATGATTGCATTATTATTAAGTATGCTTCTTTGAAAGCATATGCCTTTTTAAAAGGTTGGCCTGCTTTTACCATAATTGTATTTTCAATCTATTTTAAACTAATAACTGACTTAAATTAATTAAGAAAAATAACGACTTAAAAACTAATTATGTTCTTCCATGTTAACTTGAAATAACTTGAAATTATTTTTTATTTTTTATTACTTAAAAAAATTAATCTTAAAAAGTCTTTTTAAAAAAAATTAAAGGAAATAGTCTTTAAGAATGCACGAAATCCTTTAGAATAATGCCTTTTTTACGACTGCACCTTAAAACGGTTCTAGGATAAAGTGTTTTAGCTCCTTCTTTTTTCCATGGCTGTAGGAATCTATTGAAATAAAATTTATCTTTTGATTCAATTGTTATTTATTTAAGAAGCATAGACATTTTATTTATATTTATATTTTTTATATTACATTTTGTTGCATTTATTTTATAATCCTCTCAGCTTTGTAATACCATTTTGCATCAGCATGTAATCTGTAAAGTGCCCTTTTTCCAGGGAAATTAGGTTATACTGTCCTGAAAAAAGAAAGGATTATTCGTTCCCGAAACTTTAGACGTGACGAAAGATTATACCCTAGCAAACGATTTCTCAAAAAACAAGGCTTGTTTGTTGACACAAAAAATATGATTTACATTCTGGAATATGTTACTAATATTAAACTTTTAAAAATGGCATTCACGTTTTTCAGAAACAAAATTTTCGTTTCAGAAATATGGATAAAGTGCTTTCAAAGAATTCTTTTTCCTTCTTTTTTTCTCCTTTCTTTATTTATGTTGATGAGTGTGAAAAGAAAACGGATTTAATCTGCTTTGTCTAAAAAGTGTGACATTTATTGTAAACAAGTTTTTGACTTGTTTACACATCTTTCGAAACAAAAAAAAACATTTATTGTTTATAAAAACGGGTATTAATTTTTATGATTTTTATTTCAACGAATATCAAACAAGACGAATTCCGAAAATCCTTATTATTATTTTTTATTTCTTGCGCGTTATCATGATGATTGAATTGATTTTTACTACGTTTAATAGCCTTATTCATACCATTCTATATATTTTAAAAATTCTCATTTTTGAAATATATAGATTGAAGGGACATTTTGAACTTTTCTTTAAAATCATATAACTACGTATTTCCTAAATTTTAATATTGATAGCGATTTTACTGAGCATTTAGGGGCAGTAATTACATATAATTTCTATTATTCAGTAAATGTCTACAATTACTTTAAAATCTGATGAATGAGTGAGTTGATTATAATTCTAGTTTATTTAATAGCTAAGCTAGCTTTTAAAATCTATGCAATTGTGTTAAATGAATCTACATACATTTTAATATTTCTTCCAGAAAGTGCCTCAGAAGCCTTTTAACGTGCTATAATTTAGTAAAAATTTAAAGAAAAAAAATGTAGTTGCATCATAATATCTACACATTGTGTGTGTGTTTGTGTGTGTATTGTTACGAATAAATCTCTAAAGATTGTATGGTCTGAAAACACAACAATATATATATATATATATATATATATATATATATATATATATATATA
>JAOUZG010016747.1:0-10809 GCA_026289955.1 Argiope argentata | reverse complement strand
TATAGGTCATACGCGTTATACGCACCGACATCTCATTTTGGGTGAGAGGACGCCTAAATGCCCAACATGTCATGTAGTTTTTACTGTAAGTCATATTTTAATTGAATGCCCTGCCTTTAATCTAAATCGTGTCCGTTTTTTTAATACATCGTCATTAACCTTGCGGGACTTGGTAGGTGAGAGATACCACCCGAATATTTTTAATTTTTTAAAGTCTATAAATTTTTATACTTGCATTTAGTCGAGTAAGTTTTAATTTGTTCCTTAATGGTCATTTGTTTCATCATTCATTTGGTATTCATTCAGAAAAGTTTCTCATAATATTGCTTTTATATTTCACAAATTTTTTTATGAAATTATATTTTAACATTGAATTTATAGTTTACCATTTGCATGGCGCAGCTTAGCCAATTGTGGCTCTTGTGCCAATAAACCCCAACCAACCAACCAACCAGCCAAAGATGGCTATTGCGCCAAAAAACATAACAAATCAATCAACCCCGCGTGTTGGCCGTGCGTGGCAACCCTTTTGAGAGACGGGTCGTGCACTGTGGTCCCCGGTGTATCAATCGGCCGGTACCTAACCACATGAGTGATTAAACTGCTAGGGATCAAGAGAAGAGGTTACTCCTTGGGCTTGGCGTTAAGGGTGGTCACTGTCCCCGAGAGGTAACTCTGAGTGTATAGGTTACGATTAGCACTAGGGTAAGTGCTGAGGCTGGGAATGGCCAGGGCCGGTTGCAGCCTTCCCTTGTTGGGCTCCGTGGTGGGCGGTGCTGTCAGGCCTGAACTTTTTTGATATCGCATGGGGCCTAAAATTAAATCTCCTTTCAGTGGGCATCACAAGAAATCAAACTTTTTCACAATTCCCCAAACTTTTGATTGTTATTTTATTGTTAAACGACTGTCTGATAGTGAAGAAACATTTAATACTGTTTCACCATTCCTTGTGCAGAAGGCTATTTCTGAGACTGTAGGTGAAGTATCTTCTATACGCAAAATGCGTTCGGGTGATTTGTTAGTGCTAGTATCCTCCAAGAAGCAAGCCCAACAAATTATAAAATTAAAAGCTTTAGCCTCTATACCCGTTTCTGTAAGTTCCCACACCTCTCTAAATTATTCCAAAGGAGTTATTATATGCGGAGAACTGTTCAATATTGCAATAGATGAAATATGTCATGAACTAAAATCCCAAGGAGAAACGCCCCCTCAGGGGCTCACCTACTATAGGTGAGTACGGGTGTCCCAATCCCGAGGTTCCCAGGGATCTTTACTCATTTTATGTTTATTCACAACTACGCCTTTTCTGTCTGCTTGATCCTTCTTTCCTTCGACGGCAAGCGAGGGAGCTCTCCATGAGAAGCTGTCGCCGCTCTGTTTGCTTCTTGCTTCTCATGGACAGCCAAACACCCCAAGTGTTGGCCGTGCGTGGCGACCCATTAGAAGGGCGGTGCACTGTGGTCCCCGGTGTATCAATCGGCTGGTACCTAGTCACCTAAGTGGCTAGACTGCTAGGGATCAAGCGAAGGGGTTACTCCTTGGGCTTGGCGTTAAGGGTGGTCACTGTCCCCGGGGGTAACTCCCAGCGTATAGGTACCAGTTAGTATTATGGAAAGTGCTGAGGCTAGGTAAATCTAGAGCCAGTTACAGCCATCCCTTGTAGGGCTCCGTGGTGGGCGATACCGCTGGACCTGAATTCCTTTTATATCGTATGGGCTCCTCGAAACGTGGTCCCTTCAGTGGGCATCATAAAGTTTTAATTTCTTGCAACAAATATGACCATTTTGATAAATTTTTTATTATTAAAAGAGTTTCTGAAAACAAAGATACATTTGAATCAGTCTCCCCGTTTTTAGTACAAAAGTCTATAAATTCTACAGTTGGCGAAGTTTCATCCATTCAAAAAATGAGATCTGGTGACTTGCTTGTGGAGGTTTCTTCCCGCAAACAAGCACAACAGATAGAAAAACTTAAGTCATTGGCAACAATAAAAGTTTCTGTCATCCCTCACCAATCTTTGAATAGCTCTAAAGGTGTCATTACCTGCGGCGAAATACTAAATCTTCCCGTAGAGTTAATAACTTCTGAAATGAAAGCTCAAGGTGTTACACACGTCCGTCGAATTTCTATACGACGTGACGGACAGCTACTTGAGACGAAACACCACATATTAACTTTCAATACTCCCAAATTACCGGAGTTCGTTTATGCCGGCTATATAAAGTTACCGGTGAGGCCATATATCCCCAATCCCTTGAGGTGCTTCCAGTGCCAGCGTTTTGGCCACTCTAAAATGAACTGCCGCGGCTCTCTTACTTGTGCCCGCTGTGCACAAAAAGGCCATGATAGCCAACAGTGTACCGCACAAGAGAAGTGCGTAAACTGTGGCGGAGAACATCCATCATATTCTCGATCTTGTCCTCGCTGGGCGCTGGAAAAGCAAGTTACTGCAATAAAAATCAAAGAAAATGTATCTTATCCCGAAGCCAGACGTAAAGTTAATGCACAAACCCCAACTCCTGGTGTCAGTTATGCTTCAACAATAAAAAAAACTTTCTGTGAAAATTGTACTTGTAATCACTGTGTAAAATATACCAGAAAAACACCAAATACTGGAAAAATTTCTGATTCTGATACCGAACATTCTCTGAAAGCTGGTGATGATACTCTAAAACATGTAAGAAGGAAATCAAAATCGCAAACTTCACTTACATTAAACCTTGCCAATCGTGGCCCCCTCAGGGGCTCACCTTCTTTAGGTGGGTACGGGTGTCCCAATCCCGAGGTTCCCAGGGATCTTTCCTCCATTTATATTTTATTCTTCTCTACGCCTTCTGCTGTCTGCTTGATCCTTCTTTCCCTCGACGGCAAGCGAGGGAGCTCTCCATGAGAAGCTGTCGCCGCTCTGTTGCTTCTTGCTTCTCATGGACAGCTAAAAACCCCACGTGTTGGCCGTGCGTGGCAACCCATTAGACGGGTGGTGCACTGTGGTCCCCGGTGTGTCAATCGGCCGGTAACTATCAACCTGAGTTGTTAGATTTGCTAGGGATCAAGCGAAGGGGTTACTCCTTGGGCTTGGCGTTAAGGGTGGTCACTGTCCCCGGGGGTAACTCCGAGCGTATAGGCTTCGGCTAGCACTAGGGTGGATGCCGAGGCTGGTAATGGCCAGAGCCGGTAATTGCCTTCCCTTGTTGGGCTCCGTGGTGGGCGGTGCCGTCGGGTCTGAATCTCTTTTAATATCGTATGGGGTCTTCCAAACGTGGTCCCTTTAGCGGGCATAAAGTTTATAAAATGTTGAATAAATTTGAACAATTCGACCGATTTTTTGTGATTAAACGGATATCAGAAAAGCAAGATACATTTAACGCAGTCTCACCTTTTTTAGTTCAGAAGGCTATCGCTGCTACAGTCGGTGAGGTACTGTCTATTAAAAAAATGAGATCTGGTGATTTACTAGTTGAAGTCGATTCTAGAAAACAAGCACAGAGTGTCATGAAACTGAAATCTCTAGCCTCCTTACCCATTTCCGTGAGTCCGCACACATCCTTAAACTTCTCCAAAGGTGTCATAACTTGCGGAGAATTATATAATGTCCCCTTAGAAGAAATAACTTCAGAATTAAAACCTCAAGGAGTGACACATGTTCACCAGATTACCATTCGGCGGGATGGTCAACTCCTTCCAACCAAGCATTATGTACTCACCTTCCATAGCCCGAAGTTACCTGAATTTATATACGCCGGTTATATCAAGTTACCAGTACGTCATTACATCCCAAATCCCTTAAGGTGTTTCCAGTGTCAGCGATTTGGACACTCTAAGGTTAATTGCCGCGGGACTATCACTTGTGCCCGTTGTGCTGAAAAAGGGCATAATAGCCAGCAGTGTTCGGAACCAGAAAAATGTGTAAACTGTGGTGGAGATCACCCCTCCTACTCTAGAAATTGCACACGCTGGAAACTGGAAAAAGATATCATTACGACCAAAATAAAAGAAAACTTATCATACCCAGAAGCCAGACGAAGAATTCAAATTCAGACACCTACCCCAGGTATTAGCTATGCTTCCGCTGTTCAGAGACCTTTTTGCTCAAATTGCTCCTGTGACAACTGTATAAAGCAAACTCCAAAACCAAAACCTCTTGAAAAGTCATCAGAATATGATTCTGATAAATCTGATAAAAGTATTCCGGAATCTCTTCAACCAGACCTGTCAACATCTAAAAAGGTTCGTAAGAAAAAACCTCAGTCCTCACTGACATTGAAACTTGCAAAACGGGGCCTTTCACATAAAGATCTTTCCATGAAATTACACAAATCGACTTCCCGGAGTTCTGTAGCTTTGGGATTAGCAAAAGATGGTGTAGCCCATAAGGATTTAACGTCCATTTTTGGAGGCACGCCAGCCATCCCCGATTTTAAATTCCATCCTTCTGAGGATGAAGATGTTCTTTCTATGAGTTGCGAAGATCAGGCAACTCCAACAAATGCTCACTCTTTTTCCACTTCCAAAACTCTCTCTTAATGGGTACCTTCCTCTCTTGGAATTGTCGCGGCATTCGTTCCAAACTTCAGGACATAAAGTCAGTTATTAACAGATTTCATCCGGTTTGTTTTGGTCTTCAAGAGACCTTTTTGAAGTCCAATTCCTTAATCAAATTACGTGGTTACAATTGTGTTCGGAAGGATATAGACAGTGGAGGTCATAGTTCTGGAGGGGTCTGCATTTTTACTTCCAACCTCTATCCGAGCACACCACTCAATTTACATACTCCTTTGCAGGCTGTGGCTGTGCAGGTCCACACAAGAAGGTTGATTACAGTCTGCTGTATATACTTACCCCCTCATAATGTCATTTGTCAGCAAGATCTTGACAATTTAGTGGACCAACTTCCACCACCTTTTCTGTTACTTGGCGATTTTAATGGGCATAGCAGTATGTGGGGTTCCAAAAGTACGAACTCACGAGGGCGGCAGATCGAGCAGTTTATCTCTAATAACTCTCTCTGCCTGCTCAATAACGATGAGGAAACGTATTTTCACGAGCCCACCCGTAGCTTCCATTGTCTTGATCTGGCCTATGTTCCCCTGAACTCCTGCCATTGTTGAATTTCACTGTTTTGGGGGAGCTATATAACAGTAACCACTATCCTATCATAGTCAGCCAAAGTGATCGTGGTGATGCTACTACGTGTACTCCACGTTTCGTATACCAACGGGCAGACTGGGTTCTTTACTCGCAACTAGCACATATCTCGGAAAATGTTGTCAAAATTTCTGACATTTCAGAAGCAGTGAAATGTGTAATTCAAATCATAATGAACGCCGCTGTTGATTCCATCCCGAAAACTACCCCACGCCTCAGAAAGTTTCGTAGACCATGGTGGAATACAGCGTGTCGCGACAGTTACAAGAATCAAAAAAAGCATTGGAACATATTTAGAAGATACCCGACAAGAGAAAATCTAGTCGCTTTTAAAAGAGCTAAAGCCCTAGCTCGTCGCATTCGCCGCTGTAGTCAGAGGGAGTCCTGGATTAATTTTGTTTCTACCATTACATCCTCAACTTCTAGTAAAATTTTATGGAAAAAGGTTAAAGCAGCAAATGGGATTTATCATGAATCCACCATTCCTGTCATAAAAATGGCTAATGTGTTATATTCGAGCCCATTAGAAGCTGCTAACATTCTAGGTCAAGCGTTTGCACAGGTTTCCGCGTCTGATTCTTACAGCTCTTACTTTCTTGCGATTAAGAATCGTGCGGAACGATTACTTCTCCGATTTAATGACCGAAATTGTTTCCCGTACAATGAAGAATTCCGGATGTTTGAACTGGAAACGGCCTTATCTCAAGCGCGCGATACCAGTCCAGGACCCGATGGAATCACATACAGCATGCTTCGTAATTTGAGCAAAACTTCCCTTTCAAATTTGTTGATATTGTTCAACAGAATCTGGAATGAGCAGAAGTATCCAACACAATGGCGTGAGGCTATTGTGATTCCAATCTTGAAACTTGGAAAAGATTCATCGAACCCTCTGAATTACAGACCTATTGCTCTTACAAACTGCTTATGTAAGACCTTTGAGCGCATGGTGAATGCTCGCCTAATTTTTGAACTAGAGAAACAAGGATGTATCTCCCCGTTGCAGAGTGGTTTCCGTAAAGGCCGTTCTACCTTCGACAACCTTGTTTTACTGGAAACCCAAATACGCAATACGTTTGTTAGGAGGAATCACCTTGTTTCCATATTTTTCGATATTGAGAAGGCGTATGACCGGGCCTGGCGCTATGGCATTCTTTCAACAATTTTTAACTTTGGTTTTAGGGGAAATATGCCCATGTTTATAGCTAACTTTTTATCTCATCGAACATTTCGAGTTCGAGTTGGTAATATTTATTCAAATTCTTTTATACAAGCTGAGGGTGTGCCTCAGGGAAGCGTCCTCAGTGTCACGCTTTTTATCCTTCATTTGAGTCAGATCTTGAATCACTTGCCATCAACAGTTCACGCAAGCCTTTATGTTGACGACCTGCAGATTTCCTGTCAGGGTAGCAGCATGAGTATCATTGAGAGACAGTTGCAAACTGCTGTTAATAAGGTTGTTACTTGGTGTAATAATAACGGGCATACAATCTCTCCTGAAAAGTGTAGATGCGTACACTTTTGCCGGAAACGAAACATGCATCCGGATCCTACTATCCAAATACACAATACGCCTATTCCAGTAGTAGATGAAATACGCGTTTTGGGTGTGGTCTTTGATCGCAAGCTAACATTCCTTCCGCATGTTTTGAACCTGCGGAAAAAGTGCGAGAAAACCTTGAATATTTTGAAGGTGCTCTCCAGAACATCTTGGGGTGCCGATAGAACCTCCCTTCTCCGTATTTATCAAGCTGTCATTCTCTCCCGCTTGGATTATGGCTGTATGGTGTATGGTACTGCCCGTGCTTCCGTTTTGAAACGACTAGACACGGTGCACCACTCTGCTTTGCGAGTTTGTTCAGGGGCATTTCGTACTTCACCAGTTGAGAGTTTGTACGTTATTTGTCATCAGCTACCCCTTAGTTTAAGGCGTAAGAAACTGTCCGCTTTCTATTACTTCAGAATTTCGTCTGTGCCAGAGCACCCTGTGTGTCAAATAACATTACCAGTTGGTTACCATAGGTTGTATGATGCTCGTCCATTTCACATCCTTCCATTCAATGAAAGGATCAAAACCTTGCTACGAGATTCGGGCCTTGATAATATTGTTGTGAAATCACCCGATTTATTTTGTTTTTCACCTTGGGATAAACCTCAATTCTCTTTTTTGAATCCCTTCTCAGGATTCAATAAATCTTCAACAACGCCGACAATCTTACAACAGCTGTTTCTACACCATCGCTATCAATATTCTTCCTTTGTCCCAATTTTTACCGATGGCTCAAAATCAGATGGTCATGTTGGCTGTGGAATCGTATTCCCATCCGATACACTGAGCTACCGCCTTCATAATTGTTGCTCCGTATTCACGGCTGAGTTGATGGGTATGGTCTGTGCTCTACAGAAAATTTCAAATTCCACTCAGCGAAAATTCATTATATATACTGATAGCATGAGTGCGTTGAACGCACTTTCTCATTATCATAGTCGGATGCACCCGATAGCTCTGGAAATTTTGTCCACTATACGTCTCTTGCGAAACAGGGATTTTGATATAAACTTTTGTTGGGTCCCAGGTCACATGGGCATTTCTGGAAATGAAATGGCTGATTCGGCGGCAAAATCAGCAACGAATTTCTTGGCTTGGGGACTTCCTTATTGCGATGTCAAAAATGCCTTGGCTAAGCACATCTTCTCTACTTGGCAATTAACGTGGGACCTGCGAACACAAAATAAATTGCATTCCATCAAGCCAACTATTGTACTGTGGTCTGTTCTCCCTATACGCGAGACCGACGTAAAATTGACTCGTCTCCGTATAGGTCATACGCGTTATACGCACCGACATCTCATTTTTGGTGAAATGGCGCCAAGGTGCCCAACATGTCATGTACATGTTACTGTAAATCATATTTTAATCGAATGCCCTGCTTTTAATCTAAATCGTGTTCGTTTTTTTAAGACATCGTCATTAACCCTCCGAGACTTGGTGGGTGAGAGATACCACCCGAATATTTTTAACTTTTTAAAGTCTATAAACTTTTATACTTGCATTTAGTCGTGTAACTTTTAATTAGTTCTTTTTGGTCATTTGTTTCATCATTCATTTGGCATTCATTCAGAAAAGTGTCTTGTGATATTGCTTTTATATTCCACTATTTTTTATATATGAAATTGTATTATATTCTTGAATTTTTAATTTACCATTTGTTTGGCGCAGCTTAGCCAAATATGGCTCTTGTGCCATTAAATTCAATTCAATTCAATCAATTGCCAAACGTGGCCTTACGCAAAAGGACCTTCGAAAGAAATTAAAAAACTCAACTTCAAAAAATTCCGTCGCATTGGGGCTAGCGACGCAAGGCGTTGTCCATAAGGACTTACAGTCTATATTTGGAGACACGCTAAATAGCCCCGATATTAAACTACATCCGTCTGAGGATGAATATGAGCTCAGTATGAGTTGCGAGGATCAGGCAACTCCAACAAATGTTAATTCTCTATCTCCTCACAAACCTCTCTCTTAATGGGTACCTTCCTTTCTTGGAATTGTCGCGGCATTCGCTCCAAACTTCAGGACATTAAGTCATTAATTAACAGATTTCCTCCGGTTTGTTTTGGTCTTCAAGAGACCTTCTTGAAGTCAAATTTCCCAATCAAATTACGTGGTTACAATTGTGTTCGGAAAGATGCAGACAGTGGAACTCATAGTTCTGGAGGGGTCTGCATTTTTACTTCCAATTTATATCCAAAAAATCCTATCACTCTAGATACCTCTCTGCAGGCTGTGGCTATACAAGTTCACGTAAAAACTTTAGTCACAGTCTGTTGTATTTACTTACCGCCTCATAATGTCATCTGTCATCAAGATCTTAACAACTTAATTGACCAGCTTCCTTCACCTTTCATCCTACTTGGTGATTTCAACGGCCATAGTACTTTGTGGGGTTCGAATAGTACAAATTCTCGTGGACAACAAATAGAACAGTTTATTTCTAATAACTGTCTTTGTTTGCTCAATAATGATGAAATAACATACTTTCATGAACCCACACGCACCTTCCACAGTCTTGACTTGGTCATATGTTCTCCCGAACTACTGCCGTTGCTAACCTTGTCAGTTAGCAAAGATTTATATAATAGCGATCACTACCCTATTATTATCTCCCATGCTGATAGCGGTGGAGCGACTTTTTGCCCTCCACGTTTTCTATTCCAGCGGGCAGACTGGGCTAAGTTTTCGCAATTAGCAGACATAACAGAGACAATGATAAATGTTACTGATATTTCAGAAGCAGTTCAAAATGTCGTAGATATTATACTTTGTGCCGCAACCTCCACTATTCCAAAGAGTTCACCACGTCTTAGAAAATTTCGCCGACCGTGGTGGAATGACGCCTGTCGCGATAGTTACAAACAGCAGAAAAAGTTATGGAACAAGTTTCGAAGGTACCGTACTACAGAGAACCTTGTCGCTTTTAAAAGAGCAAAAGCACTTGCTCGTCGGATACGCCGCCGTAGCCAGATAGAATCCTGGATTCAATTCATATCCTCTATCACGCCGTCTACAACAAGCAAAACTCTATGGAAAAAGGTAAAAGCTGCTAATGGCATATATCACGAATCTTCCATTCCTGTTCTAAATAGGAATAATGTGATGTATTCTTCCCCATTAGACGTTGCCAACAATGTAGTTCAAGTATTTGCACAAGTTTCCGCAATTGATTTTTATAGTCCTGAATTTTTGGCAATTAAGAATCGCGCGGAACGGTTGCCTTTGCATTTTAATGACCGAAGCACTCCATCTTATAACTGTGAATTTAGGATGTACGAATTGAAAACGGCATTATCCAATACCCATGACACCAGTCCCGGGCCTGATGGAGTTACATACAATATGCTTCGACATTTGAATGACACTTCTCTTTCAAATCTGTTACTTCTATACAATAGAATTTGGATTCAACAAACGTACCCTTCACAATGGCGCGAAGCTATTGTCATTCCAATATTAAAACCTGGAAAAGATTCATCGAACCCTTTGAGTTACAGGCCCATTGCTTTAACGAATTGCCTTTGTAATATCTTTGAGCGCATGGTCAATGCTCGTCTTGTGCATGAACTGGAAAAACAAGGATGCATCTCTCCGTTGCAGAGTGGTTTCCGAAGAGGTCGTTCTACTTTCGACAACCTCGTTCTACTGGAAACCCAAATACGCAATGCTTTTGTGAGAAGAAACCACCTTGTTTCAATATTTTTTGACATTGAAAAGGCATACGACCGTACATGGCGCTACGGCATACTTTCAACACTTTTTACTCTAGGTTTTAGGGGTAACTTGCCCATATTTTTACAAAACTTTTTGACACAACGTACCTTACGTGTTCGAATTGGTAATTTTTATTCTAATCCTTTTATTCAATCTGAGGGTGTTCCGCAAGGTAGTGTCCACAGTGTCACTCTTTTTATTGTTCATCTGAGCCAGATTTTAAGTCATTTGCCTTCATCTGTTACTGGAACACTTTATGTTGACGACCTGCAGATTTCATGCCAAGGAAGTAATATAAATTTAATAGAGCGACAACTACAAAGTGCAGTGAATAAATTATTATCCTGGTGCAATAACAATGGTCACACTATATCCCCAGAGAAGAGTAGCTGTGT
>JAOUZG010016738.1:0-12233 GCA_026289955.1 Argiope argentata | reverse complement strand
TATTACATACCCTTAAAGTTTGGCACATTAATTTAGAGACAACCTGTATAACTATTAATAATTATTTAGAATATATTTTCGTTTGATCCTTAAGAAGTATAATTTCGTTTTACTTTTGTTTTTTTTCTGTGTTTATAACTAATTTACATAATCAAGAATGCATTATGATATTCAGGTATTTAAGATCTTATTATTTCATAACTTGGCTTAAATATTAAAATAAATGAATGAGTTCATTATAAATGTATATAATTAGGTCATGTGATTCTCAGACAATCAAAATTTATTGAAATGAGATCAGATCTAATTTTGAAATTAATCGTATCTTAAAATTCGATTTTTGAAATTTTTTAATCTTTCCTACACATTTGACTTCAAGAATCGGTTCATAAATTTCATTAAAAAATTTTCGCAAAATGTTTATAAGCCAAATTCAAAAATCAAATCAAATTCAAATCCAAAGAGTTTATCAATGCTTTACTTATATTGTAATTGGAATAATCTATTACTATCTTTCCAAAAATGTTAGATCTTTCAAATAAGCCAAATAATTTTCCTGTACGTTTATTTTAAATCTTATCCCAAAATATTTTACATAAGATTATTGAGTATATCACTAAAGTTTCATTAGCTTTTATTTTGCTCTAACATAGAATAAACTTTTTAATAAATTGGCACTAAGACAAGAATAGAAAAGAATTGGAAAAAGAATAAGAATTAGAATTAATAAGAATTAGAAAAATTTATTCTAATTTCTTGCGATTGAAATTGCTTACATTTTTGCTGCAAAATCAGTTCTTTCTATCTCAAAGATATATTTTGAAATAGAATTTTATTTCATTTCCTAAAATTTTGAATACACTGAACTTTTTAAAAATTAATTTTAAACATATATTACATATCTTTTTGTTTTGAAAAGCATATTTTAAATTGAAATCAGATATTTAAAATACTTTCTATTAAAAGTTAACCAACATCCATTAATCATAATCAGATTAAACCGATAAACATTTTCCTACAATATGGATATTACATGTCTATATTTTCTGCAATATCTACCATTGTTATCACTATCTGAATTAAGAATTTTATAAAATTCTTGCATTAGGCAATATTTTTAATAAAGTTGGATGTATTATTAAATACAATTTTAAACAACGAAAATCCTTAATCCTTAATTTTATTCTTAACTTTAAACTAACATATTGTAATAAATCAAATTAAAATAGTAAAAAAATTATTATTTTGAATTTCTTTCGATGTTTATTACAAAAAAATATTAATATATTTTTTTCATTTTTTCAGGATATAAAATCTGTTCTTTCAAAGCCTGAAAATAAAACTGCAGGTACAAAATTCATTTTTTTTTTTTCATGTTGTTATGATGTTCTTAATGTAGAAAGATATAACATCCCACCGTGGTATAGAAAATTTAGTCGCATTTTATTATATTTTGAAAGTTATGCTGTTCAATAGCATATTAAAAAAGTTAAAATTAATATAGAACAAGAATTATTTATGCCAATTCATTTTAAATTATGTCAACTAAATTACGTCACAAAAAATATTGAAAGAAAACAGCATATTCTCATTTCCTTTAAAATTTTTCAAAAATATTCTGTAGTATTTATGTACAAAAAATGTTCTATAGTGTATGAATTACAAAATATTAAATTATTTTATAAATTTCATATAAAATTATTAAAAATTATGGTGTTATTTATGCACAGTAAATAAATTTATCTTTTTTTATTATTAAAAGTTTTTTAAATTGAATTTCGATTATTTTATATAGATAGATATTTTAAACAAGGTCATTAGTTCAGATTTACCATAAATTTAATGTTTTTTTCTTATAAAATTTTGAATACACATTCTTCGTAACATCTAGATTATGTCGCCATTTTAACGACTATTATTTAATTGTGTAAAAACTCATTCTTTATAATTCCATAGTATTAAAAAATAAACAAAATAGAAATTATACTCTTTATTATATGTTTAGATTAATTACATAAAAATATTTAATGAAAATTATCGATTCAATAAAATTAATTATTAATAGATTCAATAAAATTTCTATACATGCATTTTCAAATCTCAAGATAAAAATGTTTTAAACTAAATATTTATTTGCAAAGAATAATTTTTATAATCGTTTCACAAAAGTTACCTTAGAATTTCCTTTAATAAACAGCGTACAAATATTTTATCATTATATCTAGATTATATTTTAAATCTAAGCCTAAAAATAAATTAAACGGCAGTTTCATTTTATTTCAGTAATAATGTAAATTTAATCAAACTTTATGATTATTTATCTTGCTATTTTTTATTGAAACAGTTATATTTTTAATTTTTTATAGGAACGATGGTACTGCGAATGGAAAGGCCAAAAAGGAAAATCTTTGGCATTGACCTGCTCTTATTTATTCTGATTCTGACTGGAGCGTTGGTGGTTCTGACTGCTGTCACTTTTCTCACTATCCTTGCCATATGCTACAGAAGGTAATTTTTGACGTAACTATTGAGTTATTTGATAAATTTTGATATCAAGTATAAAAGGCTGAAAATGAGTATCAAAATAATGTATACGAAATCAAATACAGTTAAAATTTGATAAAAAGTGAGTAATCAAAACATTTTACGTGAAGCTCAGTTGAACTGTCATGAAAAGCGTTAAAATGTTTCAAAAAATGCATAGAAACAATTTTATTGATTCAAGTTAGTGAGTAGGCTATCTAAGCACATATATAAGATTGCATTCGTACATTTCACGTTTTAACAAAAAAAATATTAATCTGAGAAGGAAATTTAAATTAAAAAGCTGTCGGTAAAAAATACCTCTAACGATTTAGCAATTATGCCTTGTATTTTGATGATAGACAATTAATCATGTTTTTGAACTCATTATTATCTATTTGTATTTCAAATAATAGTAATAGAATGTTTTAAATAATAGTAATAGAAAGAATAGTTATAGCTACAAAATTCAAACGATATTTTGGCGAATTTCTTCGTTTTACACTCCCTGAGCAGAAAAAACACATTTTTGGGAAGTGTTCTTTTCATCTGTCAGTTCGTCTGCGAAAAGGATAACTCAAAAACGCTTTAAGCTATATGGATAAAATTTAGCATGTGGTCTTTATACCAAATTTGTTGATTTCTATCAATTATTCAATAAAATGTTGTCAATGAAAATTCGCCTGTCCGGCTACTCGTATATAATTTAATATGATTACTACAAAATGAAGAAAGCTAGATGAATGAAATTCGATGTAAGAAATTAACATATATAATCTAGACATTTCTCAAATATTGAGCCAAATTCAACAAGGGATTGTTGGTATGTCTTATAGAGAGATGTAAACGCAATAACTCTAAGACACAATGACTTAACATGTATCAAAGTTGGTATATAATTGTGTGATTAAAAGTGTAGTTTTGCATGAAATCACTTCTATTTTCGGATACTATTAACCACGAATTAAATATTAATCGCCAAATAATTCGCCAATGATGACACGATAGCATCAGTAAAATTACTAAATACATGCTAAAGATGAATATTTCATTACTATAGCAGGACAATGCTATGCATGGCGTATAACATCTTTATTTAAGTGTATGCGAGAAAGTTTGGAGGAGTCAACCTCCCCCCTCCCCCCATCACTGATTTGAATTTAGCATTGTAGACATGTGCATTATTACCTTAGTTAAAGTACTAGTACAACTGTTTCTATCTGTAGCTGTGATTGTATTTAAGAAAAAAAACATTTTTATATAAAAAGCTTATTTTCACAATACAACACTTACTGTCACATCAATCTTATCGAATCATTTGTGTATGTTTTATTTAAATTTTTAAATATTGTAAAATTTTAAATCGTTTTTGTTTAATTTTTTTCTCCAGAGATAGAAAGCAATCCACCAACTCTTTTTCTACGAAGGATTCTGGATTATCAGGATCGATGACTTGGTCGGTGATGTACAAAGTGCCGAATATTCTGCCCGAAATCGACGACACTCCCATTCCAGAAGGTTTCAGAACTCTTCCAATGTCTGAGAAACGTAAATTATTTCTGCAATATTACGAACTAGCAGAGAATAATTTTTAAAAAATTAATGCCATATGAAAGAAAGTATAGAAATTATATATAGCTCGCAAGTTCACAAAGAAACGGTTTTCTATCGAATTTTGATTGAAAATACAATAAGCCACTTACTATAGTTTTATAATACAGGGGGATTCTTTTAAAAATATACACTTTTCAAATGCTTCTGTAAAACAGAAAGAATTAAAAATGCATAATCTAACGCCAACTTGTGCTCCAGTACTTATATAATTAAGTTACCTAACCATTTGGATGAGCACAGTATGGAATGAAGAAAAAAAATGTTAAAACAAAGAAAGAGGCGATACGCATTCAGGGATTTTCAGATAGAATGCTATCGGTGTCAAATCTTACACGAATCTGTTCAATTTTTGGTGAAGTTATAATTGAATGGAGGGGACAAGAATACTTAAACAAATGGGGACTTTCAGTTGAACTTACAGGGAAATGAGATTGCGAACTAAAAGGGGAAAAAATTATAAATTACATGGAGTACATCTGCATGACATGTATAAGCATATAAACAATCACTGCAGAATCAGAAGTATTTCGCGCCCATCTGGGTCCTGGGGTTTTGATTTCTTTTGTGAGAACTGCACTTTTGGTGGAATAATTTTGGCTGCTTTTGACATATGGAAATTTGGCCTCAGTTTTTGTGTAGTCTTGAAGAAGTCTTGGTACTTATGAATATTATTTACTATGAAGTGGATCTTGCTCTGTAAAAGGGCATTCGATGTAACTCTCCTGTACCATTCTTCTTCGAAACTTGCTTCTGCTTACTCATACACTGAAAGATACAAAACAGCTAAACAAATAGAGGGTGGATGTACTCTTAAAGTTAAGTAAGTGCCCTTGAATATATGTCACATAGGCAGTAGCATGGGGATCATGTGATTAGTCAGTCGAAATGGCAACGTTTGTAGCGGAGAAGGCATTTTATGTACCTCAATTTAGCAAAACGGAATCCTCAACTGTTGTTCAATGGCATTGTCATTCACAATTTGAAAAAAAATCTCCAATTATAAAATATATCTAACAATGGCATAAAAAATGTAAAATTATGAGCTGTTTGTACAAATGTATAATTCCTGGGCAAATCATGTCGCCAGAAGTCATCATTCAACGAAGACTGGAAAAATCAAAGAAAAGGGACATGAAAATGGTTCCACACCAAGTGAAAGTATTGCAAAATCCGAAATACTTTGAAAAACAAAAGCGCTTAGAATTTTATACCGAAATGCATCCATTTTGAAAATGATTTTGTCGATCATGCACGTAGTGTATTAGGTCACTATAATTTTTCTGTGGATCCTTTACCAAAATGCGATAGTTTAATGTGTATTATTTAAATGTATTTGCAATCACCCGTCATCGTCTTTTAGGAAGGCAATTAAACTATTTCTATATCTGGAAACAAGAGCCAATGGGACTTTCACCAAAAAATGGAAGAGAAGACACAGTATTTTTTGTATCTCATAGATGGTTCAAAATATCCCCAGTACCTTTTGGTTCAGTGTTAGAAATTACCATCTAATCCTTCAATAGGCGATAGCAGGTTTACAAAATTATGAAAACGTCGAACTATATAGCATAAAAATCTGCCCTTTGAGTAGTTTTGAAAATCCTTGGAGGAAAAAATTCGTTAGTTTTGTGTAAAATTAAAATTTAAAGTTCGATTTGTTGAAAGTCGATTTCCCAAACTTAAAATAGATATTCCGGAAGTTGAAACTCTTAAAATAAAGTGATGGTAGGAAGTTAAAATTTCAAAAGAAAAAATGATATTTTAGATAATAAAATATATGTATAAAATTTTTAAAAATCGAAATAAATCGACCAGAGAGAAATCGTTCTCACATGTGTTGTATAAAACAAATTTAGCTATAATTATCAGTTATAACTCCAGATATAAAATTAATTTTTGTTTATTTTATATAAATAAGATTCAATAAGAGTAATTATCTTGGTTGTTTTGAGAAATTCTTCAGTAGATCATTCTTTCTTTCTTTAGATGCATCGCTCAAAAGAAGCAAAAGTGACAGCAAAATTGTTCGAGGCTTAAGAGTAGAAACCTTAGAAGATTATTTGACGAATGCGAAATCAAGCAATTTATTGGCAGAAGAATTCAAAGTAAGAATCATTTCTGTCATACTGCTCTACAAATTTTTCATTTGTGAGTCTCTAATGTATCTATCCTTTCTTTAGAGATTGGTCGATGGTCAAATAAGCTCGTGGACAGTGGCCCGGAAAAGTGGAAACTTGAAGAAAAACCGCTACGGAAATATATTGCCATGTAAAAATTTTACTTCACAATTATATTATTGTATGTTTAATATGACATGTATTTTTTATGTATTTGTAATTAATTTCTACATTGAATTATTTAATTAATAATATTAATATTAATTCTTTAAGGATTAGTAATTTTATTGAAAGTCAAAGATTTTAAACCTTTTTCCTATTTCTATTTCAATTTATTTAATTATTAATTAAATTTATACTTTTTAATTTCAAATGACGACAAGAGATGGTGGCTCTAGTTTTAATTTTGTTAATGTTTTTAAACAATTATTACTATCGTTTTCACTAATAAAATCAAATGATTAAATCTTTTCAAAAGATTAAACAATAGCTTGTCTCATTTATTTACTTCCTTCTATTTTCTAATATTTGGTTAAAATATTCTGTTATGCTTTTTCATTTTATAGAAAGTTTAATATTTTGGATCATTTTGCTAAGGATTTAAAAGTAAATTTAAATGTTTGCATGTTGAAACAAGTTTCACAAACTAAAAAAAAATATACTTTTTTCTTCTTTCTAGATGATCGCTACAGAGTTGTGCTCAACACAGAATCCAATAAAGCAGATAATGATTACATCAATGCAAGCTACATAGATGTAAGTATTTATGTTATTCCTTTATTAATAATTGTTTCATCAAGACAATTTTATAACTCTTGATTAAATTATTATTACTGAATGATAGTCACAATGAGTTTATCGTTATGGTTTAAAGTAAAACTTGATAAAACTACTGATAAAATGGAAATATTTTAGAATAAAAATAGGATTAGTTACAGTGTTATATAAAAGCTGGTGTGTAAATTATTAATTATGATTGAACGAGCCAAAAAATAGATAAAAATAAAAAATGTAGAGAGTGATCAGGAAATAGCAGGTGGTGTTCAAAGCCCTGTAACGTATAATGTACTGGGCGAAATATAACAAACTTTGGCCACCATACTGTTTAAAATATGCTGTTATAAATTTGTCAAACAAAATAGTACCAAAAAATGCCCATAGAGAAAATACTGCAGGTATTTTGAAAAGTAGAATACATAACTGCCAATGAAAACAGTAATAACAACACACCAAATGCCAATTAAAAGCATTTATTATTACAACTTGCATATTTGTTGAAGGTGACCTCCAACCAGGTTGTCCAATAATTAATTGTGTGAGGTACACGAGATTTTTGATAGTGGCTCGCGGCATATGGGTATCTATTAATCTGACCTGTAATGTTATTTGTTCTTTTAAAGAAGGAATATCAGGGAAATGCCCTTGATACACAACGCCTTTCAAGTAGTCCCACAACCAGAAATCGTCCTCGGCATCGTTGCACACCAAGAATTCCTGTTGTTTCACATCTTTCTGTTATTCTCAAGTTATGGTCACTAAATGTTTTACTAAATGTTTTACTCTCTACTAAATGTTTTAATAGCCGGTATTCATGAACAGCTGCACTGGCATTTTGATATCGCTGATAAAACAACTTGACAAATAAGACACGTTCACGTAGTGACAACGTCATCTACAGATAAATTCTTTCAGAATAACTTGAATTCTGGCAATCCTTCCTTTTTTCCTCGATATCGTGTCACAAAGCACCATATATGGTCAAATCACATTATGAAGTTCTCGATCGTAGAGATAGAATTTTTCATTTCGGAGTTTTTTGGTACTTTTTTTTGAGAAGTCAAAATTGCACACTTTAATGTATACGGTGACCAAATTTTGTTATAGCTCGTGCTCTACATAAAACTCTAAAAGACTCCAAACAACTCCTGTTATTTCTTGGCCCATTTGTATGATCGGAAATGCTTGCCAAATAAACCAGATGATTCACGACTATGCGGATAGGACAAACTAAAGGATAGTAAGAAGTCTTTATAAAGACATATTTTACAGTTTGAACGTACGTGTATGAGTTTATCACATTTCGTTATAACCATTCTAAGATCAATGTTATGAATATTTCACAGTAGCAGAATATAAATTATTGAACTCCTTTTATAACACACAGTATTTCATAAATATAAAAGTAACGATAGGTATTCACTTTCACATATCTATTTCTTGTTATTCTAGCACAATAGTGGTTTAGAAATAATTATAGATAAATTCTGATTATAGATACCACCAACACAATGAGATAATGTTTCCAGTTTTGATTTTTTTTTGTCAGATTTTGGCCTTTTTATCTCATTTTCCTAAAAATTTGTTCTTTGAAATTTGAATCTTATATATGTCTAGTGATAAACATGTATTTACGAGATCGGGAATTTAATTTCCTGACTTTAATTTGGTAATTATTTATATTTTTATATTATTTTATAGTTATCTATATTTTTATTACAGGGATACAGAAGACCTCGGGAATATATCATCACTCAAGGTAAAGTTATCGCTCTTTCTTTTAAAAGAAAATCGTATATTGTGTAATGCTGAAATGCATATTATATTTTTATATATATTTCTATATATTTATCTATATATATATATTGTAATATATGCTGAATTTTTTATAAAATATAAAACTAATATTCGCTATTGCAATCTTTAGGGCCATTAGAAAACACGGTTGTTGATTTTTGGCGCATGGTTTGGCAAGAAAATTCCCCTGTCGTAGTGATGCTTATGGAACTTGTAGAAAATGGAAAAGTAATGCATTCCTCTCACCAATAATTTCGCAGCATTTTTTATTATTATTTTATTTTAAATTTCGATAAAATACTTATTTTTACTTATATCCTATTAACTAATTTAGAAAATAAATACTGTATTCATATTTCTATGTGGGTATACACTTAAAGAAAAAAATTTGAATTTGAAAGAGTCCAGTAACGTCTATTTTTTATTCCTTAGAAATAAGTGTTATATTATTTTTTGCGATGGTTTTAGTTCCTTTTTTTTTCCTTTGCAATACCTGAAAATTTTTCTTTGTTCCTTCCAGAAAAAGTGCGCCAAATATTGGCCCGATGATTCCATGGATTGTGGTGATATGCACATCCTTCTGATACACTCGGAACAGTACAAGGATTTCGTCGTTCGAACAATTCTCATGAGGAAGATCGACGTACGATTCATTTATCTTTTTTTTTTACTTTACAATTTTTAATAGAAACTTTGTTGACATAAAATAAATATAGTATTTAATTAAATACCGTTGTCATTTAAAATTTTAGGATGTTTTTGCATTTCGTTTATAAACTATATAATGAGTTTTAACTAAAATTCATTAAAAAATTGTAATTTTATATCGCTTAGGAACTTAATATTTCCCGACAATATTGTGAAACCAAATTAAAACGAAAATTTCCCGTGTGTGTGCTAACATTATTTTTACAGATGTGTGGTTCAGCACTTTTACAATACCATTTTGTCAGAGTTTTCTATATCACACGTCCGCTTGGGGAAGAGAGCCTTGGGTATCTTCAAAAGAATGTTGTAAGATTTAGGGATTTTTATCTCTCTGGTCGGAGCGTATGAAAATACGTTATAATAAAAGGGTTAAAATAAGTTATAATAAAAGAATTAAATAAATAAATACGTTCAAAATAAGTTATCAGTTTTCTAAGACGTGTGATAAAAATAATTAAATAAAAAAGGAAAATTTAATCAGAAAATAAGATTTCATTTTAAAATTATTTTAAGAGAAGGTAAAATAAAATAAAACTAAGGAACTAGTACTAGTGAAAACTGAATGAAAGAAGAAAAATTTATATACTGCTAAATAATATACAAATTCTAACTCTTTCAGTACCTTGAATATCAATTATTTCTTGCCTTATTATGTTTCTGAGTTTTTGCCGAAATTGTCAATATTATAATATCTCAAAAAAAAAAAAAATAACGAATGATTTTTTTTAGTTTTTTCGTAAATTTGTGCTTTAGAGATTTATTCAATACAAACATTTCTCCTATTTTAGCTGATAAAAACGTCTACTGAATGCCACATAAATAATACATAAAATTACTTTTCCCTTTTAATATCTACCAATAACCATTTGGGTGCAAGACAAATGGAATTAAACTCTCGAGTGACTTTTAAAATTGTGTGAAATAATCGAAGCATTGAGAATTGAATTTTATCCGAAGCAAGAAATCTATCTGAATACATATTTTGTTTTTCAGGAAATTAGAACTCATCGAGTTATTCAGTATCAGTACACGGGATGGCCAGATCAGACGGTGCCTCTGAACGTGAATTCTTTAATAAAATTCCTGAAAAAAGTTCGAGATGATCATCCGATCATGGGAGGTCCAATGGTTGTACATTGCAGGTAGAGTCCATAAAGGGAAATTATTTGTTTTATTGCTATCCAAGTTACTATAATAGTATAACATGGCTTCAATCAGTTATGAAAAAATTAATAATATTAATGATGCACTATTTCCTTCTGCCATGGTTAGGTTTGTATCTAAAGGCAATGCTACTTGTTTTAAATATGAGGAAAAGTCAAAAAGTAATGGATATTTTACAATTTCTCTTTTTAGATTTTGGTTATGCTACTCAATGCCAAAGCTGAATTGGTGTAGTCGGCAACATTTCAATGAAACGTACCACTCTTATTTCCGTTTTCGTTGTTGGAGTGGAGTATATTGTTAAATTGTACAATTCCATTGTCTATCTGTAGGAGGAAAAGGAGGAAATGAGTGCAGTAATTTACTTTTCGTTTGCAGAAGGCATTAAACCTGCGGAAATTATTCATGAATTTCTAGCTTAGTATGGTGACAGCTGAGCAAGAGTTAGTAAAATTTAAAAAAATGATAGAATATTTCAAACAGGGAAGAACTTCTTTACTCTAACTCTGTTCAGGAAAATAGCCCTTCACTGCACCCCAAGAGATGAAACTATGAACAGTGAGAATTACTGCAATACGTTGCGAACAAAATCGAAATCTGCAATCAGATCCAAATTTGTGGAAAACTGCGAAAAGATATTATCCTGCGGCAAGGTGCGGCCACATTCCATCCCAAAGGACGACCAAAAGAATAAAAGTGTTGGAATTCGAAGTGTTGGAACACTCAGCATTTATTCTCCAGATCTGGCTCCCAGCGATCTCCATAAGTTTGGATCATTGAATAAATCTCTAAGAGGAAGAAGTTTTGCATGCTTTCTAGAAAACTACCGTTTTCTTAAGCTTCAAACTATAGCTTGCAGAGCATTTTAACATTTTAAAACTAAAATAATACTCTAAACATATTGGAATTCCATCGGCTTTATTCTTTTCACTTCACAGCATATGTTACAAACCATTGCCAGATTCCAAAAAAGGTTTAAAATTGATGATCAACTATTATGCAAAAAACCCCGAAATAATATTAATAAAAATCTGTTTATCAAAGAAAAAATCATTTGCTTTTACGTTTTAATAATATTTTAATTGAAATAAAAATAGTAGCAATTATGAAATTTCTGCTAAATATCTATTAACAGATTTAGATTATGATATTTACCAAACAAAGAAGATTTGAAACCTCGAAGAAATCATTGATGCAGTGCAAAATAGATTACGGATACAATTGAATAAATGTTTCACGGATTCAAAATGCTTAGAAAACTCTGGGGAACCTGCTTTGAAGTCTAAGAGTAATTATGTCAAAAAATAATGTATGATTAATGTTTTCTATCATTAGATAGAAAACATTAATCATACATTAATCATAAATGCATCTTTTCTCAAATATTCTTTTACTTTTTGACTCTCCCTCGTTTTTATAAGATAACCGAGTCTTTTAAATACATAATATACTATCGAGTGAGAAAATTTCTGCTTAACATTTAAGCTTTATTAACCTACTGCTTATTCCTTATCTTTTAATTTCAAAAAGTAA
>JAOUZG010016733.1:0-14504 GCA_026289955.1 Argiope argentata | reverse complement strand
CCATATTGCATTGCAGCGTACTTGTCAATACATCATTTACGACCTAAATTTTAAAATTGCAACTTGCTTATTGAACTCCTCGGGCGTTCCAAAATATTTTACAGAAAAATCCCTCTAAGTAGGAATATCTTACATACGTTTCCCGTTTATTTAAATAGAATTGTATGCCAATGTATGCTTTGAAACAATGTCGACTTTCTTTACTAATAAAATTTTAATATAGGGAATCAAATTTTCGGAAACTTTTCTTGGTTAAAATCTTATTCCCAAAAAGAAATTGCGACTCGAATTTTGTAATTTGTGATCCAATTGCCTAATGAAGTGCCTTTGGCGATTTTTACATTCTAAAATTTAAAGAAAAAGGACAATTTGAAATTGATTGATATCTTAGGTGAAATTTTTTTCAGTTCTTATTTTAAAGAATGTTAAGTGCTTGAAATTTTATCATTCGTAGTTTCAGAACAATGTATTCATTCCGTTAGCTTTTTATCCCGTTACTTCTTTGTTTTATGTATTGACTTGTTTAATAAAAATTGAAAGAATATGTTTAATTTTAAGGTTGGAATTTAGAAAAACAGCCTCTAAGAGTAATGAATAAATAGGGATAGAGTAAAAGGGAGTAATAAACTAGGATATAATTAGAATGACGTTTTAAGAGAAATAGTTAAAGTATACTTTATATTATTAAACTAATTTTTTTTTCTCGAATCGAACTATGGAGAGAATTTTTGTATTGGAATAAGTGGTAAGTCATAGACAGACTCTCCGATCCGCCACGGAGGCATATGGATTAACCATTCAACTGAATGACTGGACTATCGCAGCAGCAGCACTGGCGTGAACTGTGGTTGAGTCCTAATGGCCATCCCCAGTCAAGGTACAACCCTCCCCGTCATGGATGGGAGGAGTCCAACTCCCACTTATTAGTGTACCCCCCAAGGGTGGCGAGATCCAACCACAATACCAGAAGCATCTCATCCTCACTTTCGAGGTGCCTGCCTTGTAGAATTGTAAACAGTGGTAAATTAGCAAGTATTTTCAAACTAAGTTGCATTTAAGTATTTTTTCTTATTAAAATAGTAACTCGCAATTCAATGCTAGAATTCGCAATATAAAAAAAAATCATACTGCCATACCAAACAACTTCCCTCTAGCTAGTTTTATTTTTAAATTAAGATAGGTAAGTATTGCTCTTTACAGCTACGTTTTTCATATTCTAAGCGATGTAAAAACAATCCTTCGCTCAAGATAAGCCACTGCAAATTCCGAAGGCGAATTTTCAATGGTTACGCTTTTTCATTGTTTCTGAGTAAGTAAAATATTCAATTTTTAATTTTGAAATAAATTAAATGAATGGAACTCAAATAATTTAAGAGACGCTTTTAAGAGGTACAAAGAATTTTTCTATTGAAAAGCGAAATATCAAATTAAAAAATAAAAAGGTGGATCGAACTATTAAAATGAAATCTGCTATGCAAATTTCAATGCATCATGTCAGGAAATCATTTCTTGAACGGCCAACCACCTCGTGCTCTTGCAAGTTAAATTTTATTTTTTATTCTTATTTAATTACTTAACTGAATGAATCACTTTAGTATTGCAAACGATCCAAAAAACCTTGTCTCGCATTCATTGTTTTAAAAAATCTATCCCATTTCCTTTTTATTTCATTTCATATAATCACGTGGTCAAAATAGCATTTTTCTAGGTTTTATTTATTGTAGTCATCTTATTTTTTTAAAAATCAGAGCTTTTGTAAATGCAATGGCAACGCGTTACTAAAAGCTGATTTTTTTTAGATGCTCGAGAAGATAGTGAAATTAGTTTTCGCCTACGGTTTAAACTTTTTATTTTTCGCCAACTGAACATGTTTTTGGTATGGCGTCAAAAACCTCATACCAAAAACATGTTCTGACCTGATAATAAAAACATGAGACAGTTTTAAAAATTCGAAAGAGAATGAAATCATAATCGCAATTATAAGGCATTTTAATTTTTATGTAATCAGTGTTTTGTTTGACTTTTAGTTTTATGTTTCCCACTCCTCATGCTCATGTATTCCGCATCCAAATTTTCCTAAGTAATTTGCTAATTTAGATGTGCTGATACATCAATTTCAGCTCTGATATGATATTGGTTTTAGTATATGTTTAATTTTCAGTTCTTCAGTCTGCGTTTCTTATAATATTCATTATTAAATTCTTAAGGAAATTGAGTTAAACTCTCAAATGTAATATGGTGAAGATGCTATAGTGAGAGCAAGAAACTATCCACAAACTAGGACATAAATCGACCGGCTCATTTTTCAATTCCTACGATTAGTTCACATTATCTCTCTATTTATATATCGGGCTCAAATTTTCAATCTTTAATAAAATGCTTTTTATTCATCTACTCAAGCTCAAATAATTTTTTAAATTTGCAGGGGATGACGCTTGATGTTGATACAGTTTTTTCAAATGTTAATTCACTAATTATTCATTAAATTCCTACTATTATTTCACACTTTATCTATATATATCTTGTTTAAATTTTCAATCTAATAAAGTATTTTATTAACAAGCACCCGTAAAGTAATCTTTACGTACAATCTTAAAGTATATGTGCGTAAACATCTTTAAATACATTTTAAAAAATTTGTAGTAGGTGATGCTTGATGTTTATCTACAGTTTTTTCAAATATTAAACCATTAATAGATTTAATTTCTAATACTTTAAATAATTTTAGTCGTTTGTAATGAAAATTAGAAATCAACAGGCGGTAGCTAATTCGGTGAAATTCGAGGATTTTAGTATTTTTTCAGGTGACGGTAAAAAATGTGAATTCAATTCTTGCGAAAAATCAATTTCTTTGATTAATTATTTATATTTATTGTAATTATTTTAAAAAGAGTAACTAAAATAAAACTTTTCTCTTATATGAGTCTACGATTTTCATCTATTCCCTTTCTACCCATATCAGAAGATATTACAAAACAGATATTTGGTGGAATCCTAAGCCTCAAGGACTGGAGCAATTTCTTGCATTTTCATACTTCAAAGAATAGCTAACCAAAAAGTATTGGTGATTAATAATACGTAAGTATCACGACTATTACTATGCAAATTTTATTTAGAATGCCAATTTTGTTTAATTTTATTTATATTAATGTAATAAAATATTTGTCATCCTTTTGCTGTTGTAAGATAATGTAAATTCCATCTGAATGAGAGAGAAATTTATTATTATTATATGCCTTTAGCGATAATTGTTTAGCAATCCCTACTAAGCCACGAAACAGAAAAAGCTGGTTTTAAATTTCCTTAAAAATAAAATATGAAAAGAAAATAAATACAATAACAGACAATTTTGTGTTGAAACTATTTTATTTGAGGGTTGATGGGTTTAAATAAGAATGAAATTAAATGCTATTGAATGCGCCTATTGAAAAGAGTCCAAATTGACATGTCTTCAAGCAACGATATTTAGTTCAGTATGTTTGATCTTATGGTAGCAGGCAAGCGATGTCAATCTTCACCAAAGTCTCTGAAATTCGTTGAATTTCCGTCATTACAGAAACACCACAAGTAAGGTAACAGCTTGCGATCATAAAGTCAAGTTCAGGTACATTAAAGTCCATTGTCCGAAATAATATACTGAAATGTTTACAAAGCAATAAAAAAAGAGTTCGCAGGGTAAAGATACATAAATATATACAAATAACATAAAATATACACAAAACAACTATATACAATATGTACAAATGAGATGTTCAGGACTGGATTTCTTTTAGATTTTAAAGAAGTGTTACTTCCTTTTTCAATCAGCCATATTGGAACATTGAGTACAAAAAACAAAATCCTTTTAAATAAGCAAGAGATTTCTTATGATGATCGAGAGCTTTCTATTGTTCGTAATGTAAGAAGTTTGATGATATTTTCTTGTTATATTTAGTAAAGATTGAAGGATATCTTTTGTATTTGGATAGAGAGGGATCTTGAAGTGGTGATCATATATACACTTGCTCACAAAAGTATGTATGCAACTCATAGATTAAGTGAAAAAGCTTTAGTTCTCAAATAAATATAAGAAATGTATTATTTTGGAGAGTGTTGTTTATAGCTTCTGATTCAAGTCATAAAAAAATAAACCAAATCATTATATTTTAAAACATTTTAAGAGTAATTTTCTTAACTACCAGTAGAGATTTAAATCAGAAAAGTATATATGCACTTTGAATTTTTGACTTTTAAATAGGTTGAATGAAACTTCTCGAGGGATTTTTCATATTTCAGAGATAAGTTTAGAAGTTCTGATATAAAGCTTGTATGTTTGAGCTTTAAATGCATCAACAATTCACCAATGGCTCCACGTGGAAAAGAATTATCAAAAGATCTAAAGGGTGCAATAATAAAGCTCTATGAGGAAAGCAAGTCCCAAAGACAAATCGCTAAAATCATCGGCAAAAGTTCTGCAACTGTTCAAAAAATGATTGAAAAGCTCCAGGCTGAGGGAAATACTCTAAACAAGCCAAGAACAGGACGACCGCCCATTTTCACAGATCGAGAAAATCGAATTATTGTTGGAAATTGGAAAAAAAATTTGCAAATTAGCTCACCAAAATTGGCAACTGATGGGTAAAACAATTTTGTGAAGTCGTGCAATCCTGAAACATTTCGCTGTGTGTTACGGAAGGCAGAATATCATTGTCGAAACATGCGAAGAAAACCATTTGTTAGCAAAGTGAATTGCAAAAGGAGAATGGACTTTGCAAAAGAAAATGAAAAGTAGGACAGAAATTTTTGGAATTTCCGTCATTTTTTCAGATGAAAGTAAATTCAATATCCTCGGGTCAGAACGACAGCAAGAAGTTTGGAGGAAATCAAAAGCAGCTCTAGAACCAAAGAACATGGGAGGAGCTGTAAAACACGGTGGTGGTTCGATTATGGTTTGGGGTTGCATGGCAGCAACTGGAATAGGAAATTTAATTATAACAGATGGAAAAATTAATCAATATAGCTATTTGAATATTTTACAGAATCTATGCCAAAGTGCTTCTAAATTGTAACTCGTGGAATCCTTCCCTTTCCAACAAGATAATGATCCCAAACATTACTGCTCGGGGTGTTCGGGAATGGCTGCGAATAACGTGCGAAAACAGCCAAAAACCTCACCGCAGTTACCTGATCTTAATCCCATTGAACACTTGTGGGATTATCTCGATCTCAAAATTAGAAAGCAAGATATCAAAACTAAGAATGATATTAAAAAAAGCCCTTTTGGAGGAGTGACAGAAAATACCATCGTCTGTCACTCAATATTTAGTAAAATCAGTACCATCTAGATTGAGAGCTGTTTTTAAAGCCAATTGCTATCCAAATAATTTTTTGAAAAATTGTAAAATTTGCAATATTAATGTCTTTGCTTTTGCGTGCATACTTACTTTTATGATGTAAATTACATTCTGTTTTAAGTTAAGCTTATCCTGATAATTAAAAATTCATATTTTTTGAATATTTTTCATTTTGTAATTAAGCTCTATTTTGCTGTAATCGAAATAAATCGTTAATTTGAAAACTTTAATATTGTAGGTCTGTTTTTTTTTCATAGGACATCATCACATACACTCTGCATACCTACTTTTGTGACTAAGTGTATATCAAAGATTGCTATTGTAGATAGTTCAAAGAAGCCCTTGGTGCTGTATTTATTTGTTGAAAACGAATTCGTGCTTCAGAATCCACTCAGCGCAGACGAACATTTCATCTTGTTCAGTTGCTTCAAGATGTACCAGAGGGTTATCAAAAGTCACATAATCAAAAAAGGGATTGGTGAAAGGGTTTATGTTGATTTTAGTGGCAGTTGGTAGAGGAAAAGTTGCTGCTTCATCTATGTTGGAATAGGCTATCAAATGCTTCCTCGTTAGGTTTCAGAATACTTTCATCAACAAATATTATAGCATCCATTTTAGCCTTAACCGGCTTGGGATCCACTGCTGTTTGACAACCGGTATGTCTTTTGTTCAATTCATCCATCACAAAAATTTTCAATATCAGAATATAAGGAATAAAGAAAACGCAAGAAATCCAGTCATTCGTTACAAAAACTCGATAATAAATCTACATGAATGTGCCCACATAAGCATTTTCAAGTACACCCATTTCGCATTATGGGGAATTATTATTCTCCAATAAAAATACGTTCTTAAAAGAGCTCAAAATCAAACTCAACTCATCGAGCAGTATCAAGAACAAAAATAAGTTTAACAAAGAACTGCTTAAAAGACTTGCACTGTTTAAAATTACATTATTTCTGTAAAGCTAAGAAAACAAAGTGATATTATTAATGCTTCATAATACTCTATTTCAACAATATTATAACTCTCTATTAACAATACCGAAATACTCTATTTTGAAAACTGTTGTAACTTTCATTGTTGCAGAATAAAGCATTTGGCTATAGTTAATAATTGAAATTTAAGGGATAGATAAATAATTTTTTAGTTAATTATGTGATATTGATTTATTTATAAAAAATTGACAGATTGCTATCAATTTTATATTGTAGAATTGGAAATTGTCAGAGGGCGGGGGGAATCAAAAGCAAATTTTTCAAATTTCATTTACCTTTGTTAGCATCTAATAACTTCGCATTTTGATCTTAATAATTATATTCCCAGATTTAAAAGGACAATGGTTTTTTTAACTATTATAACCATGTTTATGCTTGGAATCTTAGCAGAGAAATGAGAAATATGTTTTTATTTTCACTTTAAAATATATTCCCATTTTTGTATCACTGAACGTAACTGAAAAAGTTAAGATCACGGAATTAGCATCCCTGACTTATATACAGAATATGTCAGTTTTTCAACAGAAATTGCTCAAAAGAATTAGAGAACAGTGGGTGACATCACCCCCAAAAATGTTTCGTAAAATCTCCTATGTGTATTTTTAATGCATGCGATAGGCAAACAATAGGTACGGAAGAATCAATTAGACAATGAATCAATGACAGAATATTAATATACGGGCTCTAAACACAGGCTAGAAAACCAAATGTTTGCTTTGTATGACTTTATTCTGAATGTAATGCAATAAAAATTAGACATGTTTCTACAACTTTAGTCTCAAAATTTCTTACCAAATTTCATGCATTTAATTTGTATTATTTTTTTTTAATCTTCAAATTTATTTATTTCAATTCCTACTGTTAGTTCACTTCCTCCTTATAAATAATTTGTTCAAATTTTCAATCGTTAATAAAATGCTTTTTATTCATCCATTCAAGTACAATTTTTTAACCACTTCGCATACAATGACGTGTCTGACACGCGCATCGAATTACTGAATTTTTATTTTCAAGCCTGCAATTAAGCTACAGAATTAAGTGTTTAAATACGAAAAGAATCGTTATGAAACGATTTGGTATCCCAAATGCTCCATATATTATTTTTAAAAAAATCAAATTAACAATAAATTACCAAAGTAGGATGAGTTATCTAATTAGAAAGTTAAATGAATTCGTATGTCAAGTGGTTAAACTTATAGTGAATGACGATTGATGTTAATAGTTTTTCAAATATTTATTAATTAGGTTTAATTCTTTAAATAGAGTTTCAGCAGTTTGTAATGAAAATTGAAATCAACAGGCAGTAGCTCAATCGGTAAAATGTGGGGATTTCGGCATTTTTCCCGTGAAGGTGAAGAATGTGAGCTCAATTTTTGCGAAATTTAATAATTTTTTTGATAAAATATTTATATTAATTGCAATTATTTAATAAAAAGTTACTAAAATAAAATTTTTCTTCTTTGACCGATGTAGGAATTTACTTAATTTTTAAAAAATATATTGTTTTAAATTTATGCTCATTCTTAAAATGATGCAATTTTATATGAATGCTTATAGCAATTTAAAAAATAAATTTACTTATAATCTCCATATTTTTTATTCTTTTATCTTAATTATCCTGTTATAAAATTAAAAAAACTGAAAAAAGGGTTTGAGGCATGTGTGAGCTAGAAGTTAGTCTTCTGCCCTCGGATGCTCAAGGGCACATACCCTCAGAAGCATTACTCCTTCCGTTGTAAAGCGGAACACAACAAAAATTGTAATTATTTAATAAAAAGTAAATAAAATAAAATTTTTCTCTGTGTAACTTAGTAGGAATTGATTTCAAAAAATTGTTTTTATATTATTGTTTTATCAAATTCTAAATTTTGATAAAATTTTGTTAGGAAACTTCATAAATTTTAATGTAATATACGCTATTAATTTAAATTGGCTGCAATAATTTTTCAATATGCTCTGTAATATCCAAACAAAATAATAAGCAATCTATTTATATAAAAAAAAACTTCATGTTTTTTTTTTGTTTCCTGATGTGAAAAAAATTTAAAATTATATATTATGTATTAATTGAACTATTTAAAAACATGATTGAAACACAGATTATTGATTCCAGAACTATGCACCAGTTTTCTTAAAATATCTGTATAATTTTGCTAAATAATCATCATAAACTTCTGAATGCCAGCATTTTTGCTTTGTACATTTTTTAGCTACAAAAATATATTATCTTAAATTAAAATATTTTTTTTCATTTTTAGTTATTTTGCTTCGTAAAATTTTATTAATTTATAAAGCTCTTTTTTATTTTTGCATAATATAACATTTTTATAAAGAAACTCTGATTAAATTGTTCACAATATTTATCTGAATATTTATCATTTTTGATAAGTTATCAATTAAGAAAATTATCCACGTATATGCCTTAAATTGATGCAAGCTGCTATTTTTAAACATGATGAATTAAGCAAATAAAATTAATGGTGAAATTATGAGGCTGGAACATTTATTGCACTCTTTTGCCCATTTCATCAAACGAAATCATTATAAAATAAATGATGAATCATGGTGGAACTGAAATTCAGTACTTTATTATCTCTTTCAGCAATCTCTGTGAAAAAAAAATCTACTTTTTCTACTAATCTAATTTTTTTCAATGTGTGAAATTATGAATATAGGACGTGCAAGGTAAAAAATACATTTAGTTCATCCGACTTAGACAACAAAATGAATAAATGAAAAGTTCCGAATGTTTATATAGGAGGAAAATTCTAAGTGAAATCAATGGGTTAAGAATCTTTTAATTATTTTTCAAGAATTTGCAATTTAAACCGTTAATAAAAATAACATTAATGTTTATATAAATGGATTTAGGAATCAGTTATTTTTTAAAATTATTTTCGAAATATATTTAAATAAAAATCGTAACAACAAACGCACCATTCCCTAACACCTAGAAATCACAGCTAATAAGTGTTATCTGCAGATGATATTTATTAAATCATGTTTTTAGACCAAATCTTTGCAATACATATTGACTTAGCATAGAATTTCTTTTACTATAATTTATATGGAACGTGGTCAACGGTGACCCCCATAACAATCAAGGTGTTAGCAATTAAGATCTTGTTCTAAATATTGGTCCTTTCTTGGTTACAGATATGCCAAAAGGGTTGCCAAATAATATTGTAGGCAAAGAAAGGTGCATTTATAAAAATGGATTCCCCAAATTTTAGTCAATATATTTTTTTGAAAAATGTAATTTTCTTAGATTTACACTAGTTAAGTAGATTATGCGATTCTCTTAGTAGTTCTCATTAATGCGTTTTATTCAATTATGGGATTAAGAAAAAAATTATAACGAAATCGGCTAGGATTTTGCAAAAGAAAACATTGAACCATCAAAGGGACTCAACAAAACAGTTTGAGGTTAGTTTAGTCACATTAAAGCCGCATTTGGATACACCACAAGAGAGTTTTGGAACGGACATAGTAATTTTGAAACCCGGTAAGGCGACGGTGATGATTCCTGAGCTAACATTTCCCTCTTTCATCTAATTTTGCGCCTGCGGAACGTTATTTCAGATGTTATTAATAATGCTTCAGATACATGTAGACAGGGTCTTATCAGGAATATTTTATTTCGAAACGGAAACCCTTGTGCCTTGAAATCGAGACATAACCATAGAGCTGGTAGTGCAACTCTTTTCGAGTGTAGGAAAAGATAAGAACGGGTGTTTGTAAATAGAATTTTTGGTCACTGTAACTGCATTATCCCTTCCCCATCATATTTCAATGGACGATCTTTTCTCGCTTTTAACAGTTCAATTTTAAAACTTATTTAAGCCATAGTTAACTATTGCTATTCAATTGGGTGCAAAGAAAAAGCTTCTAAGGACAGTTCTCTATCATTTCACAGATATATACAATAAAACATATTCTGTTTATTTCCATTTTTTAATTCATTTTAAAATTTCGTAAATTTGATCATTCAGGGATTTTATAGTTATAACAGATTAATATTTCATAGTTTAGTTTAATTATTGCATTTAATTTATTTAACTTGTTATTAAGGTTCATTTAAAGTGCATTATATTTTGCTAGTTGATTTATTTTAAGCTCGAATGTGCTGCAAGTGGTTAGCTGAAAGCTTGGTGTGATTTTTTCTCACCAAGTGTTTATATAAACATACTTTTTATTCATCCAATCATGTTTAAGTAATTTTTTTTAAATTGTAGTGGATGACATTTAATTTTAATACAGTTTTTTTCAAATATTAATTCATTAATTTGCTTAATTAATCAAAAACTTTCTCGCTAAAAATCTTCGTTTCCCCATCTGCAAATAAATAACGAATTCAGTTTGTTTTTTCCCAACGGTAATGAGGCTAGGTCTAACATGTTTTCAGACGATTATTTCAAACGATTCTGCTCATTTTCGTAATTGATGCCTTTAAAATTTAACAGTGTTAAGTAATCGATTTTTTCAATTTATTTTGAAGTACTTTTGAATTAAATTAACTCAGAATAAAGAAAATTAAAACTTTGTAATCTGTTTTGCATTACCCCAACTCATGTAAAAAAAAGCCAGCATCTTGCGTTGCCGCAATTGGCTTTGAATCATGAATTGGCGTTGAAAATGCAATGCTAATACAGTTTTTGATCAATTATTTATAGTAATTGTTAGGTCGGAATAGTTGGAATCCATTTCTTTTTTCAGAGAAGCTCTTAATTGTTGTTCTAATTCATGCTTCTAGTTTAAATGTAAATATTTGAATCATTTATGTTTATATCATGAACCATTATTTATGTAGAGAAATTGTAATTTAACATAAAATATTTTCTTTGTGTTTCATTAACAATGATTTGGTGTGATAATTTGTGGTTCTTTTTATTAAAACGATGTTCCAAACTGAATCATTAGCTTTATTTAGTCTCTGAAAATTTGTTTATGGTCACACCAAATACTCTGCATTTTTTTAAAAAACTTAACTTTCTTGAACTTTAGTTTTATAATATACGGTTTTATGTAACGCAATATCCTAATTTAGAATTATATAACATTTTCCTATTAATGTAAAACCTTGACAAAATAAGAGTCAAGATCTTGCTATTTGATATACGTTTCGTTGCTCCATGCCCTAAACTTTTTTAAAAAATTCTTATTCTGTAAAGAAACTGGTATAATGAATAGAATCAGTTAATTGCTTTCATCTGAAGTTATTTTAATAAAATTCTATTATACAAGAATTGGGATTTTTATTTTCAAAGAAATAAATTTAAACATGATGATTACCCAGCTGTTTATAAAACTAATATGCAAGAATATATTTACAATTGTTAACTAAGGTTAATTTTTATTGAAATTAACTGTCTAAAATTAAATTTACATCACTAAACAATTAATAACTAATAACAAAGTAGTTTTGACTAAGGTGGGTTAACAAAGGCTTGGTTGAATTTCTTTTTTAAAAAATTTGTTAGCCTCCAGTCACTAAAATTATTAAAACGAACGACCCACAGGATAAATATGTGGCCTTATGACAATTATGTACAATTAAATATGTAGAATTATGATAAAGGATTTTCTCACTTTCGAAAATAAGTAATCTCTGGTCAATTCTTTTAATTTTTTATATTTTTTATTGGTATACAATAATAGTTTTTACGAGTATTTAATTTTATAGAAAGAACCAACGATAAATAATATTAGAAAAGGTTTCCTACCAATTTTAAACTTTAAAAATAACTGAAATAATAAATAAAATCTTAAAAGATGTCTATAATATATAAAGATTTTATAATTTCTCTCTCTAATAACATGGATAGTGCTGATATATGCATAAGTACAGTATTTTGAAGGGGGGGGGAAGACTTATGTCACATTTATAATCAGTTTTTGCAAAGACTTTAAAAAAATCTTTTTGAGATAATGACAGAAAGTATTTGAACATGTAATGTAAAGTGTAAAGACGTTTTTAGGTAAATAAAAGAAATAAAATATTTACTACAGAGGAAAATAATTACTTTTAATTAAAGCTTTAAAAAAGCAAAAAAACTAAACATGATTTAAGTCAACAAACTGAACTATTAATGTTCTGAAAACGAAAACTTATTTTCGCTTTTTTTTGCAAAGTAGAATAATTTCTAGACAAGAAAAGAAAAAAAAACCTTCCTGGAAATTAAAATCGACCATTACAATTGCCAGAAAGCAAAAAATTGTGTGAAAGATTTTGAGGTTGTTAAGATGTGAGATATGTCGCCAAAAAAGATATATCTACTCTGATTCTTCAAAATCACGTGGCTCATGTTGCGTACACTTGTTTCAACAAGAAACATACGACTGGCTCCCTCTATTTATATACCAGCTCTATGGACCTAACCTTTAGACAATCATGGCCTTCTAGCAATTTATAATGTAAATAGACAAAAGTGTTATATAAAATATAAATTAAAATGGCTTTAGAAGAAATTTTTTTATTTTTTTATTTTAAAAATATATATGAAAAATTATTTTGGTTATTCCCGAATTTTTACCCTTAATCTTTCTTATGAATGTTATGTATCCAAATATTTTTTTCTTAAATTAAAAAAAAAGATGCCATCAATAGTTAAGAATCAAAATTTAATAAAGTTAATAGACTGATTTAGGATTAAATACTACAAACATTAAAATTAATGCAGTTTTGAAAAGTTACACAATCCAAAGCAATTTTGAAATGAAATTGAAATCAATTAGTAAATTCTATACAAGCAAAAATAAAGCAAAGCATAAAACCGTATAAAAAATTTAACAGATGGGAAAAAAATCCGGGCATTCCAAATTTCTGAAACTCCCGCCAGTGGAGAACTTTTCGTAATGCCCACACGTGCTGAGATAATATGACCCGACCTCAACCGATACGCACAGAGGTATTATTTTTCATCAAACGACACTAAACAGACGGGTTTCCGAAATACCGTTTTTTTCTCTTGTGTTTAGTCTTATTGACTATCGCATTAGGCATCTAAGATAATTAACTCAGTGCCTAGTAGGAATCTGAAAGTGCTTACCTATCGACTGAAAATCTTTTGTGCTGATAACTCAGAAATTTTACATTTTAATTCATAGATAAATCAAAATCATGCTTTCTTGTTTTCTCACAGAAGGGGAAGAGTCGGAAGAAATTCGTTCGATACCCTGGGTGCCCGAACAGAAAAGGTAAGCAAGAGAAGTTTTTATTTCATCAAAATGTATTGGTGGTAAGTTAATATGAAAGTTACCACAAGAATTAAATAAAAAAAAGTAATATAAATAATAATAATAGATTCCAGCTTTAAAGGGTCTATAAGATTGATTTTTTAAATGATGAAGTATATAAAATTTACATCAATTTTATAATTGTCATAACAAATATTGATAAACTATTATAAGTAATACTATATTTTGAAACAATAAGAGATAATGAAAATAATTTATAATTGATGTTACATATTAAGAATTAATATTAACTCTTATTATTTATTCTTTTAAAAAATGCGCGCATATCTGCGGTATGCAGACAAATATAAAACTTTTACAATCATAGAATTTGGTTTATACATTGTCATAATGAATATTCAATTCACTGCTATGCTCGAATTTAAAAATTCAATGTAAAATTTTTTTTATTGAATGTTTCATTTTGTATAATTTATAGCGTATTTGCATGCAGTATCTTTGCTACTGATTTATTAGAATGAAAGTAAATAATAATTAAATCATTTTTTACAAAATATTTTAAGAATAAAAGCTGAAATTCTCACATCAGCAATCCTAATTCCAATTTTCTCATTAAAAAAATGCAAACTCTTATTGATTCATATATAACCAAGAAAATGTAATTGAATATATTCTCTTGAGTTGTTTGAAATGCTAAGCTCAAAGAACCAACGATTGGAACAAACGCGATTTTCATTGTTAATCAATAATTCTCCAAGTTTTACTCCAAAACGCTGATTTAATAAATGCCATTTGCAAATAACACTTATTAGCCTGCAATTCTATCCTTTTATTAACGGTATCATTTATTGCTGAAGATTTCTATTCGTACATTTCGAAAACCATTTAGAAATAATTCGTGTCTAAAACGAATTATGTACTTATTAAACGTATCATTTTAAAAAACGTTATGACGTATTGTATCTTCAAAACACAT
>JAOUZG010016724.1:16145-49275 GCA_026289955.1 Argiope argentata | reverse complement strand
GAGTAGACTCTACGCTGGGAAATTCCAAATCTGCAGAAACGACGAGTGGATTCAACATTTGGAGAAAAGTCCCCATCTACAAGCGTGGACTCAACGCTATTGAGAAATCTTCTACTACCGGAAACAGCCTTCGGATTTTGCTTCCTATCTACATGCAAATTGGTTTCAACAAGCCGAAGACGGAAAATAAAATAAAAGGGGCCCTTGTTTTCTGCAAATGGGAGAGTGTTTTCTGACTTTCCTTTTTTTAGAGGCAGAAATTTTGTGTAGTTATATGTCAAATTGTTCTTGTTAGTTGTAAGAATGGTAGTTAATTTTTTATTGTGATAAGAAATATTTGTTGATTACTGAAATAAAAGTGAAATTTCAATGTAGCACTTTACAATTGGCTGTTAAAGCAATTCAGCAGAAAAATTTGTGAATTAATTGATACTAACTGTAAAAGATTTAAAATATTTTTGAGTATTTTTACTACAAATGAGATATAATTAAAATTTTCTTATAAATGATAAACGTAAGCACAGGTTTCAGTGGCTTAACCAAATGCATTTGATGAATGGTGGTTTTGAAATTTTATTAAGGAAGAACTAGTTGAGAAAAAAATTGTGTGATAATTTTGGCAGTATTTAGTTAAATGGAAATCTGCGTATATTAATAATTATTTAGAATTTGTGGAATATTTAGTAGTATCCTTGTGTATTTTATGTGTATTGCTGTTACGAAAGGAGTTCCTTGTTTTTAAATTGGTTGAGATTATTTTTTTTCTTTGGCGGAAATTATACATTTTTTTAAGAGTAAGACAATTTATAAGTAAGAATAAATAGAGAAATGGCTTTCTTAAACAGAGCGCTAAAAAGAGATTTAATTTCCCTGGCGGAAGAATTAGAGATAGAGACCGACCCCTCAAATAAGGTAATAGAGTTGATTAGGAAAATTAAAGAGTTCCCGGATATTGACCTAGACTTCATAAAGGATAGGTATGATTTTATAGTTGAAGAGCGGAAACAAAGAGAGCGCGTAGAGGCCGAATTCGCTGAAAAAGAACGGGAACGGGAATTCGAGTTAGAGCGGTTAAGAATATCGAATTCGTCGGAAAATAATAGTATGCATTCAAGTCGAAATGAGAATTCTAGATCGAGAAGAGATATAAAAAACTTAATACCGAAATTTGATAGTAATCAAACAGATATGTCTATTTATCTTACGCTATTGGAGAGGCAACTGAAAACCGCCGAGATTGACGAGGCCGAATGGGTCTCTCAATTGTTATCCCTTTTACCGTTAGATTTGGCTCAAATTATCGCGAGAGAACCGGAGGATAAGGCTCAGGATTACGAATATATTAAACAAGTTTTGCTGGAACGATTCAAAATAAAGTCGGAGACATATAGACAGCGTTTTGTCAGCCATCAGAAAAAACCGAATGCAATGTGGAAAGAGTTGATTTTCGATTTAGAGCATTTTTTGACTGGTTGGCTTTCAGGGACGGGCGTGACGGATTTCGAAGGGTTAAAGAAATTGTTAATTTCTGACCAGATAAAGAAACGTGTCCCGAGCCAGATAAAAGATCACTTCCTAGACGTATGGTCAGACTTCGTGGATCCTTATGTTCTAGCAGAGAAATTGGACCATTATGAATCAGTGCGTACGAAATCCAGTTTTGTAAAATTCGCTGGAAAGGGACATTTTGAGAGACACCGACCCATTTCGCCTAAAAAGGAGAAGCATAAAACCGCGGAAAGACAGGTAACCTCTAAACCCTCGGATAATCATTCGTGGAGGAATTCAGCCCCCCAAAGGAAATGGAGAGAAAACTTCGACCAGCGAAAACAATTACAGTGCTACGAATGTCTGTCTACGACACATTTGAAACCGAACTGCCCGCAGTTAAGAAGAAATCAGCCAACAGAGCAGATAAATCACATAGGAAGTGCGCACGAAAATGAGCTATTTGCTCCTTATATAAGTAAAGGATCCGTGAATGGATCGGAAATTAAATTTTTTCGTGATTCGGGGGCGAGCGTAGACGTCGTCCCTCGAAATTACGTGAGTAATGCAGATTACACCGGTGAGGTAATCTGGGTAAAACAGCCACTAGACTTAGATTTGAGGTGTTTACCTCTGGCACGGGTAAAGCTCGCAAGCCCAGAATTCGGAGAAGTCTCCACAAAAGCTGCGATTGTGGATCCATCACTCGACCAAGGAATTTACCTTTTGAGTAATGCAACGGCCGAGCTACTTAAGAAACGAAGTTTCGCCTCTGACAATGCCGTTATTACTCGTTCGCAGGGGAAGGGGATTGGAAGCTCGAAGTTGGTTACGAGCACCGCAGTAGAGAGACAAGTCAAAGAACCCGAGATGGACTTGGAAAATGATTCCGCCCCTCCCATAGCTCTAGGGGAAACAGCTGTGGACTTATTCACTCCATTCCAGATAACTCAGACGGAATTTTCGAATGCCCAAAGGGACTGCGAAACATTGGAAGAGTGTAGGGAACACGTCAGGAAAGGGCATGTCGGTTTTAAAAAGGAGAAAGGAATATTTTTCCGGGTAACGAAAGATCATTTGGGAAATCCGAGATCTCTTTAATTTTGGTCGTATTAAGAACCAAATATCTTGCAACCGCTAAGGGGCAAGTGGCTTAGTGGATAAAGAGACTAGACAAATCATAGTTTTTAGAAGGTTTTCAGTTCGAGTAACGATATAGCATAATTCTTATATATTTTACACTATTTTTTTGCTTTGAATATTTTTTCCAAATTTAAATACTCTGTTTAATCTCAATTATTACAAAAATTATATTTCAGAAATAAAATAATTCTTTCAATAATTTATAGATTTATTCTTATTTTTGAGTGCCAAGTTCATGCACAAGCGCAGAAATCGTTGTATTTTATAGCATTGTGGTTTTCAACCAGGATTTGCTTACATTAAAACTTTAATTTTCTGTTGTTTTAAGAACCAAAGATCCTGCAACCACTGAGGTGCCATGTGGCTTGGTGGATAAAGAGACTAGACACATTATAATTTTTAGAAGTTTTTCAGCTCCCGTCACAAAATAGCATAATATTTATATATGTTCCAATATTTTTTTTATTTTGAATATTTTTCAAAATTTAAATGCTATGTTTCTCTAAACTACTTTAAAAATTATATTTCAGAATTCAAATGATTCTTTCAATAATTCATAGATTTATTCTTACTTTTGAGTGCCAAGTTCATGCACATGCGCAAAAATCGTTTTATTTTTTGTCGTGTTTAGAACTAAAAATCTTGCACCCGCTCTGGCGCCAAGTGGCTTGAGGGATAAAGAGACTAGACAAATTACAGTTTTTAAAAGGTTTTCAGTTGGAGACCCGATATAGCTTAATTTTTATATATGTTTTAATATTTTTATAATTTTGAATATTTTTTCCAAATTTAAATACAATGTTTAATCTCAATTATTAAAAAAATTAGATTTCAGAAATAAAATAATTCTTTTAACTATTTACAGATTTCTTCTTAAATTTGAGAGCCAAGTTCATGAAAATGCGCAGAAATCGGTTTATTTTATAGCATTGTGGTTTTAAACCAGGATTTCCTTACATTAAAACTTTAATTTTTGGTCGTTTTAAGAACCAAAGATCTTGCAACCGTTCTGGCGCCAAGTGGCTTGATGGATAAATATTTACGTTCAATCTCAATTCATATAAAATTTATATTTCAGCAATACAATATTTCTTTTATTAATTTATAGATTTATTTGGAATTTTGAGTGCTAAGCTCTTGCACATGCGCAGAAATCGTTTTATTTTATAGCATTGTGGTTTTAAACAGGGATTTGCTTTCATTAAAACTTTAATTTCCTGTCGTTTTAAGAATCAAAGATCCTGCAACTACTCAGGTGCCATGTGGCTTGGTGGATAAAGAGACTGCACAAATTATAGTTTTTAGAAGGTTTTCAGTTCTACTCCGGTTATAACATAATTTTATATATATTTCCATTATTTTTTTTTATTTTGAATATTTTTTTAAAATTTAAATACTATGCTTATCTAAACTACTTTAAAAATTATATTTCAGAAATAAAATAATTCTTTCAATAATTTATAGATTTATTCTTATTTTTGAGTGCCAAGTTCATGCACAAGCGCAGAAATCGTTTCATTTTATAGCATTGTGGTTTTAAACCAGGATTTGCTTTTACTAAAACTTTAATTTTGTCGTGTTAAGAACCAAAGATCTTGCGACCGCTATGGCGCCAAGTAGCTTGGTGGATAAAGATGCTAGAAAAATTATAGTTCTTAAAAGGTTTTCAGTTCGAGTCCCAAAATAGGATAATTTTTATTCATGTCCCACATTTTTTTGGAGGTGGAGTCCCGATATAGCATAATTTTAATACATGCATTTTTTTATTTTGAATATTTTTTCCAAATTTAAATATTATGTTTAATCTCAATTATTACTAAAATTATATTTCATGAATACAATATTTCTTTCAATAATTTATAGATTTATTAGGAATTTTGAGTGCCAAGTTCCTGCACATGTGCAGAAATCGTTTTATGTTATAGCATTGGGGTTTTAAACCAGGATATGCTTACATTAAAACTTTAATTTTTGGTCGTGTTAAGAGTCAAAGATCCTGCATCCGCTCGGATGCCAAGTGGTTTGGTGGATAAAGAGACTGCAGAAATTATATTTTTTAGAAGGTTTCCAGTTCGAGTCCCGAAATAAAATAATTTTAATATATGAATCAATATTTCTTTATTTTGAATATTTTTTCCAAGTTTAAATACTATGTTTAATATAAACTACTTTAAAAATTATATTTCAGAAATGAAATAATTCTTTCAAAAATTTATAGATTTATTTGGAATTTAGAGTGCCCAGTTCATGCACATGCGCAGAAATCGTTATTTTTTAAAGCATTGTGGTTTTAAACCAGGATTTGCATACATTAAAATTTTAATTCTTGGTCGTTTTAAGAACTAATGATCTTGCGATAGTTCTGGCACCAAGTGTCTTGGTGGATAAAGAAACTAGACAAATTATAGTTTTTAGAAGGCTTTCAGTTCGAGTCTCGAAATATTATAACTTTTATTTATGTTACAATATTTATTTTTTTATTCTGAATATTTTTTCCAAATATAAATATTTACGTTAAATCTCAATTATTATAAAATTTATATTTCAGAAATACAATATTTCTTTTATTAATTAATAGATTTGTTTGGAATTTTGAGTGCCAAGTTCCTGCACTTGCGCAGAAATCGTTTTTTTTATAGCATTTTGGTTTTAAACAGGGATTTGCTTACATGAAAACTTTAATTTTCCGTCGTGGTAAGAGTCAAAGATCCTGCATCCGCTCAGGTGCCAAGTGGCTTGGTGGATAAAGAGACTGGACACTTCTTAATTTTTAGAAGGTTTTCAATTCGAGTACCGATATAGCATATATTTTATTTATTTTCCACTATTTTTTTATTTTGAATATTTTTTCCAAATTTAAATACTATGTTTTGTCTCAATTATTAAGAAAATTAGATTTCAGAAATAAAATACATTAGATTACAGATTTATTCTTTATTTTGAGTGCCAAGTTCATGAAAATGCGCAGAAATCGTTTTATTTTATAGCATTGTGGTTTTAAACCAGGATTTGCTTACATTAAACTTTAATTTTCTATCGTTTTAAGAACCAAAGATCCTGCAACCGCTCAGGTACCAAATGGCTTAGTGTATAAAGAGGCTGGACACATTATAATTTTTAGAAGTTTTTCAGTTCGCATCCCGAAATAGCATAATTTTTATATATGTTCCAATATTTTTTTGTTTTGAATATTTTTCAAAATTTAAATACTATGTTTATCTAAACTACTTTAAAAATTATATTTCAGAAATAAAATAATTCTTTCTATAATTTATAGATTTATTTGGAATTTAGAGTGCCCAGTTCATGCACATGCGCAGAAATCGTTTTATTTTATAGCCTTTTGGTTTTAAACCAGGATTTGCTTACATTAAACCTTTAATTTTTGGTCACATTACATTATGTATTTACATTATGTATTATTACATTATGTATTTTGTAATTAACTGTCTATTTTTATTATCTATGTTTTTGCAAGTTGTGTTTTCAAAACTGGCAACGTTGTTGTTGTTGTCATGGAGTTAGTGAATGTGTTTTGCTTTCATTTTTGAGTTTGGTTCAAAGATTACAGTTTTTCATATAATAAAAACGGCATTTATTGTCGGTAAAAGGAGTTTTTTATTTAGAGTATGAGTACGAAGATCATTTAAGCTATTGGAGTAAAAAGTTAGAGATGAATTTCTGAACATTTGGCGTCCGCGACAGGACTCTTTTCTGTAAGTATGATTCTTTTGCTTATTCAAAATGGATGATCTTAAGTCCAAACGATCTCAGTTCAGGAGATTGTTTACAAGAGCTTTAAATGATTTCGAGAAAAATGAGCAAGATTTATCGCTAGATGAAAAAATTTCTAAACTTAAGTTAGTTAAAGAGAAAGCAAAACCTATGTCACAGTTAGAAGAGGCTTATCGAGTAGAACTTTTTAAAACTGATTATAATGAAACGGTAATAAATAGTGAGTTTGATGAATCAGAAAGCTATATTGACAAATGGAGAATAGCAGAATCTAAGTTAATTTGTCTTTTAGCCAAAAAAGATAATAATTCTGTTATAAATGATAGTTTTGCTCAAAATGCTGTTCTTCGATATCCTAAGCTTAAACTCCCGACTTTTGATGGAAATATCAAAAATTGGTTAGGATTTTGGGGGCAATTCAAAAAGATTGATTCCGATCCGAACTTGGATGATCATGACAAATTTGCTTATCTGTTACAATCTATGGAAAAAGGATCGTCCGCTGAAGAATTAATAAAAAGTTTTCCTCCCGGTGGTGAAAGCTATAGTAAAGCTTTACAGCAGCTTTAATCCCGTTTTGGTAAAGAAGACCTTCTTATAGAGGTCTATGTTAGAGATCTCCTCTCCTTAGTGCTATTAAAAAAATCGTCGCAGAAGTCTTCCCTAAGAAAACTTTATTATAATTTCGAATCAAAGCTTAGAGCTTTAAAAGTGTTGGGTGTTGCACGCGATAAATATGCTGCAATGCTATATCCTTTAGTCGAATCTTCATTGCCGGATGATACTCTAAGAGCATGGCAAACATTCCGAGCTATTAATCGCAGCAACAGAGAAATCGAAAGTAGTCAACAAGATGCTAAAAAAGAGTCAACCCATCGCATGGATTTAGATGGTTTGCTTTCGTTTTTACTCGATGAGATTGAAGGAGAAGAGCGAGTAAGTATAGCTAATAAATGTTTTACTAAGTATGAAATTCCTAAGCACGGGAATACTAAGAATTTTGGTTTTAAAAACCGTAGAGATTTTTTTCAAACATCTTCCGCTTCAACACTTATAGCAACATCGGATCTACATTCAAATGCATGTATTTTTTGTGCCGGAGTTCATGAATCTGGTGATTGCTTTAAAGCTAGAAAGATGCCATTCGATGAAAGGCAAAAGGCGGTTATGAATAGCAGAAGTTGTTTTTTGTGTTTAGATAGAATGCACGTAATAGCTAAATGCAGAAAGAAAACATCATGTGTAATTTGTGGGAAGAAGCATCACATACTTTTATGCAGAAATGTCCCAGCTGTATCAAAATATTCAGATAGTGTTAAAATTAGAGATGATGACAGTAAAGATATAGTACCTCAACGAGATGAAACTCTCGCCAATTTGGCGAGAGCGCCAGATGTGCTACTACAAACTCTCATGGTTACTTTAAGAGGTCGAGATAAAAATCGCCAAGCTCGTGCAATAATAGATTCTGCTTCACAAAGATCATATATCTTAAAAAGTACTGCAAATGAGATGCAATTTGAGAGTAAGAGTAAAGAAAAATTGAGCCATTCATTATTTGGCGGAACATGTACTGATAATATAAGCCATGATGTTTTTACGGTGTTTTTATCCAAAGCCGATGGAACATATTGTAATTTTAAGACTCTTGGCCAAGATGTCATTTGTAATAGTATACCACCAGTTGGTGAAGGTGCGTGGCTTAAGGAGCTCAGAGAGCACAAAATTTCTTACTGTGATAAAAATGAAGGACCAATAGAAATTCTTATCGGCGCTGACGTTGCAGGCAAACTAATGACTGGAAGGTTTAAACTGCTTACATCGGGTCCTGCTGCCATAGAGACGAAACTTGGATGGACAGTTTTGGGTAAAAATGGTATGAAGGAGATCTCAGATAATACAACTCTGCTCGTCACATCCATGTTGAATAAAGAGATGTTGATTTCCGATCTATGGTCTTTAGATTCACTAGGAATTCTAGATCCCTCAGAGAAGAAAAATAAAATAGAACTTCAAGAAGAGGCAAGAGATTACTTTTTGTCAACTGTTAAAGTGGACGAAAAAGGACGTTTTCAAGTCAGTTTGCCGTGGCTTGATAATCATCTGCCTCTGGAGGATAACTATGACTTGGCAGTTAAAAGATTAGCTTCTACTGTAAGAAGACTGAGAGCTGATAAACTTTATGATGATTATGGAGAAGTTTTCAGTTGTTGGGAAAAGGAAGGTATCATAGAAGAAATACCAAAAAGTGAAATTAATTTCCCATGTCATTATCTACCACATAGACATGTGGTTAAAGAAAATAGCACCACACGAATCAGGCCGGTATTTGATGCATCGGCTAAACATAAAGGGTCACCTAGTCTTAATGATTGTCTAGAGAAAGGACTGAACATTATAGAGTTGATTCCTTCAATTCTTCATAGATTTCGAGGGAATCGAATAGGAGTTTCAGCCGATATAAGAAAAGCATTTCTGCAAATAAGTCTCCACTCTAAGGATAAAGACTATCTAAGATTTTTATGGTATGGTAGTGATGGAGAACTGAAGCATTACAGACATTGCAGAGTAGTATTTGGGGTTACTAGTAGTCCCTTCTTGCTTGTTTCTGTGATTCATTACCTTCTAGAATCGACTTTGAAAAAACTAAATGGAATACCAAAGTATGAAGTTGACATCATTGAGCAATTAAAGAAGAGCTTTTATGTAGGCAACTGTTTAACAAGCGTAAAAAGTGAATTAGAATTGCAACTGTTCATTCAAGTTGCTTCAGATACTTTAGCTACAAGAAAGCTAGAATTACGTGGTTGGGAGTACAGTGATTCCACAGATAATTCATCAAGTACAACAAATGTTTTAGGAATAATTTGGGAACGAAGTAAAGATTGCCTTTGCTTAAATGTTTCTCATATCACTTTTGATCTGCCAAGAATACTTTCCAAAAGAGAGATTCTAGCCACTGTACACAAAATATTTGATCCATTAGGAATAACATGCCCTGTAACTCTTATCCCGAAACTTTCACTTCAGCACCTATGGAAGGAAAAGTTATCTTGGGATCAAGAAGTTGACTCAAATTCCAAGTTACAGTTTTGTAAATGGTTGAATGGTTTGAAATGTCTGGAAAAATTAGTGATACCAAGATGGTTACACTGTGATCTTGAGGCTGAAAATGTCTCACTTCATTTCTTTTGCGATGCTAGTAAATTTGCATATTCCGCTGTGGCTTTTATCCGAGTGCAAACAAAAGATAATGTTCAAATCCATTTGCTGCAAGCTAAATCTAGAGTTGCTCCCAGTGGGAGGAAAGAAACAACAATCAATCGGTTGGAACTTCTTGGAGCTACAATATGTGCACGTTTAGCATCCAGCATAGTGGATGAATTTGAAGCTGATGAAATTCATTTTTGGACAGATTTGTCTACTGTACTGGCTTGGATACAAAGAAATGAAGTATGGGATGTATTTGTTCACAGCAGAATTAAAGAAATAAAGAAGTTGACTCGTATTGAATCTTGGAGGCACGTACCAGGAGCTTTGAACCCTGCAGATTTGCCCAGTAGAGGTTGCTCTGCTTCTTATCTAATGGGATCAATTCATGTGACGTCAAAGGTACGTGACATGTGACTTCTGCGCATGGCATTTAAGTCTTCATCCGCAAAGCTTTCCTCGATGAGTCTGTCATTAACGCCCTCCACCAAGTATGAAGCGGATTTTTTGTTTACATTAGTAGCTGTAATTTTGAGTCGTTTTCTTTCTTCCTGTTAAAGTTAAAAGATGAAAGACTGATGTGCTGCTGGATGCTTTAATGTGAAACACAAGTTAATGCCATGATAAAATGCATTTTTTTACTTTCCTTTCAACAATCCTGACATTGGTTGTTAGCTTTGGAATGGAAGGTTGTTATTTTCGAAGTTGTGATATGCGCCGTTTATTTTCAAGAATTCATTTAGTGTGTTTATATTCACAAAATTTTGAAACCCAAAAACTGTTCCAGTAATTTTTTTTAGAAAACCCTCTCAAAGGAAAAGAAATTGGTACGTGTATTGCTGTCTAAAACAAATGGGGACAATTAAACAAAATCTTCAATGCATTTCTAATTTTCTTTGACATTTGATGGAATTTTCTGATAATTTTGAATATTCTTAGAAGATTTTGAAGTATTTACATGAATATTACATTACATTTATCCTACAAAATCTTATCTATATTTAATTGATGTAAGTAAACAAACTTTTATTGTAAAAACTATCTCTCTTAACTGAAAATTAGTGAAATTTTGCTGACTTGGGTGGAGGTGAATAAATTTCTTTAAGATTTATTAAATAAATGGATCTTTTCCAATTACTGAAAAATTCAATTTTTGTATTGATTGTTAACAGCATTTATAATTGATGTATTGTATTAAAAGTGCTCTTAATTTGGTAAATGGAATGCTACTTACTTTAATGCTACTTTTTACTGAAATAATTCACAAATTACAAAATGAAGTTCAAAATTCTGTGAAAAAGATTCATTCCTGAGAATATTGTTAATAATATTAAAATGAGGGCATTGACAAATTTCACGAAAGAAAGGTTTTTCTCTGTATATTCTTCTTTTAATTTTGAAGCGGATCTTCAAAAATTAAATATGTCAAAGCATCCATTTGATTTTTTAAAAAAATAAAATAAAAATCCAGTTGATTTTTGAAAATAAAGACTCCAGATTCATTATTGACTGCATAGAAATAGATCAATCCAACAGAACAGCAAATGATTTCCAATTTTTATAAAGAAGCTAATATTTTAAAAGATATGATAGTCATAATACTTTCAAGAGCTGTCAACTTCATTTCACCATTACACTGTGATTGCATATCTGACTAGGAATTTTTTGAAATTAAAAGCTATCTTATGGATGTATTAGAACTGAATGATTTTGTGATGACAGATAAAAGTTTTCAAATTGAACAAGAACTTTTTAAAAAAAGGATATAAGTTGAAAATAAAATTTTAAATGACTGTACTCAGTTTAATGTCACTGAAAGAATTGATAACTGCTAGATATCTTATATAATACAGTAGAAAGAGCCATTTCAAAAATTATAATGAATAAATATTTTGTAGGGGCTGTCCTTTATATGTGCTAATATAATATCAATTACTTGCATGTTGTATAACTTTCAAAGACCATTAATTAACATCAAATAATTTTTTGTATTTGTTTTTTAGTTTTTGGCATTATAATAAAATGCATTTTGGGGTTTTTACTTTTTGAGTGTGAACCTTAAAGCTTTCTTTTTCTTGTAGTAATTCATATTATTGTTTTATTGCCTTGTAATCACATCTAATAACTAAAGAGCAAAATGGATGGTTCAGAGATCATTATTACTAGTTTTTCAAATACATTTGTTTATTTGTATTAGATTCAAGTCAGATTTATGTCAGGCAACTGTTGCTATAGTTAGAATGAAATGTCATTAGTTTCTTTATTTAAACTGAATTTGATTGTTATCATAATATCATGCTATACTATTGTGCACTTCAGTGATTTCTGTTTTAAAAAATATTGGTCTTTTCATTGAACATCAACTTCTGTAGCAATATTTGTTATATATTTTTTATTTCTCACTTCCTTGTTACATGAATTTTCACTTTTTTTTCTACTTTAACCTATTAATTTTGAATAATAAAATTCTATAAAAGCATATTCTTTCAACTCCTCTTTAGATCCTGTTTTACTCTTATATTTATATTTATCATGATCTTATTCTTGTTTATTAAATTTGCTGTATTGTATGTTTTATTTTATATTCGTTCTGAGTAAGTTTTATCAATGTAACTTTAAAATTTAAAAATACATTTCAGATATGTTCTGTTTTAAAACTGTATTGTTCAATATTATGTTTTTATAGGTGATAAAGAAAACATTGTTCAGTATTCAGGTTGTTTCTGTTGAATAAAATTGATTTCATCATTTTTGACATTCTTGCCATACTATGTTTATATTCTTTGTGTCTAGAAAAAGAAATGTTGATAAACTACTTTTGAGATGTTTTTTTTAATAGGTAAGAGCACTGAAACATCCATTTAATCATATTTTTTAAAAATAATTATCCTATGTATTTTATATTTTTTTAAATGTATGTAAATAAAAATTATAAAGGCATAATTTTATTTGTTTGTCCTTTAATGATTTCTATAAGTTAAAATAAAATAACTGGTTCTGGTTGCATAGATTTTAAAAAATGGTATCTATACCTTTTATAGTTAATAATTTGCAATGGTAAACAAAATTTATAACATATATTAAAAATTTGAGTTTCATGTTTTTTTCTTCTGAGCAAACTGAAAACATCAAAGTCTCAAATAAAAATCATTTACTTAAGAAAGTCTCTTAATAAAAATTACAACTTAAGAAAAAAATATATAATAATTTTATTGGTAAGCTTACAAATTTTGACTTATCTAAGAGTAATATTTATTTTTAAAATTTATATTTATAAAATTCCACCTACAGAGGATAGGTTCTTTTTCCCCGTGATTTATCATTAAAATTTTTTTTAAAAAAAAAGAAGAAAATATGTAATTTTTCAAAAACACTACCATAGCCATTTATCAAAATGTATCTTTTGAACTATATATATATATATATATATATATATATATATATATATAGAAAAGTAAAGAATAAAAGGGTAGCAAACAAATTAAAAAGTGATAATTAGACAAAAAACAATTTGCATTAAAAATACTAATTGAAATTTTAGGATAAGAAATAAAATTACAATACTACAAAAGTTTGGTGAAAATAATTCACAATATTAAATTTTAAAACATATGAAAAGTTTTTTATAATTATTCGTCTAGAGTAACAATCAACTGCAACAGCTGACTGCAATGCTTTCACCAACGTTATCGGCAGACAACCCGAGATGCGCAGAACGGTTGAAAATTGAACAGAATCGGTTTGTTTGGTACGTGACCCATGAATTGACCCCATTGCGTCTAAGTACTGGGAAGGCCCAGAATGGCTATATTTATCACCGGAAGAATGGCCAAAAGAGGATTTTAGTGCCGATGAAGAAGCAATAGCTCTGGAGAGGAAGATAAAGATAATATCGTCCTTAATGAATCTTAATGCCAGTTTAGTTTCTACTAGATTTTCAAGTTATCGCAAGACAATCAGACTTGTAGCATGGATACGTCGCTTTATTTACAACTGCAAACACCAAATTAAGAAAAAGGATGAGCTTACTGTACCAGAGATAAATGAAGCTGAAATGCTCTTGGTTCATTTGATACAATCGGAGTCACTTCATGGAATAGAAGATAAACGGATCATAAGTCTTATTCCATTCATTGATCATGGAATTATAAGAACCAAATCTGCAATATTTCAAAGAGATGATACGTCTGAGTTCAGAACACTAATTATTTTACCAAGTGATCATCATCTGGTAAAACGTCTAATAATGGAAGAACATAAGTTAAAAGGGCATGTTGGAGTTTCTCATGTCCTAAATTCTTTAAGAGAAAGATTTTGGATATTATCCGGAAGAAAAGTTGTTTCCTCCGTTTTAAAAACTTGCATTACTTGCAAACGCTATTCAAATAATAATATCAACCCACCAGCACCACCGCTTCCAAGAGATCGAGTACAGGATGCCTCAGTTTTTCAGATAATAGGCATAGATTATGCTGGACCTATATTTTTAAGAGATGGCAAAAAAGCATGGATTTGCCTATTTACTTGTGCGGTGTATCGCTGCGTTCATTTGGAACTGGTTACATCCTTAACCACAGATACCTTTCTCCAAGCATTTAATCGTTTTGTTTCTAGACGGGGGAAACCATCAATTGTTTATAGCGATAATGGAACCAATTTTGTTGGGCGTGTAATGTGCTTACTTCCATTGATTTCGATGAAATTTCAAAGAAAGGTGCCAACGAGAGTATTACATGGAAGTTCATCCCCCGGGCGCCCCGTGGTGGGGTAGTTGGTGGGAAAGGCTCATAGGAATGATGAAGAGAATATTACAGAAAATTCTGGGACGAGCCTGTCTCACTTATGAGGAGATAAGCACAGTTTTGTGTCATTGTGAAGCTATACTGAATGATAGACCTTTAACAGTTGTATCTGCGGATTCAAGTCTAACTGCCTTAACTCCTGGAAATTTTTTAAGAGAAATTTCAAATACATCAGAACCAGCCCTGAAGTATGACTTCGATTCTAACTTCTATAAACGTCGATTACTTCATATTCAGAACATCTCCCAGGCTTTCAAGAAAAGATTTCGCCAAGAATATCTAGGAACTCTGAAAACTGCGAAGAAAATTTTTTCTGGAAATTATAAATTAAAAGAAGGGGACAATGTTCTGATTGGAAGAAAAGACAAAAAGAGATTAAATTTGGCTCTTGTTAAAATCATACAGTTATTTCCAGGAAAAGATGGTGAAGGTCGACGAGTCAGACTTAAAGTGCAAAATGGAGAGGTCATAAGAGCAATACAAAATCTTTTTCCTTTGGAGTTACGGTCCACAGAAGAAAATCCGCCTGAATTCAATCAAGGTACTCAGTGCCAGGATATTGCTGCACAGCCGATTGATGATGCACCTGTTATACCAGAAGTGAAGAACCAAAGTGTCATCAAATTTCCCACAACTACGAAATCAGGAAGGACAATTAGAATTCCTCATAGATTAGACTTGTGAGAACTTTTCCTGCTTTTTGATTATTTTACAATGTTCATACGAAATTTCACATTGCAAAGTGGGAGGATGTTAAATATTTGACTCTAATAATTTCAAATTACATTATGTATTTTGTAATTAACTGTCTATTTTTATTATCTATGTTTTTGCAAGTTGTGTTTTCAAAACTGGCAACGTTGTTGTTGTTGTCATGGAGTTAGTGAATGTGTTTTGCTTTCGTTTTTGAGTTTGGTTCAATGATTACAGTTTTTCATATAATAAAAATTGCATTTATTGTCGGTAAAAGGAGTTTCTTATTTAGAGTATGAGTACGAAGATCATTTAAGCTATTAGAGTAAAAAGTTAGAGATGAATTTCTGAACAATCAGAAAAAGTTCAACATTATTTTGGTTGATTATTATTGATCGAATAAAAATAACACTGTCCACACTCTTTTGATCGATAGTAGAAAACTTTTCGTTTTGTGGCGATTGCCTTCTAAGGCAGATAACAGCTACGACACCGAAGTCGACTTTTAGTGAAGTGGTCAAATTACTCGGCTACCTGCCCTATCTTTCGCAGGTTCGTACCGCGACGTTCAATCGCGATACAGTTTCATTATCCATCCCTCTTATTAATCACATTGGTTTTTAGAGTATTAACACAGCAAAGTACTTCTATGACGAATGAGTATTCAGAAAAGATTGAGACATAAAATGGATGTTTTACTTCTAAGTGTTGACTTCGAGTCACTGCTTTTTTAAAAAGAAGGTAAAAGAAAAAGAAATGAAATTTGTTTGTGGTTACTAAGTATAAAATTTATTGTTATCAAAGAAAAAATGAGAGATGAAATTCATTTTGAAAGATGAAAATTGAAATTGAAAGCAAGTTTGAAAGATGTGATTAAAATTTAAGAATATACTATGTATAATGTCTGTTTTATTTATTTTATTATTTTTCGTTTTTTGGAAGCTGTCATCAGATTTGTTTATGAGATCTGAAGGGTGAAATATTTCCTCGCATTATTGCAACAAAAATATAAATATTTCCTCAACTCAAGTAACTCAAAATATTTCCTCAAGTAAGTAACTCGAGAACAATTTAATAATTATAAAGTATTTAATATAAATAAAGTTCTGTAAATATTTATCACAGCAAAATATCCTTCTCTGTGATATTTGTTAATTCTGATTGGCAACACTGGTATGGTGTGGAATTTCAAACAGTGTTGTTTTTAAAAAGATGCAAGAATTTAAATGAAAGTAAGTTGATTTGAATTTGGTACTATTATTTATAATGTAGTAAAATCTCGTTTATTAGCAATATTGTCAACATCTCATTTTTGTTGATTCACGAACGCAATAATATACAGAAAAATTCGGGATCGCTAAGTAAGAAAATTCTTCCAATAAGAAAGAAGGTTTTTTTATATGGAATGTTTTGAAAGATTGTGGATTGGAGAATAAGTCACATATTCTTTTTTTTTTTTTGGCACAATCAGTTTTGACACTGGTTAAGTTTTGGGGGTCTTTTCTTCTGGATTTCAAACAGCATATTCTTTTAATATTCTTTATTAAAACCAATATTGTTGAGAAATTCTGAAGGATATGAGTAAATTAAAATTAATTTGCAAGTCATCAGCATAAGAATTAAATTTTGATATATTATCATTTGTTGCATTAAAGAATTAAAATATAATTATTTCAATTTTTATTATTATACTAAATTAATAACCTTATTAATTTAATATAAATTTCAGGTGTTTCCTGTACCAATGGTATGTATTAAAACCATGATTCTCCAACCATCTGAAAGAAATCCCAGTGCCTCAGTGATTTTGATTAGCAAAAGAAGGGTATATCTGATGGAACTGTCAACATAATTCATGGTGCAATATGGAGGTACAGAATCGTTAAAAAATTCCTATAATTTATAAATAGGATCTGTTTTTTCTTCTACTAATAAGTTGTTAGATTCTTTCTATTTTTATTCATAATCCAACTGATCTTAGTCAGATGATTTATTAAACTGATAATTCTTCTTTTCATTTAATACATTGTAAGTGACATTAAGGCCCTAATATTCTTTGCAGCATAATATTGGTTGTGTTTGTCAATCTTACATTTTTGAGACTTTAATGATCATACAAATTTAACCCTTTGCTCTCCGAAAAATAATTAGATGCAAAATTATTCACCTAATACAAAGATTTATTTATTGCTATGAAAAATATATATACATACTTCTTTTAAGCTGAATATCTTTGAAGAATTAATCTACATTTCTTAACCATTCTGTAGGCATTTTTAATAATTAAATTTGAAAAATAAATAAATTATATGTCAAAATGATGCACAATCTTGAATGTCGAATCAGATTCGCCATCGGAGTGCAAAGGGTTAAGAATAAAATTTATTTGATAGAAATTTACAATTATGATTTGGTTGTGAAAATTTTTCTTCAAAGGATTAATCAATGTATTATGAAATCATAATAAGCATTTATTCACTGCCGCTCAGAGTTGCTTGATGCATTGTTTGATATGAGTATTGGAATAATGTATAGAAAAAGGTATGGAATGAAAGGCAATGAGAGGTATGGTGTTATGGGGGCTTCACAAGGGCATTCCTAAAATGAGAATTATTTATCAATTTGCTCTTCCAGTAACCTTTTTTCTTTTTCATGTTCTTCTCCTTGTCTATTAAATGGTTTGTTTTTGACTGATTTGTTAAAAATTATTTTGATGCTTTGTTTATATATTTATGTCATTGTCTGCTTTTAAATGTTACTAGAAAAAAACTATTCTTGTTATAAATCAAATATTCCTATGAAAATAATTGTTCTTCAGATAGAAAATTGAACATGCGATTGAATATATTTTTAAATCTGCACTTTCATTTTATCGAAAAAAAATGAGATAAACTTTAAAACCAAATTATTTAATCTTATAAAATGCATAAGATTGTAATAATATGACACTAAATGTAAACATTTTGTAATAATAGTTATTACTAATTACAATTAAATACTCTCTTTAATTTCATTGTTCATTTAAGGTGATGAATTATTCATTCTTGAATATATTTTTTTAAATGTCATATACTTAAGAAATTTAAATTTATATTACATAATTAGGTAAAAGTAATAATTATTTGAGATTAATTTTTTCCTCTGAATATGTTGTTTGAAATTAACATATATCTATATATAAAAATATTTATTTTTATTGCATTGTTGGTCATATTTTAATGTTTAATCTTTTTTTAGCTGTTACTTTCATATGTGACAATCCAACTAATAAAGCAATAACATTTGTAAGATCTGACAAAGTGGTAAGTGTTTCCGATCATTTTTGTTATTTTCTTAGATTTTAACCATATAAACTCTTCTATATATTTTCCTTTACAATATGCCCCGGAATTGTTTTGTAAAACATGGAGAATGCTGCAAATTAAATAATAGTTAGTATTTAATAATTTTCTTGTTTATAATATAGGGTTAAGTCTTATAATTAAAATCCTAATTAATTTTCTAATTTTATTTTAAATTAGCCAATCCAGTTTTAATCTAAATTTTTCAATTATTTTCTGTTCAAATTTTTACATTTTTATTATGTTTAACTTGCTGACATTGCTGACTCTTTTGTTTTCCATGTCATGTATGAAGGGATAAAAATTCTTAACACTCTGCATCCTTTTAAAGGTACCTACAATTTCTTTTCATAAGTTAACCTGAGTTTAAAAAAAATTGGAATTTGTCATAAAAAAAAATCTCTAATAAAAAATTTCTATCACTTTGTCTTTTGTTCCCTTCTATAAATTATGACTCTCATTGTGAAATAAATCAAGTTTTATTCCAAAAGTTTCCTTTTTTCATCAACCATCTATAAAATAGTTTGTGTTTGCTTGCACATTTTGATTGGTAAAGTCCTTAGATTAAAACCGCATCTTGTATAACCAGAGGAGTAATGTGTATTTATAATAAAGTGACTATTCTGAATTTACTGAGACTGATTGCAGCACTCCTGGAAGCAAAATAAGTAAGCTGCAAAAAAAGAGGGTATTAAGTATCTAGTTTAGTTAGAACAATGCACATTATATCATAAAAGAAAAAAAGTGTTCCTTGAGTAATCTGTGAAATTTGTAGAGGTATTTGCCGTTTAATTTAAACAATTTAAATGACTTAATAAAATATTTAACCTAAAGTTGAAAAATGTATCCACAGATTCCCCTTTCTCCCACAAGTGCATTTTTAAATTCAATTTAAAAAAAAATTATATGGTAATACAGAATGCATTTTTCAATACAAACCCTCTTTCAAGTCAGAGAAAATTCATAATTGCAATTGTAAATATCTTTACCTAATTAATAGATAACTCCACAAAACTTTCTTTCTTTTCGTAACTTCAAAAAAGTTTTATAAAAAAAATTATAATTATGTAATGTGCACCTTTCTAATAACTTTCTAGATAATTTCCTTTAGTATTTGAATTATTAGATACATGTTACTTCTTGTCTATGCGAGTTTAGTTTAATATATTATATGTATTTATGTCTTTTGTAACTATGTTGAAATATTTTAATTTAATTCAAATCACTATAGCATTGTATTATATTATCATCTTATTCTAATTTATTCTATAAAATAGAACTACAAAACATTAATGTTTTATATTTTGTGGAAACATACTTATATAAATGAAAAAATATGTATATCAAATGCTCTGATTTCATAAAGATTCGAAATATTTTCTCTATATATATTTCATAACTATACCTCTTTTTGATTATTTTAAAACACAAACACACACACATATTCTTTTATTCTTTAGTGATTGATTTTTTTAAATAAATTTTTTTAATTTTTTTATTTTTTGCTTTGTATTCATTTTTAGAGATTAATAAAAGATGTTATTTATTTCATTAGTTACATTAAGTTTTAAAAATCTTTCAGTGATGATTTCTTAGAGCAGAGTTTTAAAAATTAAAATCTGCAATCTGTGTAGGTAATTCTTAGCGTACATTCCGATTCCACCTAAACAAATTTTCATCTTTCTGATTTGGATAAGTTAGAATAAAGCAAATTCTATGTATAATAGGCATATATATGATTACAATAAATTATATTGAAATACAATCATTACCTTTCACATTTTTTCCTTCTAGCTTCATAAGAGGATTTTGATATCTATTATTATAAAAATAGCTATTATATATTATATTTCATAGCTATTATTATAAAAATGTTCTTAGCTCTTTATGGTGAAAGGGCAATTGTCTGATGTGAATTATCCTTTTATTTTCTATTGTAAATGTTATGAATAACTAAACATTTCACTCCTGCTCAGTCACCATTTCCATACTTTTTGAGTTGTATGATTTATCTTTGAATCTGCCTAAGATTTTCAATCACTTTAAAAAATATTTTTTACTTATTCAAACGTGATGAGAATTGCTTCAGTTGCTTTGGTCAAAAGTTAACATGTCAAAGCTTTATATAAATTTTTGGTTTTGAATTAAAGGAATCATCAATGATTAAAAAAAATTAGATTTTTTTTTTCTGAAGTCTTAACCTGAAAATCATTATGTTTAGCAAAATGTCAATTTAAAAAATTCTACCTAAAATTGATTTAAAATTATTAGTAAAAGTAACTGTGTTTATTGATTTATGTTCATTATTGTGTTATTACTAATAAACATCTCTATGTGCAGTTTGTCTTGATGAAATGTGTATCCATCTTTCATCGCTTATTGAAACATCTAAAATATTTTTTCAGCTTGTAAGTGCAGCATTTAGAGTAGCAAAGCAGCATTGTATGACTTCATTGACAGCTGTTTTTGTTGACATATCACAAAAGTGGATTTCAGAAGTTGTAATTAATGCTGGTAAGGTTTGAAATGTGAAAATTCACTTTTAAATGTATTATATTCCTAATGTATCATGCATTCTTTTTTTTTTTTTACATTTCATCTAAAAGCCTTAAAAAATGCATCTTTCTAAAAACTTTAAAAATCTAATTATATTGCAGCATTGATTGGGAAAGTTTACTTCATAAATATTTCAATTCCGCTATTAACATAACTTAATAACATAACTTCCGCTATTAACATAACGCGTAGCATAACTTAATAGTTCAGCAGCATTTTGATATTGGGTAGGATGAAAAGACCCCAGTTCTCTATATATCTTCACCCTTCAATTAAATTTTGTTTTATAATTTTTTTTTCTGGTAGTGATGTGGAAAAAGGTTGGCTAATGCACTTGAAAACGACGATATAATCTTGATGTATCTTATCTTATATAGATGATTATATAAATGATTAATTTTATAAAAACGATTTAATCTTGATTAACTTAAAAAACACAGATATTATAACTAATTGTTATCCTAACAAGTAAATTCTTAACAATACAAATGAAATAAAAACAGAGGTCAATTACCTGGATATAAAAATTAAAAATACTAAAAATAAAACACTTGTGGGGATATATGATAAAAGAGATGACTTTAACTTTAAAATAATTAAGCTATGCAAATACAACTCTAACTTGAACTCAAAAATTTTCAAAAACCTAATTTTTATGCAATACAATAGGATAAAAAATATCTGTAATAACAAAACAGACGACAAAGAAGCAACTAATAATCTTATAAAAAACTTATATAATAATGAATTCCCTAAAAACTATTGCAACAACAAAATTATAATAAAAGAAGGGTTGGCACACTTTTAAACAATCAGCACATAGAATTTACCCCTTATCGATGCTAAAACAAAAACACTTTATAAAGAAAATTTTGCATTTCTTGAGTATCCCCATCCATCTTAGACTATCACCAAAAACTACCTCTTCACCCAAGTTTAATAGCCTGTCAAGAATTTACAAAAATTAAAAGATGCTTTTAACTAACTTTATGTAAATAATTTTTTTTATCTAACTTGGTCAAAATGTCCATAATATTTTAAACACAATTAGAACGGATAATAATTAGGCTTAAAACTAGCAAATTTATCATTGATGCTCTCCTCACTAATCCACAGACCCACCCATTTTCAATTAAAAGAGCTGGCATCAGTTTAATTTTTTTATGTAGCCATCTTTACTTATTACTTTGTGGGATTGTGTCATCCTCCTTAGGCATCTTCAAACAAAAGCACCTTTGTGAGAAGTTTTGTTATTCTACAATTAATGGTATGTGTTTAGATTTCCTATTTTTATTATTTGGTCGTTTTTTATTGTTTGGTGGTTTTTTACTTGGTGTTATTATTAAGTTTTTTTTGTGTGTGTGGTTTTTTTCTGTATTTCAGTAAATTTGATGCTTCTCTTAAACTTTAGATGGAGGAATTTTTCAGGTCATCGGCAGATTTACCTTTTTGGACCATGGTCAAATCTGTTGACAGAAAACAAATCTTTATTTTTGGAATCTCTGCCTGAGGATGACCCTTGAGAAAGTCTTCAGGTCGGATTACCTTCACTTTACTTTCATTTCGGTTTTGTTCTTCATTTTTACTTTGATTTCTGTTTCAATTTACTTAGGTTGCTTTGGTCTATGTAACACTATACTTTTAGCGGTAGCAGCAGGAGCACTCACAAAATATTTATGTATTATTTTAATAATTTTAAAATATATTATTTTTATCATTAAAAAAAGTGTTTATTTTGTAATATTTTCATGGTTTTAATTTGTTGGTTAGGTGACATAATAATCTAAAGCTCTTCTTTTAAATTTAAGGGTTATAATTATTCCTTTACACACACACGCACGCACACACACACACGATCTCAGTAAAATTGTGACAAAGACTAAAGATAATATCAAATATTACTGCATCATGTTTGCTTAGCTGTACTTTAGTTTTCAATTTAATCTATTTTAATGTTATTAAGTGTAATTATTTTTGCTCTACAGTATGTGGCACTGTAAATACTCTTTTACAGCAGCTATGCCCAGAGTAAGAACCATATAAATATAGCAGTTTTGTTACTAAATTCTTTTGATTGTGATTTATAATCCTATTTTCTTATTGAGTGAACTTTACATATTTTAAAATATCTATGGTAATCTGATGTCAAAATCTTAGCATCAGAAACTAAGGGTTGCAAATTCAATATTAATCTCTATATACCTGGAGGTATCAAATGTACTAGAGTAAGACATTCTTTTGTTGGTTTTGTATGTGAGCTAAGAGTCAGCTGTGCAAGCTCAGGCACCACCCAAAATTAAGAATTCCACTTTTTAGTAAACCTCACGTTGTCAAGGAATGTTCATCTAAGTAAATTAAAACTAGTTTATAAGGCTTTATTAATTTTCAAAATGGCAAATTCAAATACTAGCCCTCATCATCATTATGTCTTTCCAATAGATTGTGTAATGCTTGCATATATATTGAATTAAAACTGTCTGTCCGTTTTAGTTACTTATTTTGTTCATTTAACTTTTAATTGTTGGCTACTTATTTTGTATTACAAAATTACTTTATTAATATTTTATTACTTTTTAAATATTTATAAATATAGAATATATTAAAAAATAATTATTACATTATTATCCCTTGCTTTTTTTAAATTAATAACTATTTCTTCAATAAAAAAAAGAAAATAATTATTTTTTTAAAACTTAGAACAGTATTTAAAATTGTAGGTTTTATCTTTTATTCCCTAGATTTATGCATAGACTAGTCTTAAAAGCTCCTAATTCTACTCTAAAACTAATTTCATTCATGTTAATGTGTGTGTTTTTTAACCTTATCTAAAAAAAAAGGTGTTAAGGACTCACTAAAGAAAGGGCCATATATTAGACTTCAGCAAATAGGAACACAATCTAATCTTTACATTTCACCAAGATTTTTCCTATATTTCCCCTAAGTCAAAAAATTATACTTCTCTAAAATATATTCATTCACTATTTGAAATTTTATTTAGTTTTGTTAAAATCTGGTTCTCCATTATTCTTTTTATTTAAAAGTAGTGATATAATTTATAATACTAGATACAGTAAATATATTTAGTGATTTAAAATTAATTTCTACATATATTTAATTTTTAAAAACTTTTTTTAATTATCAAAATATTTATTTTTGGATAGAATTATTTGATTTTTAAAAATAATCAAGTTTGTGAAATAAGAAAACAGTCCCTTCAATGCCTTTTTGAGCTGAAAGTGTTGTATATTGCTGACAAAATTTAACTCATGTCTTCATTCTGCTCTTTGACCCAATATTATTCAAAATCTAGTAGACTAATGTGCATTTTACCTATGTATCATCCTTTTCCCTGAAAGTTCTTTAACTTACACCCTTTTATCTCATGTGATAAATAAGTATTTCAAAGCTGCCTTGATCAGCAGATGCTTTAGTACCTTCTTTTGTTAGGTGTCCTTGACTTGTGAATTTCTTTCATTATACTTGGCTGAATATGATTTATTACCCAACACTAGTTACAAAATTTGAATAATAAATATGTTATTGTAAAAGACTTAATAGTTGGTTATATTATTAGTGGGGGTTAGTTTTGTGGGAAGAAGTTTTATGTTACTATTATTTTAAACTGCATTTTACTTTGTTGCTAAAGTTTACATTAGAATCATCCATAATTTTATTTTATAATACTTTGGTCTATAAATGATTTTAAATATTAATAATCACAGGTTAGTTAATTATTTATAAGAAATATATATAAATTTTGAAACTGATAGTAATAAAAATGTATATTTAGAATGGTTAATGATTTTCATTTTACATCCAAGTATAGAATGCTACCAAAGGGAAAAAAGTGGTTATATTTTATTAACACTCACTACAAATACCATTGATGATGCTATTCTTATTCATATTGAAATGGTAAACTGTGGCTGCTATGTTTACTACAGATGGAGCTACAGCAAGTAAATTTGTGGCAGAAATCAATGTTAGTCAAGTAAGAAAAGTTCGATATATTGTTATTAAAGTGAATGATGATTTTTGATGATGATTTCCCATTCTTCCGTATCCTTTATTCTATTTTTTAAAAACCAATATGGTTATATTAATTAAATTTGTAGACAACTATTTCTCCTGATTATGCACCCCTCCCCCTTTAAAAGTAATGTGAGTTCTGGGAGTTAATAATTTATATTTTCTGTTAAAATGGAATGCGAATTTTAACTAAAAATTGTTCTATCATTTTTTTCCCTTATTTAAAAAAATGAATATAGAAAACTATGTGATGAGGCAACTTCACAGTAATTTAATATCTTGAAGAAATATAATTTTTTATTAATGCTGCAAAACATTCATATAAATCAAAATCAAATTCTTTATGTATGGTAAATGATAATTTATAGTTTAAGGGAAAAATTAATCAGCATTACTTGAGAGTATGATATCAATAAATAAATAAATAAAAGTGTAGAGAGTAGTATCCTAAATACAAAAAATTGTTTGTATTTTAACTTAATATCTTCATAGTAACTTAATATATTAGTTGCTAATGATAATTAATTCCTCTTATATTATCATGTAAGAACATGATGTTTTGATTAGGAGGTTTTGATATCTCCAAAATTTACTGGCAAAAAATATTTTTACCGGTTTTTACCAACATTGCTTTATTATTATGTATGCTTTGTCAGCAGATGCATTTTCAAAAGGCTGACAATGACAGCATAGTTGTTATTTCATCTCAAAATCAGTTGAGCTCCAGCTTTGCCAGCTAGAAAAATTTAAAATAAAAGCTTATATATGTATATATATAGAGAGAGAGAGGGGGATAGAAAAGTCTCATGATTGTTTCAAACCAATATAAATTAGCTGTTGACTTAAATTAAGATAAATAATTACTTAAAAAGAATGATGTTCTCACATGATTAAAATGAAATTTTTGATTGTAAATTTGATAACAACTACAACAAAAGGAAATATTATTTTAAATTATAATTTCAAGCTGAACATACAATTCTGATTAACTATGTCTGTTAAGTGGGAAATTGATCCAACTGTGAGGAATCTGAGAGTTATGTTACAATTTTATTTTTCACTACAGTTGAGTCATTGATAACAGAGAAGCAAAGAAATGGATTAAACAAAAATTTTATGATATACTTACAGTTTCCTTATTCTGCACACTACCATTCTACTTACAATGAACATTGACATTTTTGTAAAAGTCCTTGTTATTATTATTTTTTTCTGTTTGTTTCTGAGATATTATTAAACATTTCTTTGCTGCAGTGTTACACCATTTTGTTAGATGTCAGAAGAATTTTAGATGTGGTTCTTTCTTGCTGTCAATATACTTGAAAAAAATTTCAATTGAATGCATAATTTTCTTCTTAATTATATAGAATTCATCTATCATCTGTCTTTTTTTTTTTTTTTTTTTCATATCTTCAATCATATAAACAGCAACTTCTTCCTGTTCATCCACTTAGGAACACATTTTTCTATATAATTTCATTAAAGACTTTTTTTCACACCTTGATTCAAGACAAACTTGGTTCATTGGAAAATTGGTTTAGAACATTATCACTAAAAAAATGAACAATAGAACAAATAACCATTGATGATGTATCTAAATTTTATGAATTTTCATGTGAGAAAATAAGGCTAGTGATTGGGGCTTGGTGACTTTTTTTTTGGGGGGGGGGTAAGTATTTATGAGAATCTATCATTTGATTAAATTATAATATTATGTAATATAAAATGGGAAAAAATTACTTTGCCTGTCCTTATTAATTACTTATTTAGCTTGCATTTGATTTTTAAAATATATACATACTTAGACTAAACATTGATTTTCTACATGTTGCAGTAAATGTGCCAATATCAGAGCCTCTTCCGGTGTTTTCATTTAATGGTTCCAGAGGATCTTTGGTGATGCCAATTTCTATAAAAAAGCTGTAAGTTTGAAAAATATTTTTTAGTTTACAAATTTTATGCAAAACAATGCTTTCTTACTGCTGACAAAAATGGTTATCTGTCTATAGTTATCAAAAAAAATATTTATTCAGTTGTTGTTTAAATGCATGTTTTTAGAAATAATTTTGAAATAAGACTTAAATATTGAGAATTTTCATAAGTAAAATTATACTGTCCCCCCCTCATTGCAACTGTTTTGTGTGTGTGTGTGTGTGTGTGTGTGTGTGTGTGTGTGTGTGTGTGTGTGTGTGTGTGTGTGTGTGTGTGTGTGTGTGTGTGTGTGTGTGTGTGTGTGTGTGTGTGTGTGTTTACCATTTACAACATAATTTTCAATATTGTTAAGAATGTGGACATTATTAGTTAGGTTCATCTTCATTACTCCATTTTTAAACTTTATTTTTTACCAAAAAATCTCTGAAGGATATGTCCACGTAGCTAATACGTTTTAATAATTAAACTAAATTTTCTGCAATTTAAGTATTTAAATTTAATTGAATGTTATTGAAAAGTATAAGATCCCACTATAAAATAAATTTTGAAGCCATCCTCTATTAGAGAATTCTTGGTTATAATATAAAAAAGTAGTAAAATGAATTTTATTTTGATTTCCAATAATATTTTTCAATGAATTTTAAGCGCAATTTGTAATGCTAGTTGAAATTAAAGGATCAATCAATTCACTACTTTAAATATGTTATTGTTAAATAATAGTGATCAAATTAAATGAATATGATTATGTACATTTGAATGCATAGTCCAGAAATAATGGATTTTCATAACTTGAACCATGAACATGCTATGAAATATCTATTATATGTCATCTTTATTAGGATTATACTATATGTATAAACATAAATTATTGATTGAATTGTAGTAATTTTTTTATGTGTGCTACCTCATTTTTAAAATATTCTATAGAATATTGTATAATGAATATGTATCAGTATTGTTCTTGTACTTAGTCCCATTTATCATAATAAAATAAAAACTGTTTCTGAATTTTTCTTTATAATTTTGCTTGCTATGTATCTATTATAATTATTTGACAGGATTCAGTTTAAATATTATACATATGCTTTCATTTGAAAAAGGGCTTTAAATGAAGTAAAAAATTGTATGCTATATGAACCAATAAAAATACTACTGAAAACATTATAAAATTTACATTTTTATTCTGCCATCTTGATCTAATTGGAAATAATACTAAAATGTTTCACTCCTCTGTATATAAAACTGTTCAATACTAGCCTTCATCAATATGTCTTTTAAATAGATAGTCTAATGATTGCATATATATTCAATTAAAGCTGTCTTAAAGAAAGTTAAGGTTCATGTTAATTACTTATTTTTAGAAAATTAAAACATTTAGATATTTTTTTAACTAATTGAAAGTAATTCCCTGGATTTCTTGGCATTTGTTTAAGTGCATTAATCTTAGTCATATTATGAAGGGAATGATAGTAATATTATAAACTATTTTAATTATACTATATTTTTTGTATGTAATAAGTTTTATTTTAATGATTGCCACCTTTTGTATATATGCATGTATTAAAAAGAAAATATCTATATATTATAGGTCATATTCCAAATGCTGATCTTGGATTTATGATATCACCAGAAGCCAAAAAGAGGATTTACAACTAAGTTGAATCAGAAGTAAAAGAGGGTGCCAGTTGTTTTATGGAAGGAAGCATTGCAGTTCTATGTTTTGATAAAGAAAACTTTGTATGGCCCAACTATTCTTTCTGATATGAAGGTACTGGAAAGTTCTTGTTTGATTTCCATATTTATCAAACTTATAAGAAGTGAAATATATTTTACACGTGTATGATTTCTTGAAACTTCAGTAGATACGCATTTTTTTAATTAAATAAAAATTTCTATTTCACACATCATATTGATATTTTGAGGTATTTTAAATTTCTTTTAAGTGAACATACACATAATGAAAAACAAACCAATAAAGCTTTAAGGCCCATATTAGTTTATTTAGATCAATTCTTGAACAAGGATACAAATTACCATATTAGGTTTCATTATTTAATAATCTTAAATTGTTAATCAAAAACTACCAAACAAAGCATTGCAATCTGTATATTTCTTTTGTATCATGGGCATTATCAAAATGCTCTGCTATTCTTATATGTTCCCAGACTATAAAGAGCTTGATAAAACTCACATATTTTGAGTATGTTGTTAAAGGAAACTGTAAAAAATGCTTATCTATCTGTTGCCTTATTCATTTCTGTTATTGAAAAGAGAGAATACTGATAACAGGGAAGTTGGGAGGCATTCAAAATTATAAATAAACAAACCTTTATTAAACATTTTTTTATTGAAAATTTATTTTTAAAGAGGTAAACAGTTTTGTAGAGTAACTTTCACAGTAAAAATAAAATTACAAAAAAATTACATCATTAATTACAAGAGTAGTAATCAAAACTGTAAAACAAAGTAGGGCTGATGCAAGTGAATTATGTTATAACTAGACCTAGATATTCAAAATAATTATTACCACCAAGAAATATTAAGAAATAAAACTGTTTTTAAATTATGGTTGGGCAAGCACTGTGATGGCTTATTTACATTAAAAATGTTAGATAATTATCTATTGGCTATAGATTTCTGACTAGACCTTCCCTGTATTTTATAAAAGTACTGTCATACTGGCAGTTTAGTTACTTATTTTGTTCATTTAACTTTTAATTGTTGACTACATATTTTATATTATAAAAATACATTATGAATATTTATAATTTTTCAGTTCATTGCAAATGTTAAAAAATGGTTATAAAATTATTATCTACAATTTTTGTAGGTAATATTTCTTCATTAAAGAAAGGCAAAGTAATTAATTATGATTTTAATTTAAAAACTGCAATTTAAAATGCCGTTCTATGTTTTATTCCCTAGATTTATACATAAGCTAAAAAAGAATACTGATTTAAAATTTTAAATATGGGTAACAAAGAGGGCACAAATAATTCCTTTTTGCCACTAACAAATAGCGAGCAGTGCTTGCTTTCACCAGTTCCACATCAACGCTCTGGTTGAAGCGTTTACAATAAAAAGCTCAAGTGTGCTATCTATTTTCATTACTATACTAAGAATACTAGTACAAATAAATATAATACTAAGAATAAAACAAAAATTGCAAATAATATAATCACATAAACATTTAGTGATTAAAAAAATCAATTTAGATAGATTTAATTTTTAAACATTTTTTAATTAAAAAAATATTTATTTTTGGATAAAATTATTTGATTTTGCAAGACTAAACAAGTTTGTAAAGTAAGAAAATACAGTCCCGTTAATGCCTTTACGAGTTAAAAGTGTTGCATTGCTGAAAAAATTTAAATTCTGTCTTCATTCTGCTCTTTGAACAAGTATTATTCAAAATCTAGTAGACTAATGTACATTTTATCTATGTATCATCCTTTGTGCTGAAGCTAAATGATGAAGATTTTATCCTTGTTTCCTCCTGAAAAAAGAACACATAGTTTTTTTTTTTTTCTGTTTCCCCTGAAAGTTCTTTAACTTACACCCTTTTACTGGCTCTAAAGTCAGACTTTTATCTCATGTGATATATATTTCAAAGCTGCCGTAATCTTCAGGCGCTTTAATGCCTTTTTTTTTTTTTTTTGTTAGGCATCCTAGAATTGGGGATTTCTGTCATACTGGACTGAGTATGAGTTATTATACCAACATTAGTTACAAAATTTAAGTAACGAATATGTTAATATAAAATACCTAATAGTTTGTGATATGGTTGGTGGAAGTTAGATTCATGGGAAGAAATTTCACAGTATTATTATTTTATTACCAACTGTGTACTAGAAATATCCATAATTTTATTTTATAATACTTTGGTCTATAAATCATTTTAAATACTTATGATTATTGGTTGTGTACCATTAACTATTTGTATATATTTCTTATTAATTTTGAAATTGATAGTAATGAAAATTTATATTTATACTTGTTAATAATTTCTTTATATAATCAAGTATAGAATGTTACCGAGGTGACATATTTGGTCCTATTTTATTATCACTTTCCCCTCAGATACCATTGATGTTACAAATTCTAATTCATATTGAAATAGGAAAATATGGCGGTGGTGTTTACTACAAATGGAACTACAGGGGAGATGTTTTGTGACAAAAATCAATGCTGGTCAAGTAAGAGAAATTCAACATAATTTTTTTTAAGTAAATGATAATTTTCCATTTTTTCCTTTTTTTGATTCTGTTTTTTAAACCACGTGCTTATATTATTTAATTTTGTTGAAAATTATTTCTCTTTATTACACATTTTTCCCCTCAAAAATAATGCAAGTTCTGGGAGTTCATAATTTATATTTTGAGCAAGAATGGAATATGAGTTTTAATTAAAAATTGTTCTGTCATTTTTTCTTATCTGAAAAAAAAATGAATATAGAAGACTTCATAATAAAGCAACTACATTTTAATTTAATATCTTGAAAAAAATATAATTTTTTATTAATGCTGCAAAACATTTGTATAATTTTAAAACACAAAATCGAATTCTTTTTGAATGATAAATGATAAGATACCGTTTAATAAAGGAAAAAATTAATCAGCATCTCTTGAGATTGGGGTAGCGAAAAACAAGATAGTGTAGAATGCAGTATCCTAAATATAAGAAATAATTGCTTGAATTTTAACTCCTTAATATCTTCCTGGTAACTTGGTATGTTAGTTGTTTGTAGTGATTGTTTCCTTCTTGTGTTATGAATTTTATTAGTCATGCCAATCAATTTTGATGAATATTATCTTATAACAATAGAAAATGTAAATTCAAATTATAATTTGAAACTAAAATATAACATTCTGATTAATTAGCTACGTATGTAAAGTGGGAAATTAATCCAGTTGTTTAGGATCTGAGAGTTCTGTTACAACTTCATTTTGCATTACAGTTGACTCACTGATATCAGAACTAATGCAATCTAAACTTGAACAGATAAAGAAAAAAATGTATGATATACTTACAATTCCTTAAGCTGCATACTACCATACTTACCTACAATGTACATTTTCATTTGTAAAAGTGCTTGTTTAGTATTATCCTGGAAACAGACAGAAATAAAACAATATTTCTTTGTTGTAGTGTTACACTGTTATGTTAGATGTAGTCCCTTCTTGCTGTCAATATACTTTTAAAAAATTTCAATTGAATGCATAATTTTCTTCTGAATTATATAGCATTTGTGTATATATATATATATATATATATATATATATTGTTACAAGCGGGCGAACGCTAACGCTCGCCAGAGGTGAAAACTTTGGCGGCGCGTCATAAGGCGCTCCGCGCCAGCCGAGTTGACTTGGCAGGAGGAATATTCTGGTAACCCCGATAGAAGTCTGGCTGCGCCGAGGTTTTTCTCCCTCATCGCCGAAGCCTCTCGGAGCTTCCGCCGTAGTACGGCCACGCTTTTGCCCGACTATATAAGAGGCGGGTTGCCGTCTTTCTGGGTCGATCGCTCAAAGATAGTGGATCTCTCTTTCGAGAAGAGAAGCGTTTCGCTTACTTGTAGCTTTTCGCTTGTTATTAGTGAGCTGTGTTTGCGTTTGCTGTTACCGCTGTGTTATTGAGCTCGCTGTGATTGACTGTTGCTGTGCTATACTATAGCTGTTTTGCAAACCATGTTTATTGTGCGTAAGACTTGCATTTACGCTGTAAGTGACTATTGACTGCTGGATTGTATTCATCTGAACTTTTACTTTATCAATTATCCTGTAAATAACTGTAAATAGCTGTAAATAAATTTGTTTGTGCTGTCCTCATACAAAGTCCATTCAATCCGAACCCGCTAAGCATAAAAACGTAACAATATATATACTGAAACAATTTAAAAGAGGTATATATAATAAATTGCCATTTTCATAATAAATTAAAAAGATACACAAATGTATCCACTATGTCTTTAGGAAGTGCGTATGCTGCTATTCCTAAAGACATAGTGGAACTAAGAAGAATACAAAACAGATATGTAAGTGAAAAATTGAGAAATCCGGCCTGATGACTCTCTCAAGGGTCACCATCAAGCAAGGATTCCAATAAAAAGTGGAATTTTTTTCTGTAAAGAGTTAGACTATTGTCTAAAAAATTAGCTCTTTTATGACCCGAAAAATTCCAAATTTTAAAGTAGAAGAGAGG
>JAOUZG010016724.1:0-11145 GCA_026289955.1 Argiope argentata | reverse complement strand
ATATAACTTTGCCCTCTGTTAATTCAGTATATAATCAATTTCTTTTTCGAACTCATTTTGCAGAAAAATTGTTAAATTATGTGCTAGCACATCCCTTTGTGTTAAAATGGGCTAAATTTTTAATTTATTGATTAAATTAAAAACCAGGTCAAAAACAATTGTTTTTATTTGAAATTATTGATAGTGCTAATTTTGGATAATATTACATGCTATACTATTAGATATAAAATAAATGGCATTTCTTGTATTACATACAATAAACTTTTAGCTTTGGATACTGCTGTAATCATTACTTTACTTACAACAATAAATTATTCTAGTGCATTACAAGTTTGTTCAAACTGTGTATTCATTGCTTTAACCAAATTAATCTTCCAACAAGGGTCACATAATGAATATTGCATAATAAATGTCACATATTTAAAAATGATGTTGAAATGGTTTCATATAATCAAAAAATAAGCAATATAAGTTTTGCAATATGCCCCTCATTCATGGGGCAATATTGCATAGCACCCCTCCCTGTCTTCTCTAAATAGCCAACTCTATGTGGGTATACTTACTTCTCCAAGAATTCCTCCTGCAGCCTTCAATGGTTGAACATTCCTTAGACCAAATCTGAACTAGAAAACAATAAAATTCTTATATTTGTATAAAAACATATGCCAGGTACATACATGCTACTGTATCAAACATAATGCCTATTTATCATTATTACTTATTTTATTACAAAATATAAACAGACTTAAAATAAAACAATTCCTAAATGCACTTTAACCCTTTGCACTTGTATATCTTAGTGTATGCAACATCAAATTGTATGTGTCTTATTAAATTCCAGTGCAAAGTGTTAATGTCTCCTTGGCAATCTCAGCTTTTTATGTAAAGTTTTGAAATTTTTTTTAAATAAAGCATGTTTTTATATTGTTTTTATAGCATTCTGAAGAATATTTTTTAATATATATATTTTTAATTTTTTGTAAGGTTAAAAAAAAGCATCACCTGAATAAAATTTTTGCTGTCACATTAATGATATATTTTTAAATGGTAATGTCTAAAATATCAAAAATCTGATTAAAATATACAAACTTTTCTTTTCAACTAGAACGAAATATAATACATAAAATATAATTCTTTACAATTCATTAAATCATTATTAAAAATATATGCCGTTATATGAAAGTTAAAAATGAGTTATTTGGTCTGAGTTGGAATCGATATTTTGTATATTATTATAAATGTAGGAATAAAAGTACTGCATAAAAGTATAAATTCGTTTTATTTGAAAAGTTTTGAAACTGTTTTTAAGTATTTGACCTGAAGAGCAATTAAGAAAAGTTCACTCTTGGTAGGGTTAATGAATTGGGATATCCAACAGTCACACTAATATTCAAGAGCCTTATATTCATTTTCAAACATTCAGAATTAAGTAATATAGATTGCTCATTAATTTTTCAGGATGCCTATATCTACATCCAGCGGAAGACGACAAATCATTTATGGAGAGAACAAGATGCTACTGATTCTAAAGCAGCTACATACCACTCATGAATTGCCAATGGAAATACCTATCTTACAAAAATGAATTTGTTATTGCAACTATTAAAATTTTTAAGATCCTATTTCTAAAATATTTTTATATTAATAAAATTTTACATTTAATATGGAGTTAGAGTTTAAATGATTATTTCTGTAATAAAGTTCTTCTAGTGAAGTCATTCATAAGCATCATATTTGATCAGCAAATATAAGTTTCCAAATATTGTAGTGTTAGAATCTTTCAAAATGAATAAAGAGTAAAATTGTAAATCTTCTTTCATATTCATGAAATAAGTAATTGAATTTTCAAATGCATTTTTTCCCTTGAGACTGTTAACTATATATTATTAAAGATATTATTCAATGGAAACAAATACTTTACTGATGGGAATCATGCTGTAATTTACTCAATATTTTAATTTTTATATCTTCAAATTTTTTAAAGGATTTTAAAAACTTACCTATGCATGATGATTCAGAAAGAAAATCCATTGAATTAACCAGAACTTTGAAAGAAGGTTAAATCTTTATGCGACAGAATCATGCTATTCCATTCTTTACAGCCAATCTTGAAGCAATTAATTTTAATTTACTACTGCCTCTTTAAAAAATTTCTAAAATCTTAAAATTTTCAGGCATTGAATAATGCTTTAAAAAAAGTGATTTGAACCTATAGACTGAAACAAAAACGCAGCATGATAATGATTTAAATTTGAGATTTTTTCCCCCATTTGAATGGTCAGTTACTGGAGGCAGAAGGGAATTTAATCATTTTGCTCCTTTGGATAGAGCACTATAGTGTATAAGTTCCTTGTTATGACTGCTAACATTGTTTCATATCCCAGCACATTTAAAATTTAATCAACAAACTCAATGTTTGTTTTATTAACTTCATAGAAATACATATTTTTTTACAAAAAATTTAACTAGATCTATAAGATTCTTGAAAAATCACCATAATTATCGATTTGCTTGTTTATAAATAAAAAATATAAATATTTTATGCTAATTCTAAGGAAAAAATATCAAACAGATATGAAATTAAGGTTATTTTATGGAAACTTTTTAAGTGAAATTTAACACAGCCATTTAAGGGATTAACTAGCATTTCAATATATTATTAAAAAAGGCAATTTTAGAAACCAACAGGTTTGTCAGGATTAATAATTTTGAAAAATTATTTCCTTAGGATTGGTAATTTATGTAAATTTATTTATTTCACAACAAAGCTAATAGATGCATCAATAAAACTGAAATATTATTGGAAAAATTTTGAAGAATGAATATGAGTGAGACATAAAATTAAAGAAGCTTTTAAAGAAAATCTGTTTGTTTATCAGAGTAATAAACTTTCATTAGCTTTAAATGTGAGATTTGAAAAGTGATTATTATTATTATTGTATTGTTACACATAAACAAATTATTCAGGGCCCCCAAAATTAGAAAATCCCACATGTTAGAAGCAATGCATGACTATTTGGAATGTTCTGAAAGATTTCAGAATAGAGGATAAAGCATATATTCACTTTTCTGGTGTAACCAGTTCTGACCCTGGTTGTATCAGCGATACAATTATATTTGCAAAAATTGTACGGATATTCTATATCAGCACTCCGTATACAAACCAATGCTTTTCAAACCTGAGTTGCCTCATATAGATACAAGTTAAAATTATTTTAAAAAAAGAAAGAGAGAAATTATGTAATTAGGGAAAAGAAAATTATGTAGATGAGTGTAGATACTTGAGAGAAATATACAATTAGAGATAAATACTGAGTAATGTGAATTGTCTAAAATATACTGAATGAATTTTCTGATTATCAATATTTCATTTTGTATAATATTTATTAGAAGAATTCAGACTTAATTATCAAAATTAATTTCATCAGGAATTTCGCATTATACTTAATGATGACATAAACAATTTACTTTTTAAGGGATATTTTTATTTAGACATCGTTTAGCTTTAAAATTGTCTCAGGTGAATGACCTGATTGACATTTGTGAGAACGTATGTTAAAAATGGCTTAAAAACTTTTCTATAGTTAATGCTGCATTCATTACTTCAAAAGGAAATTGAAAATATAAATAGCTTTGTTGTTAGGAAATATTGCATTATGTATCAAAACTAATACAAGAAAAATTAATATTGATATATATTGCAAAAATTGTGTACTCATAAGTTAAATTTGTGGTATGGGATATAACTGTACAGAAGGCATCAACATAGCTGTGATAGATAAAGCAATGGCAAGAATTTATCTAAGAGAATTCACTTTACAACACTACATTCTATTTAGAAAGGTGCAGTTGTGTTTAATCCTTAATTAATTGTGTGCAATCCTGGTTTAAAACCTCAATACTTTGAAATAAAAGGTCTTTCTGCGCAGGTGTCTGAACTTGGCACCCAAAATTCCAAATAAATCTAAAAAGTTTTGATTTAATTGTTTTATTTTTGAAATATATTTTTTGTAATAATTCGGATTAATTATACTATTTAATTTCGCAAAAATATTAACAATAAAAAAATTAGAGAAACATATAGAAAAATTAAGTCATTTTAAGACTCGAACTGAGGACCTCCTAAAAGACTACAATTCGGCCTGTCGCTTTATCCACCACGCCACTTGCCATCGAAGCAGTGGAGGGATTTTCTATTCTTAACACGAAAAAATTTTGTTTTAATGTCAGGAAATCCTGGTTTGAAACCTCAATACTTTGAAATAAAAGGTCTTTCTGCGCATGTCATTGAACTTGACACCCAAAATCTTTACTTATAATAAAGCACAACGTGTGTGTGTGTGTCTGTTGGCGATGTACAGGTCAGACCGTTCGACCTACAGCTACCAAATTTGGTATATGTATACCTTGGGTGCCGGGAATGTGCACCTCGGAGCCCTTTATTTTGAATTTTTAATTAAAATTTTAATTAATTAAAAAATAAGCCAAATTTTGACGTTTTTTCGCTCTAACTTCCGAAAATATTACAGCACAAAATTGATATTTGCATCGAGTTAAAGCTCAAAAAATTAGCTTTTCAATGATTTTCATGTTTTGACCGATAAATTAAAACTCTATTTTTAATGAATTTTTAAACATTTAATTTAATCGTTTTTTTTCAACAATTTATTTCGCATAAAATAAAAATTTATTTTCTCGAGGATCTCAAAAAAATCAGCTTTTTATAAAATGTTGGCATCACATTTTCAGAAGATGTGATTTTAAAAAGGTTAATTACTACCAAAAATAAAACAGAAAAATATAATTTTTATCACGTGATCATATGAAATGAAATAAATAGAAAATATGATATTTTTTAAACAATAAATGAAAGAGTAAATTTTTCTTTATCGTTTGCAATATCAAAATTAATTATTCAATTAAAGAATTAAAGTAAATAAAAATACAAAGTAAAAAATGTATTACAAAAGTGCGACAGTTAAAACTGAAAAGGAATTTTTAGAAAAGCACCAAACGATAATCTTCTGAGAGCGAGATTAATTATTTAAAAGAAAGAAATCTCAAACGAATTTGAAAATGACGACATTTCAAAGAAACGACGAACAAAAAGCAATTGATAATCAGTAGTAGTAAAATATTTTTGCATTCTTTTGTTTTTTTAATTTTTAAAACAATAAGATATGTTTTGAATTGTTACTTTTACTTAGGTGAAGAAGATATTTTGTGCAAATCAAAGAATTCGCCTTCGTGATTATCTCTGCATTTTAATGAATCATGCGAAATAAAAACGCATCTGCTTTCAACGAACCATACGTAATATTAAAGCTATACTGATAAAAGTAGGTCAGCTATTTGAAAATGCATCTTCTTTCAAACAAGCATACGTAATAATTAACAATGCTAAATTTGTAAAAGCAGATAAAAAATACTTTTAACCCGCATATTTTGGAGACATAAAAACTTTCTAACCAAAACAATATGAACTAAATCAATCATCAAAGCTGATCGATCTATGAAAATTTCAATATAACTATTCTATAAAAACAGGCAATTTTAGATCACTTTATAAAGATATCAAAGAAGTCAATCAGAGTTACTCTAGAATAATTGGTCTATATTATGATAATGATGATTGTTCTAAACTTGCAATATTCAGAACTGAATAAATCAGCCAGTTTTGAAGAAGATAGAAATGTTTATTTATTTATTTAGAAGTTAAAATATTAAGAAGATTTTACAAATAGGAATCTATAAGACCAAAGGAATTTAAACCATAATTTGTTTATATATATTTATAAACCTAAAAAAATGTTATTATTGAGAGCATTTACATACATCTAAAAATAAAATTAAAAACTGAAGGTTTCAATTAACCTGTGAAATTTTTCCTGAATAATTCTTTGAGATCTTATAAATTATTTAAAAAAAAATTATGATGTTTCAATTTCTGTATTGAACATAAAACTTCAATTTCGCACAACTCTACTTTCAGATCTTAGTTTTATTTAAAGACATGCTAGGATTGAGTAAAAATTTCTTTATATTAAGTGTACTTCCATCATTTCCACTTTAATTTAAAACTGAATTTTACATGCACTGATAGAAAAGCAGAGAGAGATGCGGAGTTCAAAGATCAGGACTGCTTAAGGCCTACATAACAGTATAAGTGAATTACATGATTATCGAAATTTGAAGCTTAAAAATATTTTGCTAAAAAACTTATTATTAGACCAACTTTTATATTAAAAAAATTGATTTAACCCTTTAGACGGCATTAATATTGGCGAACCGACTGGTCGCCAAAGGCGGCTAGCATCAAATAAATCTAAAAAGTTTTGATATAATTATTTTATTTTTGAAATATATTTTTTGTAATAATTCCGATTAAATATACCATTTGATTTTGCAGAAATATTAACAATAAAAAAATTAGAGAAACATATAGAAAAATTAATTTATTTTAAGACTCGAACTGAGGACCTCCTAAAAAGCTACATTTCGCCCAGTCGCTTTATCCACCACGCCACTTACCAACGAAGCAGTTTAGGGATTTTCGATTCTTAACAGGAAGAAAAAATGTTTTATTATCAGGAAATCCTGGTTTAAAACTTCAATACTTTGAAATAAAAGGTCTTTCTGCGCATGTGTCTGAGCTTGACACCGAAAATTCCAAATAAATATAAAAGGTTTAGATAGTATAAACTGAGGTGTGGGATCGAATATGATTTTCTAAATAAAATCTGATGTGTGTGATTGAAAAATTCTTCTAAATGCCAATAAGAAATAATTCAAAAAAATTGCACGAATGTGTACTTGTGCTAAACTCTCCTCAAAATGCAACCGATAAAGGCAGGAAAAACATACGATATGCAATTATTTCAGCCGCTCCAAAGAACTGATAACTGATGAGTCATACAAAAGTTTCGTATTGTAAGATGTTGTATATTTTTGAGTTAAACTGTATATTATTTTTCACCTGTAACAATATTCCCTATATATGTTATTAATTCTTTATTTTAGTTTTAAAATTTGAAACTACGGAGACTGGCATGCTGGAAATCGGAGGTTGCCTCAAGACTGAGAACAAATACCCAAGGTGACCTACAATTCCCCTGAAAAATGTTTCCAGAGCGCAGATGTTTCAACCTGATGGAAAATATCTGGCTGCCTTAATTTCTTGTTGGTACCTCATTAAACACATTGGGGAAACTTTCTTCGTCCGTAAATGAGCTGTTAAAGTTCCAAAGTAAAGAATGATTCTAAATTTTTTTCTCTTGTTTTTAATTTTAAACTGTAGCTGTTCAACGACAAGTTCTCGAATAATCCCCATACTGACAAGTGTGAGAAAAATTTGACTGTTTCTCATACTTTAGAATAAGCAATCCTATACTAAGCTTAAAATGCTTTTAAATTTGTTGAGTTACCTGTCATAAATAACTTTTTTTTCATTTTTATAAATAATAAATTTTTATAAAAATTTACAGTTATGAATAACTGATCACATTTATCGATCAGATGATTGTCGAGGAGAGCTTCTGAAATTTTTCAATTAAGTATACATGTACCGTGAAGTCTTAATAGTTTCAACAAAACATTTTTAAGCTTCAAATTTTGATGGTCATAGTAACTCAAGTTATTATGGAAGCTTTATGATATTCAGTAAATTGTGCTATATAACTCTAATCTTCTGTTAGCTGCCGCGTGATTTGAATTTGAAACGAAAGAGATAAAACCTCAAAAAATAAGAAAGCTTTTTTCCTGAATTAAAGGTATTTTTTAACAATGTGACATCACTAATTCTAACTCTTCAGCTGGTAGTTTTATGTGTACGACAAACTATTTTTAAACAATGTATGCAATATTTCCAAGAATTATTAAATAAAAATTTTCCTGGTTCAACAAAAAATTCAATTTTACTTTCAAGAGATTTAATTGCGGTAAATAATATTCTATTTGAGTCAATAAATGCAGTGCAGAAAACAATTGTCTCAATTTTATATAGTCATCCGTTCCTATAAATCATATTCTGTAAAAAACCTTAAGATATGATTAATTATTTCATTTAGGCCATTTTTTGTCAGATGTATAGACAGTTGATAAAGTTTTAGACATTTTCTGTTGAGCTCTGATTAAAGCGGATATCCTGTATGTATTAAAATATATTTGCATTAAATAAAACTTAAATGATAGTATTAATGTTAAATGTCACACAAAACGTTTTCTCACTTTTATTTTTTTATTGTAGATATCACATTTCATTTCTTTCTGACCCGTGCTGTCAGTTGCATTTTTCTTGGTTTAATTTGTAGAAAGCGTTACTTTAATCATTAGTTTTTGTCAGCGTGATGGCAACGTTCTGATAAAATGTAATTTTACCGATGCCGGCCTTAAATGTTTGTACAGGTAAAATTTTATTTATTATTTAGCGAGAAATAAATTGTTGAAAAATATGGTTAAAAGATTCAAAAATTTAATTAAAAGTAAAATGTTTTTAAAAAATTATTGATGTTATCATATACGAAATAATATTTGTTAATTATGAAGTTTGATATAAGTATATTTTCTGAAATGTTCGATTAAAAAAGGCGAAATTCCACAGGTAAGATTGTTTGACTTATAGCTATCAACTTTGGTTCATTTCTACTTTAGAGGTCGAAAGTGCGCTCCACGGAGCGATTTTCGTATAGCTGTAATAATATAGCTATTTTAAAACATCAAAGAAAACATTTTCTAACATTTATTTATTAGAAAATATCGTATTTCATAGATATGTTCTCAAATATTTCTTAGTTTCAATTTACAATAATAGTTCACTTTATAGCATTAACAAAGTTAAAATTTTAAAAATTGATAATTGATTTTTCGCTTTTTCTCGCGCAAGTTTAATTTATTTTCTGCCAAATAAATTAACGGAATAAATGATTAAAATTTTTAAATTCATTAAAAACAAAAACTTAATTTATAGGTTAAAACATTGTTATTATTGCCGAGATATTTTGAATGTTCAGTCATTGTAGAAACCTTTTTCTGAAATATTTTCAGAAGCTATCGTGAATAAACGCCGGAATTAAAATACACGTAAATACACGCCGGCATCTGTAATAGAAACTCTTATAAAAAAAATTTGAACTAAAATGAAAGAGAGATTGTCTATCTACTGGTCTATATTTCAAAAATAATTTGAAGAGAAAAATTAAAATCGGAATGACTTAAATATTTAAGATTTGGTAGGTGATTTTGCGACTACAAGTGCAGTTTTGCGTCAAATTTTTGTTTCCATCAATTGGGGAGAACGGGACTAAGACAATTTATTTTTCGAATACTATTAACAGCAATTCAGCGATGAATCCCCAAGTATGCCAGGATAGATTCAACAGTAGTGCTGAATTCACCCTTAAGATTGAATTTTCCTATTTATTGTGCTCCAATGCCATGAAAGGCGTTTTCTAGTATAAAATTTTTATTAGAGTAGGTGAGAAAATTTTTGAGAGGGCAATTACGATGCTTTTTAGATAAATTTTAGTCCAGCATTATCAAATAAAGGGTTAGGGACGCAAAAAAAAAATTGAAAGAAAATCGGGCGATTTGAAAAGAGAAGCTGATCGTGAAACTGCTACGTTTGGCGAAAAGAGAAAAATTTATTTCCTGTTTAGATAGAAGAAAGTTCTCGTTGTTACGTTTTGAGTTTACAATCGGATTGTCAATGGGAAAGTTATGTAATCAAGTAATTATTAAGCTTGAAACTTTGAATGAATACCTAGTGAGGTTTAAAAACTTTTTAAATGAAACTAATATATAGCGTACAATATCGAACAATATCGGATCCGTGAGCGAAAGCGAGATTTCAAAGGCCCCTAGTTTTCTATATTGAACAAAAGAATGCGAGAAAAATATTTCCGTAAAGTTTTAAAATTTTAAAATAGTTTTGTATATACAGCATTTACACTCTAACTGGAAGCTCAACACATAATTTCTAAAATTTTAGTAATTGACGTATATATAAAATGAAAATGGTTTAAATGAAATAGTTATATCTTATGTAATTCGAACCAATCTGTATCCTGATGAATCACGAATCTTAAATTTTTATTCAGACTATCTATTCTGTTTCTCATCCAACACATAAAAATGATTTTTTTTTAATATTATGAGCTGCTCTACCATTCAACGGACTGCGATGGAGCCATGAAAACGCATTGTTTGCACTCGTGCGAAAAGGATACATTTTTAAATTGACACTTGATAAAAGACAAACGGTAAGCGTCAAATGAAAATTCGGAGTTGATCGCACTTATATCAAATAAAATAAGAGTATGATGATTGATTTCAATGAATAAGAGCGTTTTTTGTCTCTCGTTATTGAATTGTCATCTGCACAGGATGTTGCCAATCACCCTGCACAATATTTTGTTTGTGGCTAATCGCACATATTATTCAGTTTATCTCACACATACAAAATAGATCAATTAGTAATTTAGTGAATTGACAAACGATATATTGGTTATACAAGTGTATATAGTATTTATTGATTCGACAAAAGGTATCCCCCAATTTTTGTCCCCAAATGTCCGTTGCTTTAGATATACCTATTAAGTATTAAAGAATAAGCCAATTCAAGTTTTTGAAACAAGCGAGGAAGGATAAAAAATCAGTATCGTTTACAAATTACTCACGTGCTTCAGAATCTCAGAATCAACATACGGCAAGAATTCAAAGACAGCGATTATACGCTTCCAGATTACTCACATCAAAATCAAAAGATCAATGTGCTGTAATAAAATTTTATAAATATATATATAATATTTAATTTACAAAATTAAACATTGATATTTAATTAATATTAATTTTATATTAAAAAAGCCCTACTCTTTTGCAATTAAACTGGTTGAGACTATGAAAATTTAAATGTCACTAATTTTTCAAAATGGGCAGTTTTAGAACTTATTTCCAATCGTATTGACAAATCTAATTATCTAAAATAATGATATTAAAAGTCTTATAGCTTTTGGGCCTTATTGAAGAAAAGCGAAGCGTTATATAGCTGAGATCATTTTACTGTATATGATTGAGAGCATTGAAATATTGTACACAATTGAGGCTTCATAATTGTTTTTAGAAATACAATTATTGATTGAAACAAAATAT
>JAOUZG010016721.1:39563-57082 GCA_026289955.1 Argiope argentata | reverse complement strand
ACACTATTAATCTTGTAAAACATCAATAACATTGGTTACCACAAAATAAATTATCAAATTTCAAATAAATTATCAAAATTTTTTTGATTATGACACTTTTCTAAAATAACGATAGTAACAATAAGAATGAAATATTTAATTTAACCTCTTTATGTATGATTCTCCAAGTTTCTCTCCAGTTTTAATTCTTTTCTGAATAAAATTAGTGAGATTTTTTTTTGTGGCAAGACGTTTAAGTTTACCAATTTTATTTTGACTAACCTCAATAATAAATTATAATTACAACAGAGAATTTTTGTTTTCAACATCTCCATTCAGAATAAATGTATTATGAAATTTCACCTGATTGTCTAACGAAAGATGATTTTCAGAATTATTGTTTGCAAAACTCTTCTTAATAACATTATATGTTTTTGTATATCAAGAACACTTCGGACGTGGCATTTCTCAACTAGATAAGAAACACGAAAACATCAAATTTTATAAACAAAATAAGAACTATGTAAAAATTGTAATTATTTTAAAAATGTTTTTTGTGGATATTAATTGGGTAATGATAAATAATAAAATAAATATAGTACATAAATAAACACATATGATTTGATTTGTGAAAAATAATAAATCTAAGGAATCGATTTATTCAAAGTGTTTTTGATTATTTAACTTTAAGGATGAAAAATGATTTAAAATGAAAATGAAACTTATAATGGTCCTTCAGCAACCTAATTTGGACCAACTTCCTAACAAGTTCGGTTATCCAAAAACACAAAAAGCATAATTCGACATTTTTTTATTATTTTTATTGTATTGAATTCCGGAAAGCAATTTTTTTTTTCATTCGACCAATTTCAATTTTTAATGTAAAACAAAACAAAAATAATTGTATATATTTCTGCTATAAAAGACTAATTTTTTTATTATGAAACTTTTTTAACTTACAGTATGTTCTTATACCAACACGTAAAAGGTTATGCAACAGTTCAAACTTTTGAAAAACCTTGTTTATCATTCATCGAAGGAAATTCATTTTAACATGGATTTTAATTCTTTTTCAGGAAATGAAGAAAAATTAAATAACACATAATAAGAAAGAAGGATATAAAATTTACGTATTTCTTATTTTTTAAATTAGAATATGTATTGAATTCTATTTAAAAATTAAACTAATAAGAATCAAAATTCAAATGCAAAAACGTATTGACTTGTTTCAAAGCAGATAATCAATCGTTATTTAATATTTTTCTTGCAATAAAATATAATATTTATTAATGTATCTCTCAAATATGAATTTGATAAAATAAAAATATTTCCTATCATTCATTTGTGGCTCTTAAATAATTACAGAATATTCAATAAGCATTTCTATCGAATAAATTTTTAAAACTATTTATTTAAGTCAATAATCTCTTAAGCTATAGTAAGTCTTTTGGGATCTGTTTTGTTTTCTAACAAAAATCATCCTTCTGTGAAACTAAATCTTTGTAGCATTTCTAAATCCTCATAGCAATGTTAAAATAAAATGTAATCTCTTTGTACTATTCTCGATCATCTCTTTGTATACTATTCCCTTGTGAGCAAAAACTGAACTGAGACCCTAAAGGAGAGGTGTAGAGAATAATACATATACATCACACCGTGTAATCTCTTTCACCTGAGGTTGGTGGAAATGCCCCGAGGGTGGGGAATATGGTGATGCAGTAATGGCTTCAGCCATTTATCCTGGCAAGATGTATGGTCGCCCCTGCACTGCGGACAGGAATTCTAAAGAATCACCTGTCACTGCGGTGCAGGGAGAGATATGAGTTGAGTAGTTTCTGTGATTGTACCGTGAACTTGGCATGTCAAAATGGACAAATGAAAAATGAGAAATTTATGAGAAATAAAGATGATATATTTATCAAGAAAATATCATTTAATTTATAAAAATAACTATCTAAAATATAACAGAAATGAAATAAAGTTCAATCTTGTGTCAATCATGCCAAATAATTTAATCCTACTATAATATCTTTGATATAAATTTTCTACGAAATACTTTGATAGTAATACATAATAAGGTTTTAATACATACATTACATCAAAACATAATGCATAGTAATACATATTACACTAATACATTAATACATGTTCATAAGGTTTTAATACATACATTACATGAATATATAAGGCATAATAATACATATTACATTAACACATAATTACACTAATTACAGTAATAAATAATACATGCATTTTATTAATACATAATACATAAGTTGCAATAATAAAAAATACATGCATTACATTATTATATAACACATGCATTACATTATTATATAATACATACATTACATTATTATATAATAAATACATTGCATTAATATATAATACATACATTACATTAATACATAACACATAATAATGCATTAATATGTAATAACGCCGTACCTCCGTTTCCAGAGCTCATATCGTTCCTTTCCGGTGTGGTGTAGATGAAGCTGGCCTTCATTCAAAAAAATACACAGCTAGCAATTGGAAAAAAATTCAAAAGAATGACAAAGTATGAAAATATAAAACATAGCAAGAAATGAGAAAAACTAGAATGAAGAATATCTGGAGTACAAAAAAACTGGATGAATGATCATGATAATGAAGTGTTAGTGAAAATATAAAGTAATAACAAAAATTAGTTACTTGAGTAAGTAAAGTATTTATTATGAATAAAATGGGAGGTATGTTTAACGCAAATTAACAATTATTAATTTGAAAACTTTAACATGAATTATGTGATTCAAATGTTGTGCGGAAAGAATTGTTTTATTTTAATTTTCACTCGTCAAGTAAATTGTTGCTACATTCAATAACAAAAAGAAATTGGAAATATATCTGTCGTCTCTAAAAAAATGCAAATTATTCTAACTTAATATTTTAATGAAAATTTTTGTTATATTATATTTATTCTCCGACCGTTTGATTGGAACTGATTTAGAGTTACATATCAAGTACACACAGATGAAAGATAATTCATAACTTAATAAAGGATAGGAGCTGAAATTTATACAATTTAGCTCTGTTCAGTTATGTAAAATATGTCTACATAATTGAAACTATTTTTTTTTCTGCTGTTTCAATATTGAAAAATTTAGATTTCGAAATGCATGTTTCTTTCAAGTCTTATAACTGTTACAAGTTATAATTATATTTGCGTTGATGGTGCCATAAATATTACTACTTTATTATTATTGTTTTATAGAATTTTGTTTTTTTTATTTACTTGAATTTACCCGATTATTCTGCATTTAAGAGAATTAAAAATTTAAAAAAAAAGCATTTTTTCACAAAAATATTTTTTTTCTACAATTTTTATCATTTCAACGAAGGACTTGACACACAGCGGAAAAGTAAAGAAATATCAACATTTAATTTGAAATATATTCTTATCAGTTAGATTATATTATCCATATTTTAAAAAGTTTATAACAATGACTTATTAAAAGGAATGCATATAGAAATTAATTGATAGATATGTATCCTGCAGGCCAGGAAATCCCGTATTCTTTTCCTCTAAAAATGCATCTCTTGCCTATATTTTGTCTTTTTGCTTTAAAGCTGTGGTCATTTTAATGAAAAATATTGCAAACATTCGCCAGAATATTAATAAAAAAAAGAAATATCTAAAAAGCCGTCTCCCACTATATTGTTAACATAATATAAATAGAAATTTTTAAGTGATGTTTATGAGATAGTGCATAAGTTTTATGTCAAGCGATCCGTCACATGTAATAAAAAGTAATTAGATGGTCAAAATACTATTTTATGTTAAAAATATTAATTTGAAAATTTTCTAGGAGTGGGAAATAACATCATATTTTAATTTCAATTATCCTCTCAGGTCAAAAGAAATTAATAATAACCGAAAGCTTCGATAGTAATTGATAAATAAATACATCGTCTAAATGAAAATTTTATAATTACTTTAATTTAAATAATACAAAGAATTAATATTTAAGACTAAATATTCCAAAATTTTAGTAATATAAAATATAATCATATTTTCACGTAATGTCTTTTCGCATTTACATAAAATTAAATTCAACTCATACTTTTGATTAATAGATATTAAAGTAAAGAATTATATGTAAAAGAACATGTTTTGAATATATAATTTTGGAAGAAATCGGTATTTTAACCGTTTTGTCATCCTCTCTTGTTCACGAAAATTTCTCCCCAATGACCCTCAGTTTTCATTGCATTAGAACAAACAAACAAGACTTCAAACACGTAAACATATACAAAACATGTAAAAGATTTAAAATGTAGAAGAATATTTGAAAAGGGTTATAGCCGCCCGAAGAAGTTTCACTTGAACGCGCTAGAAACGTTACGGACGAAGAAAGAGAAAAAATAGCAGCAAAATTTCTATTTTTTCTTCAATTAAAACCCTTTAAATGATAATTAAAAGCAAACTAATGAATGATAGACTTGTATATAAGCCTACTTTTCAAAAGTTTCGTAGTTTAGTTCTAATTAAGAAAACTAAATTTAGATTTCATTTCTTCAAATGCATTAAAAAATTTCTGAACGTTGCATCTTGCCCATTGAATAGAACAATTACGTGCCTAATGAACTTTTACGAAAAGGAATTAACAAATAAAAACCAACGTTAAACCGCTGTGTGTCCTGAATAAATTACATTTACCATTTCGGCAAAAAGCATTCCGAATGCGAGCAAATTTTTCTCACTAGATTTAACAAAACTCCCCAAAAAACAATTCCATTCAGAAAGGCTTAAAAGATTTTTACAAAACATTAATGCTTTCGTTCCGACTACTGTTTGGATTGAAATGCGTGGTATTTTATTTGAACTGAACAAGAATAATTTCTTTCGCTTTTCCAAGGCAAAAAAGTATCTGAGTTTGACCAGAATTTTCAAAAACAGCAGTAGTTAAGCTATGGATGTTTTTAACGTTTGCTTTTTTTTTATTTCACTGCTTTCTTTATACTTAGTCATAAAACTTTTTATTTTCTTCTCAGGCAAACTTATTCTTGTTTCTGGAATTAAAATGCTGTTTTCCACAGATATAATTCTGAAACTTTACAGAAAATAAATATAATGATAAACCATAAAATAAAACTTCTTTTGGCATCACTGCTCAAATTATTTAAACTCAAATCAATAGATCATTTAAGTTAGCAAACATTTCAGATCAAAATAGATAGTTTATAAAGGCAAATAGTTTGAAATCCAAATAACCTTCCGAAGTAGTTTTTCACATTCTAATAAAAATATTAGTAAAAAAATTGTAGATATCTTTGCAATGTGTTGAGACATAGAAAAATTTTCCTGATTAACGGTTTTTATTTAATCTACCGTTGGATTAATTTTTCGTATTATAGATATTTTGTAATTTAATTGCAATATCGCTTCTTGCTGAAATAATATTTCTTATAAGTAAATATTATTTAAATATATAATAATGGCTGTTGAACAGCTGCCGAATCAATGTCTCCTGGCATCGACGAAAACTGACTCTAATGTTACGACATTGGCGACAAAAATGACGTTCCCAGAATATTCGAGAATATTGACGATAACACCATCATGACTAACACAAAATCTTTAATAGAGAAAAATTAGGTATCGAGTTATTAAGAGTAATAGACGAATAGAGGTGAGTTGCTGAACTCAGTCTTTCTCTTGTGAGGTTTTTTCTCAGCGCTTTGTACTGTTATAGTTACTTTTTAACGATTTGCCGCTTGTATATTTGTGTTTAATGCTAGTATGCTACCACTATGTTTCTACATCTGTGTATATATATATATTCCCGAACATTATAAAGCACCCTCATTTATTATTTATTAAGCCTAAGTATTCTTCGTCATATTCCCACCTAACAAAGTTTTGAAGGAGTTTTTTTCCCCATATCAACTTGCTTAAATGCTAAGCTTAGAGCAAGAAACTATTTATTATTGTATATCAATTAAAGTGCTAGAAAAAATATTACATTAATCTAATATCGTGTACAGCCCCACGAGGAAGCAGAAGTGCCGCAGCCCGTCATGGTATTGATTCAAATAATTTCAGAAGATATTCTGTGGACAATATACACAAGGATTCTTGCAGAGCAATCCACAAAGCCATGGTAGTGTGAGGTGTGGAGATCTCCTAAAGATAAATATTGTAAAACATCCCAAATAGGTCGATAATGTTCATATCAGGAGAATTAGGTGGTCAAGAGAGGTAATGAAATTCAGAAGGATGCTCTCCACGCCACTAGGTACCTACTGTAGACCTGTGGGGTAAGAGGGGCATTATTCCTTTGGAATTGTCCAGGTCAGACAGAATGCACATACAACATGAATGCCTGCAGAAGGTCAGAGAGGATATTTAAGTACCAATGACATGTCGTGGTCGAGTCCCATTTTCTGTCACCTGCACAAGCCCTTTACCCTCCACCAGCTTGCCCATTTCCTTGTAAACATGAGAAATCCACAAATTCATGGTGTTTTCTCCACACCTGTACACAGCCAGCTACCAGATGCACTTGGAATCATAACTCTTCAGACGAGACAACTTTTTTCTAATCATTAAGTGTTCAACGTCTGTGTTAGCTAGACCGGGCAAGGTGCAGAGTTTTGTGCCGCTGAATAAACAGTGGTGACGAGATGATCTATGGCGGCCGAAAGAGCATTAATCGTTTTAAATCGGAATTATTTCGTACAGAATAGAATTACATAAATTGTAGCATTCTTTTCCATAATTCTTTTTCTTATTTAGTGTACAAAATTTTTATCTGATTTTTGATTTGATTCATGGGCTATGTGAACCTCTTAATTCTATCACAGAGGAGTGCCAACTCATAAATAATCAGTGGAATTCCTTCTAAATTATTTTTAAAAGAAGTCTCTTCGAAACTCTCTAGCCTCTCACACCGTGCTGTTTATTGCAAAACCGTTTAACTGATAAAACTGTTGTCCATTTCTCCAAGCACTGAATTATGAATCTTTGGTGCTCATTTCTTATGGTCAGAGAATTGTGAGTTTTGCTTTACAGTAAAGAAAACCAAATAAACATTTTGAAGTCATTCGAACAATTTATAACTATATTTGACACAAAATTACAATTTTAGAAAATATAACGTGTGCAAAGTTCTTTTCATTATTGAGGTTTGAATAATCATGTTTACAAACATGAGAAAGTATCAATCAAAGTTAAGCAATGCTTTAAAAGATCTGATTCAATTTTTTTTAAAAAAAATACTATATTTTAAAATACGAAATTGGCGCATCAATCAAATTTCATTTATTCAAGTTATTGCATTTTTAAATTGTTGCGATTAAAAGCATAGATTAACAGGTTGTAAATACCTGAGGATATTTATTTAAAAATACTGTATATAACTATAGGTGCTAAATCAGACCTTAAATGTTAATTATTCAATCCTTTCATGATGACGTATCCGATTTACAACGGAAAGAAGGATGTAGTAGCGTCTGAGGGTAGGGACCCCTGAGTACCCGAGGACAGAAGTTTGACTTCTAACTCATATGAAGATGATACAAGTTCATCAAATTCCCTTGAACAGCCCCCTTTTACGGGGGGTGGAGCACATTCACACACATCACAGTTATAACAAACGTGCCCTGACCGGGACTCGAACCCTGGACGCCCAGATCACTAGGAAGACACGATATATCTGTGCCAGAACGTTGGCATTCAATTCTTTACATTTTTAATTGTTGTGTTCACTTGTATTAGCACAATCAGAGAGACACTTCTTCTGAATAGACGACGTTCAATTTGTGATAGTAATCTACATCTTTCATATAAGTACCAATTACCAAATTTCATATGTTTAACTCAACTATTTTTGAGTTATTTTATTCATATATAGACAGTTTTATTCCCAAAAATTCATGAAAATCTGTAACTCTGAATTCTTTAAAATCTGAAGTTCAAAATTTTTACTTTAGAAAACTTTGCTTTTTTAATTTATACTTCTTACATGAGCAAGAAAAAAAATGATATTTTTACTATATATTATATATGTTTCTACAAATTTGGAAGTTATTCACAAGACTTTCAAACATTATAGGTACCATTTAAACAGAATTTATAAATAGAGCAGGCATTCCGAGTATTCCGACTGGGAATAGCCCCCATTCTTACACAACACGTTCTTCAAACTTTCAAATGTTGCAAAAAATATTTCATTGCTTTTAAATTCAAATTATCAGTCAATTTTAATTGTAAAAATTGAAGTATTTTTATATGTTTTTGTACTTGTTGATTTTAGTAACTAGTTTGAAAATTTTTAGGTTCAATTTTTCATAGTTTGCAATTAGCTACTATATCATTTCATCGTGTGCTTTTGATTCTTTCAATGCAGTAATATTAAATATGAAATTATACAGAAATAAAATTCTACCAATTTAACTGCATTCAATTGCTTTTTTAAAGCGCCTTGGAGATTTGATCTATTTTAAAATTGCATGGTTTCTTTTACGGAGCTATCATTCTTCATTTCCTGATTCATCTAGTAAGCTGTAAAGTTAACGAAAAATATTATTTCTATCTACAACAATGAATAAACTCACACGACAAAGTAATTAATGAAAGAATCTTTTTTTAAAAATTTGAGTTTTTAAGCAAAAAATAAAATTAGGATGTATAATTAAAATTTTAAATTTTTTTGAAACTCAGAAAAAAATTTAATGCCAATTAAATGCTTCTTCTTTTTTGCGTTGCTTTAAAAGGTTGAAAACTTATTTTTATGTAGTAATATTTCCGATTTTTTATAAGCATGTTAAAATATGGTTCATTTTTCATTAACTGAAACAACAAAACTCGCTTTGTTGAATTTGCACCCTCTACATCCATGTACACTTTTCTACCTATGTACCAAATTTGGTTCAATCGTTTTATATTAAACGATCAAACCAATAAATCACTAATAAGCACACAAATATCCATTAGTAGAAATTTTTTTATAAATTTAATTATTAAAATAAAAAACTATAAAAATATAAAACATTTCTTTTCATTTTCATTTCTTTCATAAAAAACTATATAACATTTTTCAAAAATAATTTCAATTGGCTCAACTGTAATAAAAACAATTTATTACTTTGTTTAATTCATTTATCTAAATGTAAGTATATGCATAGTTTAATATTTTGGGAATTAAATATTAACAGAGAATGTAAATAGATTGTTGGTATATTCGTTAATATTATTTATCGATCCTCATTTGAAGTCTTTTTAAATCCAATATTTATCATTCTATTAATTTCGAACCACAACTGCAATTAAAGATTAAGATTTATTTTCATTGAAACTGTTATAAATATGCTCCTGTTACTTTATGGCATTAAAGGAATCCTGAAACTTATTAAATACATGAACATAATAATCTCCATTATATTTGCTCCACTACGAAGGAACTCAGGAAAATTTATTGATAGCTGCGACTAATAGAAATATATTTGAAGTGTTTTCCTCGCAAAGTTTTAGCCACCGTTGTGTTGTATCTTCCTGAAATATGCTGTCAGCTTAACTCATCAGGATAATGCTTCAGCTGTGACAACGAGGCTTTATAACTGCTAAGAATAACCATTACACTAGCTCTGAAGGGCAGATCAATCATTCTTATAACTCAAAATCCACAGAGGTCAGCTTAATGTCAACTAGTTATGTAATGCGACAACATTTTTTTTTTTTTTAGATTTTTAACAATAGAGACGATGAAAGAGTTTACTTATAACTAAATACTTTTCATTAACATTTAAGAATTAATAAATAAAAATGATTGTCTGAATTTTTTAAGATTTTCTTTTGATTTACATAGTTATTACAATGTTAAGAACTTTTGGGTAAACTTCTTTGAAAATTTATGGAACAATAATATGTTTAGTATCTTGGTCAGAAAAATAATAAAATCTTTCAAAGGAGAAATAATTTATATCAATAAAAAAGAAATAAATGGTAATAAAAATTATTGCCATTTATTTAATTTATTTTGTATATATTAAAAGATGACGAAAGATGTTTTAAATAGGCTTTTTTTACTTGAAACTTTCAGAACTATTTTTCATTTATTTAGGAATTTCATGCTTGTTAAGATAAAATAAAGATCAAGAATGTTCAAAACATTATAAAAATTGGTGTTTAAGAAATGTATTTCCACGAATTCATAAAATTAGTTCCATGTGGAATAAGCCTTATAATAGGGAAAAAAATTACAAATATTCTTAATGAATGCGATTTAATGTGATAATATTGGCAGAATATAATCAAGATTTCAAATGTTTTATTCTTTATCAAATTGTCAGAAAATTGCAAGCAATCAATATTTTATAAACAAATACAGGCAGTAATTTCATTTGTTTTTGATTTATTAGATATAAATGTAATAGGAGTAAATAACTTTTTTATTTATTTATCTTTCTTACCTACAATTTCTTCTTTTAGTTTTCTAATAATATTTTTCAGAAACATTTTTTCCCACCAATTCATTCAATTTAACCTTTCAAAAGTTCCAAAGAATAAGTTTTTAGCTTTTTTAAAAAAAAAAATCGTCCCTTTATTATTTCGCTCTTTATAGAATGAGGAAAAAGTCACTGGTTTTCAGTGAGAAAGATAAAAATTGTGTAAGTTCTTTTCCTAGGCGATTGCTTTTGACAACATGTCAATTATACGGAGGCAAAGAAAATTACATTATTTCCCCAATGCCCACCGTTTTCAATAGAGTTCTAATAATTTTCTCAGAAGATAGTTAAGATACTATGATTTTTTTTAAAGTTGCATTTTTTGTTGATTTGGCGACCAATTGTTTAGCTGGCTTTAATAATTACTGAAAATTTTATTTTTTGGAAAAATTGGTCTTAATGATAAAATGGATTTAATCTTCGAATCTTGTTAGATATATAACTCATATTCTGTTTATTGTGTTTTGGAATTTTTCTAGTGATCTGCCTATAATTTTGTGGGTCCAGTCGTATCATAGGAAACTGCAGCAGAGGATCAAAATAAAGACCATATTAAAAAAATCACAATTGTTTATTCTAATGTTAAACTTTGAATGTAAATACAGAAAACTTTTAGTTAAAAGCATGTCTTTGACTGAAACTTGTCCAGTATCAGAAAAATAAGTAATATTTTGATCAACAGCTATGGAAAAGACCAGAATGAAATATTCATTAAACAATAAAGATATTCTTCAGCTTAGCAATGAAAAAAATTATAAAGTAAGTTTCAAATATTTTTAAAGTTTAATGAAATATTCTTATATATATATATTAGAGAGATCATATTTACGTTTAACATTTAAGGAAATAAGAAAACCTGTATCATTCCAATTCACTAAATATTTATTTGAAGTTCCCATAATTAATTTTGCAATACAATTATATGTTACACATGTGCTATGTTATACATATATGATTAATCTCGTATTGTTGATTCGTCAAAAATATTGACGATATTTGATTTCTGATAAATCCTTAAATCATTTAGATGTAGCTTCATTTCCATAATTCCACCAATTTTTTGATTTTAAAGTTCTTTTATTTGCATTGTCTTTCAAATATTTTGTTTATTACATGCATTTTTTCTAATGGAGAATCAGTTCTATAATATTATGGCATTAATCAAAACGGATAAAATATGAGTATCTGTTTTCTACATTTTTTAAGCTTTGCACACACTTTACACTTTTTTTAAAAATTTTTTAACTATATAGACATTTGAAGAATTGGAAGGAATGATAAATTCTAAAGGGCCTTAATTTTTTATTCTTTTATTTCAAAAGTTTCTTTAACTAATTATATGAAAATGGCATGACTATAGATAAGTTATATGTGTTGTAACCAAAGTATCTAATAAGTTTTATTAATATTAGATGTTATTACCTACACAATTATAACGGTAATTGTCAATAATATCGGCTTTATTGCTAAATCTATTAATCATTATTCAAGGCTATCGCTTCGCCTACATTTCGCTTTATTTTTAATTAATTAATCTATTAAACTAATTAAAAAATTGCTCCAAGCGCACATTCCAATCCTCCCAAAGTATACAAGTGAAAATGTAGTAGCTCTAGGTCAAGCGATTTGTATTGTAGAATGCTAACACATCCACTCACTTAGAAACGTATAAACATACGTCATTATTATTAGCATATATGATAGATTATTCACGTTTACCCTAATATATATCATGTTTGGCAACAAGCTGGTATATGACAACCAAGAGGATATTAGCCATATTTAGTTTAATTTAAATATAATATGTCCATGGTTACATCAAATTGAGTGTCATAAAACCCTACATGCTTTACATACGATTTTTTTTCAATTGTATATGAATTCTTTTCAACAGATGCAAGTCACATGACATCATTATGCTATTAAAGTCATAAATGTCTGATTCATTTAACATTTAATTTTCTTGTTATTGTAGCTCTATTTTTTATTCGTTTTGAAATTTATAAAGATTTTTAATAATAATCTTTCTTTTTTAGGGCTTATCAATGAGAAGAAATTAAATAATAATAGAAAAAAATAGTAAAAACAGTTTTAATTTCAGAATAACAATATAATCTATTATAAGAAATTAGATAATGAAAAAAATTAATTGAGGAAAAATTAGTGTGGCTAGTAAAATTTTATCAGTTGAGATAAATATATATATTTTTTTAATTTTACAAATATGCAATATTTATTTATGTGTTTTCAATGACCTTCAAAATTTCAATGACTTTTTAAATAATTTATTCAATTTATAAATTCTTCTCACTTTTAATTCCCAAAATTAAATTTGTGCCAAGTTTGACAGACGAAAGATAAATAGTTCTGACCTGTAAAGAAGCTAACACCCATACATAAACGAGCACAATAATCGTCCTTATTAGTATATTTAAATTTATGCATACATAATACATATATAGATATTTAAAAATTATCAAATAATGAAAAATATATTTAAAACAAAAAATATGTGTAAAAGAAAATTTTCTTTTGTAAAAAATTATCAAGATCACATAAAAATCTAACAGTCTTAGCAGATATGCGTTAAGACATTAACTTTTACTCGTGATAGATGTAAATTTCAAATAATTATAAACGTTTAGTGAAGATGTGGGAATTTTCATGATATTCTCTGTAATATGATGGCATAGGAGAAAAATATATTATACCTTTTTGATTTGATATTTTGACCAAAAATAAATCAAGAAGACAAGACAATGACCTTCAAGTCAAGTCATAGTATTTTATATAAAATTATACGCTTGCATATACCATTAAAACTGGAATTATAGTTTATATAACTTTTCTTATGTTCCTATAAAAGAAACCTAATACTGTTAAAGATATCGAACGGATGATCGTATGTTAACAGACAGTAAACCTAATACTGTCTAAGGTACTAACGAAATAGTTTTCCTAACCACATTTATAAAATATATTTATTACTAATTTTACTAAAAAAATGATAAGTTAAGCTAAGTTCACTTAATAAAAACAAAAATAAATTGTAAAATCAACACTTTATCTACTCAACTGGCAAAACAGATGCTTCTAAACAGAAATAAATATTTTTAATATGTTAAAATTAAATAATTGCTTTAACAACAGTCATGATGCTAAAACCAATGCAAAAGGGTAAATGTTTTAGAAACTTTTTTTTGTTTTCTATTTTGCGAATTAAAATTCACCAAGTAGTAATTAAAGCCAAATTAATTAAGAGAGCCTCTGTCTAAATGCTTTTTTCCCTAAGCTTTGTTCTATTCTGAAAATGAGAAAACTGAAAATACATTTCATTTCTTTAAATACGATAAAATATTTTTGATCTCTTATCAGGCCCATTAAATAAAATAATTAGGCACCAAATTTACCTTTCTGAATCGAAATTACCGAAGAAAAATTCTTGGTGAACAGTTGTGTCTCGTGAATAAATTACATTTACTATTTCAGCAAAAAGAATTTCGAATTCAAAGAAATTTTCCTTCATTATATTTAATGAAATTCTCTGAAAAACGATTCCGTTAAGAATGATCTAGAAAATTTTTATAAAACATGAATTCTTTTGGGTTCGTTGATTTTTGAAATGAAATACGTGCATTTCATTGGAACAAAAAAAGAATAATTTCTTCTCCTTTTTAATGATAGTAAGAAATCTATGATTTAAGCATTAAGATTGCACAAATTGCTAAAATTAAATTGTGAATATTTTTAATTTTTACTCTTTTACTATACTTTCTTTATAAAGAGTGTCCCAAAATAAACGAAAAGTTAGAATTTTTGGTACTTACGTATTATACCATCCAATTTTATCGCCAAATTTGAAGTAGTCGCCAATGAGTTGCCAAACCACCAATTATGGTAATATGGCAATGGTGTAATCCATTGAACTTTATCGCCAAATTTAAATCCGTCGCCAATAAGTTACTAAACCGTTGGCGATCGCTGACGAAGACGGTATAATACGTAAGTACTGAATTTTCATCCATTTACGCAATAAAATGTTGACAACGCTCATGATGATGTCGTGTCCACTTTACAAAGAAAAGCGCGGTGCAGTGGTTTTTGAGGATATGTACCTCTCAGCACCCGAGGGCAGAAGTCTGACTTCTAGCTCATATGAAGATGACACCACTCGCTTGCACAGCCCCTTTTTATAGGGGGGGGGGCATTTACACATCTCATAGATAGTATACAGAAGAACAACCATGCCCTAAACGGGCCTCGAATACGGGACGACCAGATCACAAGGAAGATGCTCTACCTCTGTGCTAGGAAGTCGACGACAACACTATTAAAAGGCCATTTGACAACGAATAGTTTAGGATTAGTAAAAATGGAGAGTTACTCGATAAAACAACGTGTTAAAGTACGATTCAGTAGTTTTTATATAATTATAAAGTCTACAGGATAGGGTTATGTTGACACATATACATCTTTTGCCGAAATTTTCTATAGCAATTTTACATAAATATGACAGAATTTCATTGATGCGTCATTACGTTTCCTCTTTCAATGCGTGTGTCTTTGTTTGCTTGCTGACATATACCTTTGACTTCAAATAATCCCATAGACAGAAATCCAATGGTGTTAAATCACACAATCTAGGGGACTAATGTTCAAGTTTTTAAACTGTGACCGCCAGACTTTCATTGCTTTTTAAATATTTTTCAACGAGAGAAAGCAGATTGCTCTAGCGTACAATGCTCTATTTTTACTCTCCCTAAACTAGTTGTAAAATTGCTTTTTGTAATATATTTGTCAAAATTTTCCCACACGATTATTAATTTTGGCAAATTGGTGACAACCTTTATTTGAGCATAAAATGTTTTATCACCTTTTTATTAAAAAAGTAATGGTTTATCTGAGAAATAATTCTGAAACTGTTGTAGAAATTCAATGAAAACTGCAATGGATAGCTTTTATATTAAATCTTCTTGCTTAAAACTCGTTAGTTCAGTTGCTAAGGTTCAAACTAATTGAATACAAATAAATAGATATATTTTGTAATATAAAACGAGTATTTGTTTTTAAATTTTTAATTACACAAAGGATATTTGTATCATATCTCATTCTGCAGTGGTGCTCCAGAAAATTTGTTGTACAGTCGAATATTAAAAATATGTTTTTCTTGAAAATGTTTCAGTCTTCAGAGTGTTGTGTCTTTTAAAAATATACTAGTATCTTAACTCTTCAATCAGGTAAAGCCATCATTTATCAATAGTCTTAATGCTTCAATCATGTTAACGATAACTTATCTGATTTTTTAATGCAAATTAATCATTTGTATAGCTTAAAATTAAAATAGACTAACATTGTAATTGTTTAATTCATGCTATTTGTGTTTAGCTTTTATTTAGACTTTGATAGCAGGGAAGTGCATAGATTTTTTTAAAAAAATGTTTGCATTTAAGAATCAAAGAAAAAAGAGTTATATTGGGTGTTTGGGGGGATCTATTTTCTTTTGGGCTTTTTTCGAATTTGCCATTGTTTCAACTTTTCGGAGCTATTCTTTTAAAATTTCTGGAATTTCAATTTCTTTGACATTTTTATAGAATACGTTTTAGATTTATTTAAAATCTTTAAGCAGAGTCAACAAAGAATTAAGATACTAGAAAAAAAAGAAATAATAACCCAATTTTATTTATTACTCTATATGATAATTAGCAACGTAATTATCAATTTTTGACAATCAAAATTAAATTTATTTATCAATTTCGAGTTTGTTAAAAATAAAAGAAATAAATAACAGATCAAGATCATCACAAATATTATAATAATTTATCAGTAAAATCCTTAATATTGTTTCCGTGTGAAAATAATTTCATAATAAGAAATATGTACAGGTATTTCAAAGGTGCCTGAATGGGATTAGAACAACGAAATATGTTTGACCATTTTGTGATTTGATGATGAATTTTTTAATAATGGCTACAAAAATTAAGGGTTTTGAAAATACAAGAATTACGGTGATATATCTGTTATCCGAAGACTTTCTCGAATTTTCGATGCCCTGTAAGAAATTAATAGAAATCTGCTAATACAGTCTTTAAGTGAAGTTTATCTTTGCAGTGTTGATTATAAGGTCAGAGTTCAGGTTTTGCTGTATCTTTTGAATCAAGGATTTTCTTTCTGTTTTTCATGAGAATTTCTACAAGAGTAGCACTGTGAGTACGTCAAATTCAACTTAATTCAACGAAAGGTATTACTTTCCTTATTCATTTATTATTTGTCTAGTTAAAAGTATTAAATATAAAAATAATGATATGAAAACACAAAACCGCCAGTGTCTTGGCATAGAGGTAGTGCGTCTTCCTCGTAATCAAGGCGTCCCGGGTTCGAGTCCCGGTTAATGCAGGGTTATTCTTCAGTGTACACAAATGCACATTCATACATCTGTGATCTGTGAGAATGTGCTCCCTTGTAAAAAGGGGCTGTGAAAGCAAATGTGAATAGTGGTGTAGCAAGTCGTATTCTTGGCCCTAGTTGACGTTACTTCAAAAACAAGAAACTCTCATCTGGCTTAAAACCTCTAGAGTTCGTCAGCAACCTTGTCCATGGCAAGTGCCATTAGTAACAACAACAAAACACAAATCTTTAAAAGAAATTCATTTATAAACGTCAATCTTTCACAACTTTGATGAACTTATTCCCAAATGTATTAAACAGCAATCAACTTCAAATGCCAAACAAAATACAAAAAAATTTGAAATGCAAAATAAATGTGTTCGAAAATAACTATATAATTGAATCAATAATTATATGTTCAATTATTTAAAATTCTTTTATTCATTTAGAATCTTATTCTTTTAATTTTTTTTCAAACCGAACCATTATCACTAATTTACAATAAGGTATCGGGAGTTTGATTTCTAATAAACATTTATCACTAGTTAAGTGAAATTTAAGTGAAGTCATCGCTAGTTAAGTGAAATAAATTTCCGCAATATCGTAATCATGAAAATTTCAAATGCTAACCAAATTTTATATATATGAGATCGGAAAAATGTTGATAT
>JAOUZG010016721.1:27475-39463 GCA_026289955.1 Argiope argentata | reverse complement strand
CCAGCTTTTTATTTACTTTTCTAAACATTTAATGATCTAAATTCTGTAAAGATATAAGACACTGGAAAATTCACTAATGATTTAATGCATCCATATGTTTTTAGTTTCCATAATTATTTTCAAAAATCTATATACAATGTATTTTATTGGAATACTTCTCAAGAAAGCATACAATGTTTGTTCCCTGGTGTAAATATCCCAAACGCAGCCATCAGAATACTAATTTGGATTTGCATACCATTATTGAAATATTATCGCCCCTTAGTTTCATATCTTCATTTGGATAGTTTATACTTAATTTAAACGGAATGAGCTAAACTTCTACATAATATCAATGCCTACATATATGATGCTTTTTGTATGCATTAAAGTATTGAATATCTTTATACTCATCTGGAAACAAAAGTATGCTTTATATAGAAATGTTATAGACACATTGAAACAAATAAGCACAATTTCGGTATATATAATAAAATTGAAAACAATCTTTACTAGATTTAAAAAATTGAAAAATGGTTTTTAATTTTTTTCCCATTGAAAATCTTAATTGGATTCTAAGTAATTTTATTGAAATGTAACTTTATAGCATGTTCGAATTTCGTTGAAACAAATAAAATGACATTTTAAGATTAATTGACATTTTAAAATAAATTTTAAATTTAGGAAACTTTCAAACTCACAACAAAGTTGAATTATAAACGTAAAAAAAATTTATCTATAAATTACAAGATTCTTTCATGAAGTAGATTTCTTACTTTTTTTAAACTCTAAAAAAATTTATATCATAATTAGCTTAGATTATAAATGACATGTTAAAACTTCTACAAAAAATTTGAAACTATCGGACGCGATCAATTATTTCAAAAGGAGGTCATTATTGATTTTATCATTATTTTTATATGAGTGTCAGAAAAACATGTATTGTTTTTTTTCCCGATTCTTTAGCTTAAACTGGATATAAATAACTTCAAAAACTATTTGAATTTAAACATCAGTAAGTATTTGCAAAAATCTTTGATAATCAGAAATTGATTATTAGAGTTTTTATAATTTAATGTTCGGAATAGTTAGGAAAATGACAATAGTTATCAACTTTAAATTCTTTTTATTGATTTACTCATAATCAATGAATTCTATTTCAGTCTGCAATGGGAAATATAAGTTATCAAAGAGCAGTCATTTTAATGACAGTTATCTCATTTTGCATTCTCACATTATTAATCCTAAATGTCATGCATCTGAATTATTTATATTTACCAAAAGAAATAACGTTTAATGATTCACATAATAGTATTATTTATGAAAGTTGCGAACTTCAATAGGTATTTATTATACTTATTGAGATTAATTGAGGAAATATTGGCATGTCTTCCACGAGGTTTATTTCAAACATAAGATTCAAATTAATTTGGTAATGGCCAGAATTTTCAGTTCACCATCTTAGTTTTGACTTCAAATTAGCTCTTTTTATTTTGTAAGCCAAACAATTTTGTAGTTATATAAACCTTTTTAAATTGAGAAATATATACTATAAGCAATTTTAATTTCTTGAGAAAAAAATATGAAAATAACTTTATCAAGAATTCAACTGCTCGCCCTAAAGTTTTGTGTTGATTTGAAATTGTTGTGCTTTATTTCCATTAAAGATAACCCTATGTGTTTAATAATAACCCAACACTTATATTCATGATTTTATAAATACGTCTTTTTAGAAGCATGAATATCACATTTTTTTGTAGTAATGAAAATTCCATTTTCTGATTCTTCAAATATACTGGGCATGCAATTTATTATGCTCCTTCCTTAACATTAAATAATTTTAAAAATTCGAAACTAACTGATTAATGAAACAATGCAAACGATGGAAGAAATTTTTGTATTTACCTATATCTAAAAAAGGTACTTCTTACTGACTCTCTCATGGGGAAGTTAAAATCATTCTTGAAGAAGAAATGTTACATCTAATTTCATTTCAGAAGGGTTTCGATGTATCAGGCTCTTTAAATCTACCCGATTTCTTCTTTAATCTGGTGAATTATTCAAAAAGATGATAAAATCTAGCAGCAAATACAGTCACTTGTATTTAAAAATATTTATTTAATTTAGAAGCAATATGTTTTTATATCAATTCACTCTCACAACACGGTTATGTACAATGCTTAGAAAATACAAAAACAGTTAGCGAGCTTATTTCATATTGATAGAACAAGATCTCGCAAGCTCATAGACAGTCCATTCACTTCAATTCGTTTTTAAACGTGGACAGTCCTCTTCACAATATTGGGTCAGGAATGTTGAATCAAATACCCTTTCACACGGCAAAATTCCTTCAATAATAAATCATATTCATAAATACCAAGAATTCGCTCACTAAGACAAAAGACTTGAAGGCTAAAATGTCATTCTTCAAAATCTGGTAAAATTATTCCCTCATAAGTGCAGTATGCTATAGAATGAAAACAACACGTTTTTACGAAGAAAATCAAAAGTGCAGGCTCCAGACGGACACTACAGATTTATTATTCTACAATGTTTATATATTTAGATATGACGCATAGTTCACAATGTAATTTACCAATTTTTTCCCTTCTCAATTTGTAATGTCATTTTTCTGTAAGCTCAACCTATTGTCACCATTTATTTTTAGGTGTTCCCTCTATTTAATTATTAATTCTCTAAAACATAAAATATAGATGTAGAGGATTCAACTTAGATGAGATTCTTAGAGAAGATCCTGTAGAGAGTTCTTTTTTTTTTCTTTACCATTCTTCTTTTCCTTCAATCTTATGCTCACTCAATTGATTAGATAATTCAGTGTTATAGGCACCGGGGTCACAGGACGGCGTTATCTCATATCTAAAAAAACTATGTTGTATGAAGGGATATAGTATCCAAATGTTAAATGTTCTGATTTTGCGTTTGGCCTATTTTTAAAAGGCTTGTATTTTGTTTATATTCTGATCATTGAATTTTTTTACTTAATCAATTGTCAATCTATGATTCAGCAGCAGTATTTTTTCGAATTTATATTATTTTGAATTGATTTCTTATAACATTATTTCCATTTTACATTACTACTTTTATTTTATATGTCATTTTCGTAATATTCTCAGCTATTTATAAAAATTCTTCATAATTTATACTTATAACATTCTTTTAGAAATCGTTATGAAACTAACTATTCCATAAAGAACATATAAATTCCTGTGATTTATATATATTCATAATAATCTAGATGTTTAGGAATTGTTTTAACATTTTTTAAACATTTTCTTTAAGATATTCAACAATAATTCTTAGGAACTTTTAAAGCCTTCTGTAAAAACAACCATGTTAAACTTAACTAATTTATCATTCCAAAATATCCCCCACGCTTTAATCTGTTGCTTTTAAGTTTTGATGTTATGATTTTACTACTTCGAACTCAACGTATGAAATAATTTCTCAGAATAATAAAATATAAAATTTATTTTAAAACGTTTTTATGGGTTGTTTTCATAATGTTCGATAAAGAAACTTTCGAATCGTAATTTCCTTTCGATTACCCTTGGTCATAAATTCTACTTTTCTTCGCGAAAAAACGTGCCATCAATAATACAGCAAAACATATTTTAAACTACGAACATAAACATTTTTTCTACATGAATTTATGATACCATATTTTATTTCAGATTTATGAATAAAAAAAACCGTTGACGTTTAACATTCATTTCTGCCTTTTAGTACCGAAGTCACTTAGGAAATATATTCGTTTCTAAACTCTTCTGCAATCTGCGTCTCGTTTTTTCAAAAACAAGCCGTCCCCCTTCTTTATGGACCTTGTTTTATTTATCCCTCCTTTAGCTTTATATTTTTTACAGTAGATTTGAGTTTGTTTTACAGCGTTTTTGCTAAACATATTAAAAAGTTAGTGCGGAAACCTTTAGGTAGTAAAAAAATTGCTCCTAATATAAAATATGAATATTTTTTTCTCTCTGGAAATTGAGCTAATTCATGCGAAGCATCTAGATAAAATTCATGGACCTTTCTTTATTGCCACATATTATGTATCTTAACTGAAATTTTATACGTTTCTTAATAAATTTAGTGAAGTGAAAACTAATCCATTTACAAAATGATAACTTATTAAAATGTATTTATTTACTATTGCTAAAATATGGATATAAAAGAAGATAATGTTATTAAAGATCTTTTTAAACTTAATCTGAGTATAAAACTCAGCTATTGTGCCTGGAAAAGAATGTTTAACATAAAATATCAAATTAGTCAATATTGAAACAAGTTTCTGTTTGATTTATAAATCCATAAATGTAAAATATAAGTAATATATTTCTTTTGGATAACTTAAGAATTTTAACAAATTTTATTATTTCTGAACTTCTTTAAATTAACCTTTTACAGCATATGGGTCCATATATTGTATTGCTTTTTAATTTCCAATTAAGTATTATAAAATAACTCAAACTATTTTGATCCATCAAATATATATTTAGCAATAATGAAATGAAAAAAATTGTCTATGATTTTATGACTTTTCGAAATAACCTCACTTTTGTTCAAGTGGGTGAAAAGGCAGAATTGAAGTGTAAGTAATTCATTTTCAGAAAACGTTAACAGAGTAAAACGTAAGTATTTTTTGACAAAATAAATATTTTCATGGAGTCGATATACTCATCTTTCTCAACGGGTAATAATTTTTTCGCTTTTCAACTGTTTTTTATTCTATATGTGAGCCCATATATGTTTCCATAAAAGAAACCAAAATTTTTCATTGTTTTTAATTAATATGTCTTATTGATAATTAAATAAATCTACTTCCACCGTGAAACATTTTTTTACGTTTTATTAATTCATGCTATAAAATGTTAAAAAAACTACACGATTTCTCAAATTGAAACGGAATGAAAAATGAAGATGGACGCTATATTTAACACAAAATTATTATTTTTAGTTTTTGACATAAAACTTTCTTTTTCTTAGCTTATTAGCCTTCTTAGGTTAAAAAGGAATGTTTATAGCAGTGTTCTAATTACTTTCTGATGCACTAGAAACATGAAATTTCACTTTACTGTGTATTTTTGATAAAGACATGGCTTTTAAATATTTTCATTACTTCTTTATCAATCATTTATCTAAAAGATAAAAACATGAAATTCTTGTGCGAGAAATTGTGATAGTCAGTGTCATACACTTTGTGCCACAAATATCTATTTATGTGAGCAATTTCCGGAAAATTATATTATTTTTGTCTCCAATATATCAGTTCCGGTTTTAGTAAATGAAATTAACTTTGAAAATATGCTATCAACTTCTAATAAAAACTAAAGTACCAAAATTTATTTTACTTAACATCCAAAACTTATACTAGAGTCAAACATTAAGGCAAAAATGTAACAAATGAATAATTTTAATTTCATTTTAGCATTTAGAAAAAAGATTAATAATAGCAAAATTTTTAGTTGTTCTGAGGACCAATAGCATTTTGAAAGAAAATGAATGCCTCTTTCAAATTTGAAAGGTATGAGGACTTTTTTTTCTTTTCATAACTATATTCAAAACATTTTTTATCTAAGAATGCAGTGAATCCATAATAGAAGCAGGAAAGCCAAACTATTTTAAATTTCTCTGTACGTACTTTTGAAAGCATGTGCAGTTGCTTCTTTGACTGAATTAATAACATTTTAAGACATACATGCAATGATTTTCAAAAGATAAAAATTTATGCTCTTGCGAAATACTCTTGACAGATTTTGAGAAGAAATTTTCAAGTAATATAAATTTTCAAGAGTTCCCTCTATGTATTCAGCTAGACCTGAATTTGTATAGACATACATTATTCAGACGTGAAAATTGTTATTCAGACCTTTCGAGGAATTCTATTCATAAATTCTATTTCACTTTGTGAAATCACTGTTCAAAAATTCTTTTGCAATATAATATTTTATCTTGCTGACATCACAGTTCAAATCCTTCGTTGACATTGGATGTCAAAAAAGGCTTATTGCTAATTCAGTATTTTATAAGTTTATCAGAAAGGAATTTTACTCTTACTAGCACAATCTCGCCACAATATATTGATTTGAGTTTCAATTGATTCTGTAACGAACTAATTGATTAAATGTTGAATTTATCATTTCCTTTCATTAGTTTACTTTCTCACCTGTAATATTCATTTCATATTACAATTTAATTGCAAAATAAATCCGCTTGATGCAGTATAAGAAATATATTTAAAAAAAGTAAATATATTTAAATTATTCTAAAAGATTAATATTATTTTTTTCGACAAATTACTATTAAACCATAAAGAAAAACAAATGTATTCTCTTTCTAAAAAATTTATCGTTTTTTTTTAAATCCTAAATAGGGTGGCAGAACTAAGGTAAAATGATTTGATGCTATTGGAAAAGAGCTTTTCCTGTTGTTGAAAAAGATACCTCATAAGAATATTTAAAATAATCATTTAATAATTATTTTCTGCAGTATTTAATTGAGGAATAACAGCATTAGTAATAGCAAGCAGAGGCTCACTAATATTTTCTAAAATACGAATAAACATAACTGGGATTGCTAAATGTAAAGAGCATCTGAAATTCTGTTTTCCACGACTGAATTTCTATTTGACAGGTAGTAATTCAGAAAAACAAATGGTACTTACGTATTAGACCGTCTACGCCTATGGCCGCTAATGGTTTAGTAACTCATTGACGGCGGATTCAAATTTGGCGATAAACCATCGGAGCCATAGAAACCAATAAAATAGCGGAAGACAGTTAAGGTTTGAACAATTTATAAAATAATAGCGTTTTTTTACCATTATTGGCGGTTTATCAATTCATTGGCGACACCATCAAATTTAGTGATAAAGATAGATGGTCAAATACGTAAATACCAAATAAGTTCAAATAAAACTAATTTTTTCAAATAAAATTAAAATTTTGGAAATTAATTCTATGAAATATTATTAAATCATTTATGCTGATCTATAAATGAAATACGAACTCCATACGCTATATTTTCAAAGTATTTTCAGCCTTTAAATCATTTCTCTACAGAATCTATCAGTCGAAATAAATAAGATTATTAATATTCAAAAACTGAGAATTTGGATTAGATTAATAAATGTACCACTATTGTAAATTCCCGTTATCTAATTATTTAAACGATTAGATTAAATAGTATTATTACTACTCAACAACTGAGAAGTTGGATGGAATTAGTAAATGTATCACTGTTATAAATTCCCATTATCTAATTATTTAAACGATTAGATTAAAGAGTATTAGATGCATGAAAATGACATGGATGCTTTAGATATGCAGTCAGCATACATTGCTTCATATTATTTGAAATAATGTATTAGTTTCCTGTTAATGTCCTCTACAAGGATGATTCACGAATCATTCTAGTAATTGTGTGGTTATTCAGTAAATGATATAGAAGACAAGATATATAAAACGCTAATTTATCCCTGAAAGTCATGCAATTATAACAATAGTTCTCAATTTACACCCATGAATACTGACAGCAGATATATCGCTTGTCAATCTTGCTTCTGTCTATTTAATATTCATTTTTCATCATTTACATTTCTTCAAGAATTTCTTTATTTTTCCTTCAAATCTCTTAAAGTATACTTATATTCATGAACTGTTAAAATTCTAATAGAACTCATACATAAGAGTATTTATACGAATTTTTATATTTAAAAAAATCGACCATGTTTTAATAAGGAAAATTAATTAAAAGTTGTTATTCGTCATAACATTGATAAAATGGCATTAATCTTCATTATCATAATAAAATAGCGTGTGATATCTTTAACATGTATATTAATAATTTTTAATCGTTATTAGAATACATTGGTATCTATATTTTGAATAAAAAGGTCAGAACCATCATTAGATTGACTGAAATCATTCATTACTACGCTATTAAAAATTCTTGACCATTACGTTGCTATAAATGGATTCATTCTTTATAGTGTGATATTTCAAATAAATTAATTCAATTAAATGAAATTGAACTATTTACCATCATTTCTAACGGGTGAACTATTGAATCGCTGAACTACTTACCTAGTGTGAACTATTTACCATCATTTCTATAGTATGAACTATTGAATAGCTGAACTATTTTCTATCATTTATATAGTGTGAACTATTGAATAGTTGAACTATTTACCATCATTTCTATATGGTAAATCACATCATTATAACTATTGAACAGTTTGACTTTTTTTGCCGTTGAATTATTTATTATCATTTCTATATTCATTGTCTATTGTGTGCTTATTTCAAATAAATTAATTTAATTAAGTGACATTGAACTATTCATCATCATTAATTATAAATAGGATTAATTATATATCTGTATAAAATATCGATGCTAAAATTTATATGGATTTTGATGTTTTCTTATTTATCGGCATATTAGAATAATTGTCAAACTCAATTAATTTATTAATCATTGCGCTATGATTATATTTTATGAATGATTCATATGAAAATTAAATGGTTTATAAAACACTTTTTAGAGAAAATATCTGTTTCTAATTTTTTTTAATTTGAATATTTTTATTGATACATTCATTGAATATGCGATTATTACTTGTTTAAAATAACCAAAATTAATTTTCGATGAGCAGTCAGATTTCTTGAAACTTCTTGTCTTTCCAGATAATAACTAGAATTTTTGAAAACAAGGGCAATATTAAATTTATTTTCCTTTCACATTTTTTTTCAAAGAAATTTTTTTGTAGTTCTCTGATATATGAATATGTTTTGAAACTCTACACAGATTTTTGAAAATTTCTTAGTTTTTTATTTAAAAAATGCATGGATATTCATAGGCACATATTAATACATGTCTTCTAGTGATATAAATTTTCAAAGAAACAGAAAACTCTATTCAGGAACTTCCTTGGGGTTTCGAAAATGCAATATTTAATTGAAGATTTCATAATCCATAATTCTATGCTCCAAAGTAGAATAACTCAGTGGAAATTGCATTAAATAAGAAATGAAGTACGATGTAATATTTGGTTACAGCATGCTTTGATATTGTTACGGATTAAATCAATTTCACTGATTCGTTTCTTTTATGGTGGACGTATTGTTTTTAAAACATAATCAATCAACAGTCCTCAGTAGAAAATAACAACAATGACGTTTATTTACACAAAGATGACGAATACACGGACGACAGATATGCACAGCCCAGCCGAGCACAGGACAGCACACTACAGCAGACAATATCCCATAAATAGTAATCGTCCACAGCTCTCAAAGCATAGACAGAATCCAGCAGGAGAAGGGTACCTTGGAGCTTCGCTCTTCGGTCTTTCCAGATGGTTGAACTTATCACTGTCACCTCGCTTTAGCTGCCAATCCACCACCAAACACTGGCTACTCCACTCACTACGTCGCAAATGGTCGCCAAGTTTATCGTCATGCCCTGGCATTACTAACGTGGCTTCCTCTCAACACGCAATAGTGCTGATCTTAAAACGGTCTTTCTTACGAGGCCCCAGTCCTGCTGGGAAGCAAATTTACAGGTTTGTAACAATATTATATAAAAAATATATCTTCGCGAGTATTAATGAAACTTATGGCTTATATTTGGCACCTATGAGACCAAATTTCCATGATTCGGATATTTTATTCAAGTAACTCGTTTCGTCTTTTCATTCTTAAAAAGCAGTAAAAAAATTTTAAGTAGTAGCAACTAACGGTTCTAGGTTAATACTAGCAAAGCAGATTCATTATCTTATTCTTGGCCTATAATCAATAAATGTAATAATGTTAAATATATGTGTTTATACTAAGTACTTTTTTTAATTAAAAGTTTTGAAATTGGTTTCATTTGTTGTCGTATTAAGATATACATTTAGGTATCCAGAAATGTTTTTTTGTTGTTTTTAAGATTACTAAAAGTAAAGTTACATTATGATTAATAATTGGACTTGACCAATTAAAGATCTCAAATCAAGCAATAACTGAAAAACTGACTGCATTTTCTTTATTTATTTTTAATGCTTTTTTTGGTGGGGGAGGGGAGATATTTTTAAAACTATTGCTAAAGCTCTAAATAGAGAAGTCATCTGTGATTAAATGTTTGTATCTCTTTAATATAAAACTTTAGATTTAAAGAATGACAGAATACTATTAAATATATGTAGAGTATTTACAGACAAAACACAAAAAGTTGTTAAATTCTTGGGAAACTCTTCAGAATATTAGAAATATCATTGTTAGTGTAAGAACTGCAATGTAATATAATTTATGGAAATTATGATTCTAAAACTTATGATAATGAAAAATATTTGAAAGAAAACCACGATTCCCTCTGATAAAAGAGATTGTATTGTGGAACATACACCAAAAGAAAAGAGCTAATTCTTTTATTATAAAATTCAATAAAAGTATATAAAGGGAAACTTAAAATCTACAATAAATTTACAAGCAAGTGGCAAAATTTTTATGCAATTGTTATTTGTAAAAAAGTTCTGGGGACCATAAACCAAGTTATTTAATGAAATAATATCTTTTTTCTTTTGTTTTGTTGCACTGAAACTCCCTATATCAGTGTAAATCATTTAGTGTAAATAAAGTCACATGATGAGAAATAGTTTTCAAAAAAAATTCCGTACGATCCTTCTGCTTTCAGCTATAAAATATAAAACCAACTTACTGAGAACAATATAACATAAATTTTCTCAGGAACGATTTCTTCTTCTAACAAAAAAAATAATGAAACATTTAACATTTTGTAATGTTTTTTTTACCCAAAGAAATATTGGTTTAGAAGGGAAAAAATAATGAGAGCATACATATTACAAAATTATTGTTTAATTAACTATATATACATATTACCCATTTTCAAATACTTAGATATAGGGATTGATCCACTAACAGTTAAATAATACATGAGAATTCACAAGGAACTGATTTAAATATAGAAATATCAACCCTTGTTTACTATAATAAAACGCAAAAAAATGCCATGAAACACTAAAAAAAGAAAATCAGTTTAAAATTAAGAAAAAAGATCATTTCACCTATAAATGTAGCAGAACCTTCAAAAGTGATAAAAAAAGTTTGAGGTGTATTAAAATATTTAAATGTTTTTTTTAAAAAAAACCTGTATTTTTTTACCACAAAAGATCTTTGTGAAAACGTCTTTAAGGTGTTGAGATATAATTTTCCCCAAAATCTTGTATTTATTTATAGTGGTGTTATGAAACAGAAGCTAACTTTTTTATTCGTATTTGATTATTTTCAATGATAAAAAAAATTAGATAATTTTAAATTAGAATTTTGATTTCTCATATAATTGGGGATAGTTCCAAAAATTTTATAATTGTTGAAAATCTTTAAGTTCGTATAATTTCTAAATACATTCATTATAATTGGTGTAATAAAGTATATTTATTAAAATTTGCTAAAATATGTAAGGCTTAATATTGATATTCATTAAATTTTACTTAAAATTGTTAATTATTTCAAGAGTAAACACATTTCCAATTAATTTCTGTTTTATTTTCCATTGTAGTTATATATATATATAATATTTTAATGGACATGTCTCTTACCATTTTAGAAGCACCATTCCAAAGCAATAAAAAAAATCAGTGAACTAAAATCAATGAAAATTATTTAAACAATATACAAATCCAGCATACAATTTTTTTTGACAATTTAGTTATATAGAATTCTGAAATTACGAATAATTTAATAATTATGATTTACAATTTATGTACCTATATTGTGCATCCTATTTTACCACAGAAAAGAGCTTTAGCGTACTTCTACTATTGCTTTTTTTCTTAAATTTTGATTCTGAAGTTGCACTTTCTCATTATTTGCAAAAATAATCCTTATCTTGATCATCTTTAGAAGGAAATATTAATGATACAATAAAAAATTGTTTCAATTCAACAATGAAACAACTAATATATATATATATATATATATATTAGTTGTTTCA
>JAOUZG010016721.1:0-12475 GCA_026289955.1 Argiope argentata | reverse complement strand
ACCCCGATTATTATTGTGTATCCATTAGTTACATTTGGTATGACCAAAGAAATATTATAAACATATTTATATATCATATTTCTTTGGTCATATTGCTATGATGCATATAACAGTTATTCCCAAAGCAATATGATCATTCATGAAGATAGTAATAATATTTCTGTCCACTTAAATAGCATTTGCCAAATGTAACTAATGGATACACAAGAATAATGGGGATCGTCTAATGTCCTGTATTGGCACAACTGGTGAAGAATAAACTATTCATATATATATTGGAGGCATCTATTTACAGGAAAGGACTCAGAAACTTGTAATTACAACGATAAATCTCAAGAAGATGACTTAATATATATCAGGTTCCTACTATTATTAACCAAATAAGTGCTATAGTAATGCTTGAAATGAAAAAATATTTTTTTTATTTTTTAATCCCCACCTAAAAGTTTTATATTTAAAAGAACTCTTATCTTTCTTTGATATTGTATATTATTGACAATCTAAGAATAAAAAGTATTATTAACTTTAGAATTAATAAATAAGTTTTAAGACCTCTGCTTTAAACAATGAATGAAAAATGAAGGGAAGAAATAATTTTGTGAGATAATCTTGTGGATATTAATCTAGTTATTATATTATTTTAAAAATTCATTCATTTATTTTCAGCAATTACGATTTTCTGTGTTATTCTCGATTGTTGATCCCATTACAATGGTGTCAGCTTATGAATGCTTTAATGAATGTATTTTCAGGTACGTAATCTTTTCATTTTTAAATATGAGTGACATATTTTATCGCTAATATTTTATGTCAGTTTTATGTGTTTAAAATCGAGCAATCCGTACTCCTAAAATTTTTATCTAGCGAATGATTAAAACTTTATTCTTTGATTACTTTTTAAAACTGGATCCTGTTATACAAAGTATAAATTAAAAATACAGTAACTAGCATAGAAAACTGTAACTTCTTTAAAAATAACGAAAAATTAATTGTTCCCAAATAGCAAATGATAATATGGGACGGAACAAAATATGGTACTTACGTTTATTATCATGTCAGAACATGATGATGTATTTGGGATGAGGTTTTTGGCGTCAACAAAAATCCGTGGGCGAAAAATAAAAATGTTATTATCTGCACGAGCATTTCAAAAAATCAGCTTTTAGTTACGCGTTGCCATTGCATTTACAAAAGCTGAGATTTTTTTTAAAAGTTATTGACTACAGCAAATAATTTGTCTTTTTGAATAAGTTAATCAAGTGTCATTTTGAGCACTTGATTATATGAAATAAAATTAATAGGAAATGTAAACAATCAATGCGAGAGAAAGTTTTTTGAATCGTTTTCAATACTAATGTGAATCATGCAATGAAACCACTAAAATGAATAAAAATATAATTTAACTTTCACGAGCACGTGGCGCTTGGCCGTTCAAGAAATGATGTTCTGACATGGCACGTTGAAATATGCTTTAGATTTAATTTTATATTCATTCTCTCTGATACCTCTTTTGCTGTTACAATAAATTGAATGTTCATTTTTTTTAATTTCCATCACTTTGGGATTTTAAAAATCCGATAATAATTTAAAGAAAAAAGTTACATTATGAACTAAAAATTCTATAGCCATTGGCAATTTAAGAGCTTTAATGAGTTCCAAATAAAAAAAACTTAACAATGGTGAAACTTAAACCAGCATGATATGAATGAGAGAGAATAATGAGCTACTAGATGGAGAGTTTAATTATAATTGTTTTTTACATCGTTACAAAAAAAATTTTTTTTTACATTTTTTTTATTTTAAAATGTTTAATAAATGCAATAGTAAATCAAAAAAATTCTATTTATTTAATGCGTAAACTATAATACTAATAATGAAAAGGCTCGATTTTGAAAGATCATAACTCTTAGCTTGATAAAAACTTGGATAAAAGAAGAGAATATCGCGCATTAGTACTGAATATCTATTGTGCATGAATTTTATTTTATTATATATATTGATTAAAATTAATACTGTGACAATTTTTTCCTTTATTAAAAAAGTAGACAAATGACTAAAATCTTTTCCTAGTTAAAGAGAAGGTTAAATAAATCTACTTAGGAAAATTGTCCATTTAAAAGTTTTTCCCACTTGGAGTTTCAAAATTGACGCCAATGCAACAAACTTTGTGCTTAAAATGAATTTTAAAGAATTATGACAATAAGAACAGAAATTTAAATTCTATAAAATTTATATATGTTAATAAAAGAATACTAGTACCGTGCGTTTATTGTGCATTATTAAAACTCAAATTAACTCCAGTATAAATTAGCTCTTGAGTGATTTTTGAAGAACTCCTACTACACAAAGAAGTGCCAAGAAATTACGTCAAATTATGAAAACTGCATGAATTTTTGACGATTTGGTTTAAAAAATGAAATTGCAGTCATGCAAGAATCAAATAATTATACATTATGCATAATTAATAAAACCAATATTATTACAAGAAACATTTTATTATTAATATTAATTTAACCTCAATATCACCACTTAAAGTGAATCATTATTGATCTATTTAAGATTTTGTATTTTGTATTTGTTTTACCGGAAGCTCATTAGAGCTTTAAACCACTTAAAAGGAAAGTCTTAAAAGGACAGATAAAGATAAACATCTATATCTGTCTGCTTACATCTATTTCTCTTAATGTATTTCATATTCAAACATTAATTTTTATTAAAAAAATTAATTAATTAATCTTATTTAAATCAAAAATGTATTCAATTTATCAATCCCAGAAATTTTTTCTCATGATTCTGTGTAATTTCATTAATTAATTTCAAGTAGGATCTTCCATAATCGCATAATTAATAAAACTACAGTAGAAGAAGTCTCAAAATATCTAAAATATTTGTAAAAGAAGAATTGTAAATATTAAGCAACTAATTCAGAAATTAATTCTTTTTCGTTTTATTGGGTTTTTTATCTTTAAGTAATAATTCAGTATTATCTATCATTTATTTTTTTAATGAAAGTATTCCATTATGCTTTAAAAGTAATAATTTGATTAAAAAACTAAAATTTTGAGAACAAAACTACCATTTTATATATTTTTTGTGCTGTCCAATGATTGATGGTTTTGATCAATATAAATCACTTTGTTTTGAGAAAGGAATGTGTTTTTCCCAGTTTTGTCGAGACATTCTTTGTGGAAATAATACGCCTTTTGAACTCAGCTGTCAGCTTAACTCTTCACAGTAGTACTCGTCTCATGACAGCAAAGTCTTAGAGCCCTATGAATTTCTTGCTGCTGTCATTTGTGAAGTTTATGCTGATCCATCATTTTCAGAGCTCCCAGAATTCCACGTAAAACAAAAGAATTCCAAGCGCCCAGAAACACGTTTTATCTTTCTTTGTGAGAATCAAAATAAGAAATATGTCATATACTTAAACAAATATTAATAAATATATGTGGATAATTTTCTGTGATTGCTAAAATTATTTTAATTTACTTTTTTATGCATTATGTATGCAAATACATGTTATCAACCATTAATGAAGGATATAAAAGTGTTATATGTATCAAATACATTCATTATACGTGCATAGGAAGTTAATATATTATTGCATTCCTAATTAATTTTTTGGTTATACTATCAATTTAAATGATTCTCTGTCGTTTTCTAAAATGATTTTAGTAATAGTAAACTATTTCTGAATTTATCGTGGTAGGTAACTACTTTAAAAAGTCAATTTTTTGCAAGTTATTTTTATTTCAGATTTTTAATGTTTGAATGTTTTGGATGGTTCCTTTATAAAACCTTTATAATTTGGTTTTTAAGTCAATTTTTTTAGGAAAAATATTTTTTATATTTGCATTTTCATAAGATTTAATGCTATTTTACATCTGTAGATGCCATTTTCAAAAATACTAAATAATTTTCATGAGAAATTCCACATAAATTATAATTTAATGCATGCATTTTCAAATTTGATATAATAATTTTTCAATATGTTCTAAAATCTTAAACTAGAGAGTAAGTAACAGATTAATTTTGAAATTATAGTTGCTTTAATGTCTCACAATCTGTAAAAAAATGATAATTTCTTGTTAGTTATCAATCAAGTAATTATAATAATCAGAGACTGGAAATAAATACAAATTATTTTTAATTTGTATTTATTTCCAGATAATAGATAATATATGTCTTGAGCTATTTGCAATATCTTAAGTAAATCATTTGATAAACCTCTCAACTAGAATATTTTTGCTTTATACCTCTTTTTAACCAAAAAATTCCTTTCTCCAATTTTTTTAAAAAAACTTTTGTTACTTAAATAAAAATTTTTGGTTTTATAGATGTTTTTTTTTTAATTTTTTATGAAAATATATAAAAATGTAATTATATTAGATATATTTCAATAAATTTATCCCGAACGTAGTTAACTCCTATAACCTGATATTTTCTATATCCCTGTCACATTTCTAAATTATTATAAACTTGGGTTAATCCAATTAAATTTATGTATGACTTTTGTACATAAGGGATATATTTTTTTACTTGTACTCAATTCATCTTAGATCACTGACCCTTATTTCAGCAACTCGATTTTTATTATACGATAAAAAAAATGAACTACTTTCCCTACTACTGTGCTACCGGAAACAATGAGTTCTTGAAAGAACCATGAGCGTCCCAGATGACGCTGTTTATATGTACATGGATGGCAGTAAACTTGGTAATGACAGTTCTGGTAGAGGCATTTACATTTGATTTCAGGATCTAGAAATTAAAATCAAGAAATCTAGACTTCTGCTCGGTGTTTCGAAGAGAGCTTATAGCAATTCTAGAAGGTCTGAACTCCATCATGTTGATGACGCAGTTTAAAGAGATCTGGATCTTTACGTACAGTAGAAGCGCTGTCCACCACTTGGCCAATTGGCACAATTTGAGGGACAGTACTAGTGCAAAGATACTCATGAACCTAAAACATCTTTCCCTTTCTCATCGGATCCACTTTCAGGGGATTCCGTCTCGTAGCGACGTTGTTGGAAACGAAATTGCCGACAGTTTGGCTAGAGCTGGTGCTGGCGAGACCACAAAGCCTGTCGCTTCTCTTACTTACGTTTTCATTTCTAAACACAAGGCTACGAATAAGGCCATTTGGATGGTCTCGCCGGTGCACCCGTGGTATCAGAGTAAGCATAGTGGTGGCTCCCTGGTTCGGGTCAGTGGCAGACGAGATCAAACTGCTCTTACCCGTTTCCTCAGTGGCCATCTATTATCTATGAATTTTGTCATCGATAATAGATGGCCAATAAGGAGGGTCGAAACGGTTCGAAATCTGCACTAAATGTTCTTCTGCACAGGCCTCTCCTAGCCACATTTTATCTTGTCTGGGGCTTACAGGGCAGTTCCTGGTTTATAATCCCTTTTTGGTTCTGGACTTTCTCAGGGCGAATGAGTTCATGGATGTGATTTGGCTTTGCTGGTCCCCCACGACTCTCCCCAACACTACTCCATAAGTAATTTATAGAATCATATTATAATTAAATATATCACTCTTGTTTGAGAGTGAAACTCTTTTTTATCATGTAAGAAAATGATGTTTTCGTTACGAGGCTTTAAATGATTGAAGTCAACGAACGATTGAATCTTGAAATCACGTAGGCAAGGAATAAAGCCTAAATGGCAGTATTCATCAACATCTTTAAATCACATATATTTTTATCTGCTTTTGCTGGTATTACATTATTATTATGTATGTTTTAAAGCAAATGCGTTGTTAAAACGTTGACCTGCTTTTACCAGTATTGCTTTTTCAAACTGGTTTAAACCCCTTAAAGATTTAAATTAATAAAAGCAAATAATAACTTTAAAAATATAATGTTTTTACAGGATAACTTGAAATGTGTGATCGTATATTCCATTTTTAAAAAGTTTTTTTATTGATTTTTTTTTCAATTTCCTATGACATTTTTCATAGGTGCATGTGATTAATTCATCTTTCAAAACTATGGAATACGATTCCTCACTTTTCAATTCCTCGTTTTTGGTTACTATATTAAAAGTAGAATTTTTATAATATAAAATATGTAAGCCTGCTGGTTAAAGATATTTTAAGAGAAAATGTAAATTTGGTTTTTGATACAACACCAGAAAAATATTTTCTTTAAAAAATTGCATCTGCTTAAAGCACTATATGGACGTGGTGCCAATATGAGTTATAATGAATGAAAAAGAAGTAGATTCATTTGAAACCGTGGAACAAAGATGAACAGATTGAAAAGAATACTTGAAATCACTTATTTCAAAGCGCAGAAAAAATATCCAACACAAAGCAAGGAAAAACAAAATATTCAGTAACAGCCTTGAACTCCCCAAGTGGCTATTGTTTTCTTAAAAGAATTTAAAATGATCTGTTGAGATTAGAGTGATTTCTTCCTCTTGGACTTGAGATGAAATACAACAGACAATAGTAAAGATATTATTACGATACAAGATATAAGAAAGTGTGGTCCAAAGTGCGGTTTATTAAAAAGTGTCCGGACATTCCTCTATTTTGAAGTTAATTACTGCATAAAATAGCTTTAAATACCTATCGCTATATGAATAATGTTATTTCATGTTATTTTTTCAGAACATTATTTTTAATGGACCACCTCCTATTTTACATCTATGCAAGATCTTTTTTTTTTCAATTAACAACACCCAAATTCAAATATATATCCGACTTTTCCACAATAAAATAGTTTGTATGTATATCACATTAAATAATTTTAAATAAACGGATTTCGAATTATTAACAATGTACAATTGGAATTATCTATGCTAAACATGAGTTTCTGCATTTTTAATAATGATTTTTAAAGTAATTCTTGTTATGTATTAAAATACGCAATATCAGAAATGGATTTTTTTTAAATTATTAGTGTTAATATATGTTTACTTAATTAATTTTTAAATAGGCTAGTTAAAATATTTATAAGACATGTTATGTCCATAAAAATCAGTTTTCTTAATTTAATCTCTTTTTTTAAAATAATTTTAAGATGAGCAGTAATAACCAAGCACTTTCTGAACAACATGAATTTTGCATTTGGGAAGGGGTGAGTTGCAACTTTTCAAAAAGATCCTCTGACTGGAATAAAAAGTCTATAAATTGAATGGAAAAAGGCAACATCTTTCAAAACTATTTTAGGTGTTTTTTCGTTAAAAAATTATTAAATGAACGAAAGAATTTGATAAATGTAACACATTTTACAAAATTCTTTAATAGCAATTTATGCAAAGTTTCCTTTGGTACAAGTGAGGGAAAAAAATGCTAAGGCGAATGAAAACGTGACAAGCTATACACGATTCTTTTATTACATTTTAAAGTTTCTTTATTACAATTTAAAGTTTACACGATTCTTTTATTACAAAGGAAAGTTTCTTTTTGTACATTTGAGCCTTTTACCTTTATAGAAATAATTCAGGTGCACTTTAAATTTGTCTCTCCCAATTGCCCTCCCGTTGATGTGGTGTGGAAGTTTGGAAAAAAGATGTCAGACGTTATCCTTGTCCTCTGTATCGCTTCCCAGAATTACAAGTTCTGTCCCAATATAACTCTAGTGTTGCTATTTGGATGTTAATGTAACTGACCTAATCTAACTAACTACTGATAGCAAAAAAAAACTGATTTCTATAGATTTCAATCAATACCGCCTTTATTTTGAACCCTTTTCTCCACTTTAAATAATTATTTTTCAGTTTAGATAAAAATTAAAGCCCCATTGACATTCCATTTTCCTATCATTTTAGTGCTTTTTAAGAATTTGATGAATGCTCTAAAAAAGTAGCTTTTGGAGCGTTTGAAGTGTGTGTATTTTTCAATGCCAGATGGTTTTTATGATTTAATGGTATTTTGATGGATGGATTTTTAGATTTGAAGTTTAATGTACTAAAAAATATTTATGAATGTGAGGTTAGCAATGAAAGGGAATTGGGGGGAAGTCCATTTTGCGGTTGCCCAAGGAAAAGAATATTTTCCACCCTTAAGTTTAAAGGAGGACTGACTGTTGATAGGCAATTTTTGAGTTTCCTTAATTGGAGGAATTATTTCCATTTAAATGTTCGCATGAAATTCAATTTTTTTTAAAAAAATTAATTTGCTGTTAGATGAAACTTTTCTTAATTCACTATCATAAGCTTTTCACGATAAGGATAATATTTTGCTGCAAATAAAAAATTTCTTTATAAATATTTTAATGCAAAACCCATGTTTTCAGAATCTTGCAATAAGAATGATCAAAACATCTGGATATAGAAAAGATCTTAAGTAAAATGATAAAGTAAAAAAAGTAAAATGAGAAATGAAAAAGTAAAGATTAAGTAAAATGAGAAATAATATTTAATGAATAAGAATATTTGAAACTTTATTGTCATAGTTCAGATTTGATATCCAAATACCTTTTTAGTCACTTTTATTCATTAAAAAATTTAAATGGTATTTTAAGTTTAATTTAATAAATCTTGTTCTTTTTGTCATTTGTTTTGAATAATTATTATTTTGAATATTTTTATTTTTATTTCCTTATTTTTTTTTTCATTCTTTTATCTAATACAGTTTACTTTGTCTAACTCAGTTCACTAAGTCTAAAGAATTTGTAAGAACTATTATATATGGAAGATATTCAATACGTCAAAATGAGTATGCATATCTATTATTTGAAAATTTATTCCAATTTCTCCGTCAAATGTACATGAGAATTAAAATACACAGAGTATTGCTCAAAATTTGAATTTGCTGCATGTTGAATATTTAAAATGTTTGGAAAGATTGAATTTGTTACATGCGCGTTACATTCTACTATCTACTTTCTTAATTCTAGAAACCCAAAGCCAATTAGATTTCGTAGACAAATTTGTGAAATTAAATAACACCTAATGATAAGCGATTTGATACTAAGAAAAGGGATGTGAAATTTCAAAGGACGCGGAGGAATTCACTATGAATGAAAAAAGGCAGAGTTCTCTTATTAATGAACTTTTATTAAAATATGTTAAACAAAAGACTAAAGAGTATCAAATATTCACCATTGCAATATTTTCAAAACTTTTTTATCATATTATCCATACTTTTCTTCAAAATCTCAGGTGAAAACTTTCATCGAGAAGGGAATAATTAACCTAATATCTTGCTAAGGTGAATGCTTCAACAATAGTGACAATTATTTTGAAAATAGCGTGCATTTTGTGTATGCAATTATTGTGTCCCCAGGAGTTAGGCATCTGGAAATGAGATTGAGCTCTTTCCGGCATGGTGGTCGGATCTAGCTACTCTAGAGAGTACATGAAGGTCTGGCTCCTCCCATCGATGATGGGACGTACTTCCTTCGGGAAGGGTTGTATCGTGACTGGTGATGGCCCTTAGGACTCAACCAGTGCTGCTGTTGCGGCTGTCCAGTTATTCAGTATTTATGATCCATGTGCCTTCGGGTGGGTCGTAGAGAGAGGGTGATATGACTGATGCAATAATTGTTGCATTATACTCCATTTCAATGTGCAATCAAAGTCCTTGTCTAGTAACTGTCACTTTTCTTGTAATTACACCACCTTATTTAGTTCATTCCTGAATAACCTAGGTATAATAGGCAGTATTGGATGAAAACTTTTCATTTTGCGAAAATTTATTCACGTTCCCGTTGCTGTAATCGTAAGTGTGATTAATGTCAATTACTAAATTCAGAAGAAGAAATGCACCGGAAAATAGGAAGTAAACTTTTCCTGTTTTGTTTACAAAATATTGTGAATCATCTTCCATAACAGATGTTCGCGTTGTTTGTGACCCGTCAGCTACATAATTGTTACTGCTCATATGGACATTAGTTCCTATGTTAACATTGACAATTAATTGACCCTGTTAACATTGACAATTTAAAACTTTCCCGTTAATATATCATTCCTCATGGGCGCTTTCATTGTTTTAGTTATTTATTGAGCGAAGGATATATTAATGTTCTAAATATAAGGTAACTGTTACGTATTTTTCATTCTGAGACTAAAAATAAAATTTAAAATCCAATTAGTGTGGGTATGAGAATTCCATTTTATTGAAATTTCTGGTAATATAGATTACATCAAAATCTTAGAAATAACAAAATATAGATTTTTTTTTCAAATTCTTAGAGAAATTTGAAAAGTTATCATGATTTCTACTATCCTAATAGCTTATGAGCGGAATTTTTAAATCACTTGGGGGGTTTGGGCAATCTCTTTTTAATGATGAAAAACCAAACTGCTTAATACATATTTTTTTTAAAAAAATCCCTTCATGAATTATGCATTCATTATTATACTGTTTTCAGGGTAGGAACTGTATTATTTACCATGCTTAAAAATGAAATATATTAGTGCAAACTTTTAAATTAGGAAAAAGACAGAAAAGTCGTCGTAATAATTATTTATATGAAATGTGTTATAAGATTGCAAGCGACTCTATGAATAAATTTAAAACTGAAAAACAATTTCCGAGAACATTTAAATATTTTTCTTTTAGATACACATTTTTAGAAAAATGTTTGCATTGAATGATTTTGATGAACATTAATTTAAGACTTGAATATTTTAAAACACCTTTAAACTAATCATTCTTAGTTTAAAATACTTTTCAAAATTAATTTTCAAGTATTTGGGAAGATTTTAGTAATTCGTTTGATATTATTGTATTAAATTTAATTCTTTTACCAACAAAATATTAAAAAAAGAATTTTAAAAAGGAAAAATAAAAGAATAATTTTTAATAAAGCAATTAAATTGTTTAGAATCATTAATTTTCTCAAAAAGGAACAAGAAATGTTCTTGTTTATTTTAAAGGTGTTACACCTATCCGTTCTCACACAACTGAATGATTGTACATCATTATTTCCATTACTTAAAGATCTATATAAAATGAGTTTTTCTCTGCCAATGATGGATTATTTCATGCTCTTTAGAAATCCTTTCTGAACAATAAAGGCTATAATACTCTTTGATTTTAAATACGCAATCTTTTTTTTCTTCGTTTTCATAATGCAAAACAATAAATTTGGCTGCTTCAACAATTATTTAATTATTAACTTATTTTATGCGTTACAAACTTTACAAAAAGAATGTTCACATATTTGAAAAAAAATTTAGAAATTCTTTTTATAGTATTATGTTAAATTTAATCCATTTAACAACAAAATCTAAAAAGATTTTTTTAATGAAGTCCTTCTAATTTTTAGAATCATTCATTTTCTCAAATGGTTCTAGAAATATTCTTGTTCATTTTAAAATTGTTACACCCATTCTTTCTTACAATTCTGAGTGATTGCGCATCATTCTTCTCATCATTTAAAATTCTATAATGAATGAGTTTTTTCGCTGTCAATGATGGATTATATCATGTTATTTAGAAATATTTTCAGAATAAGGAAAAAAAATACTTTTTTGATTTAAAATACCCATTCTTATTTTCTCTTCTTTAGTTTGTACTTTTATTTATATCAAAATAATTAATTTGACTGATTCAAATATTCATAAGTGATTTATTTGTTTTATGTATTAATAAATATATTTAATCTGTCATATCTCAAAAGTAAAAGAAAAATTCGGTGACTTAATACCATCAACTTAATCTAAGTATCGCATTTCCTTTTTTGTTCACAAAATTGTGCAAGATTTAAAAAGAAAACATTCCCTTTAAACATAACTTTTCTGATAAAATATTAATTTAGTAAGAATACTAAAATAATATTTTATCTTAGCATAACTAAGATCAAGAAAATTTTATTAAAGTACTTAGCATAACTGTATTTATAACCATATAATTATATAATTTACTTTTCACAACTAATGTAGAGAAAATTAGAGATAATTAAAATATTTCCGTACATCTTAAGGATGAATACTGTTTATGCTTATTACTAGAATTCTTTTCCTAATCCTACAATTCTAGGGTATATCTCTAAATTATGCTTGCGATTTTTTACACCTCCAAAAGTAATATATTATTTACATTAAGCTTTGAAGATATTTTAATAAATATAAAAGTGATGTGGTAAATGGTTACATCTACCGATGACAGAAAGTGCTTCTTACGGGAAAGATTGCTCCTATGCCGGTCATGGCTCTTAGATCTCAGCCATAGACTCTGCCAATGGTGTCGTTTTGCTTTTCCCTGTGTTTTCGGCTAAAGCGGGCGTGGGTGTTTGTAGATATTTTTATGACTGTTAATCCTCTGTTTCAAAAGTAGAAAAAATTTATAAACAACAATTTGTATGCAAGTGATGTAAAATTAATTAAATATTTATAAATTGAATAATTGAAAGTATTAGTTAAATTCTGAAACCTCTGTTATTGTGTGCCACCAGCTAAAAAAATTCAAATTAATTCACAATCAAAAAATTTCAAAAGATAATATTTGCTATAAGTAAATTGTGTGTAAGATACTAGTGATTGAAATTAACATCTCGTGTATTTCCAAATTCTC
>JAOUZG010016718.1:0-12500 GCA_026289955.1 Argiope argentata | reverse complement strand
CTAAGCATATCTATCGTTGCAAATTATATTTTGAAGTATCTGTGTTATTTTTATTTAATCTCATTGATTTGATTTTTTTTATTATTTCATTGAAAGTGCGTAAGAATATATCTTTTAAATAGTAAGGTATTCTATATCATTATGTATTTGCTGTATTTTTGTATTTAATTTAAGAGCTAACTAATTTATTGTAGTTGATATTTCTTTGTCCGGAAGTTAACGTACCAAAACTCTTCTCTCTGTTACTGTGTCCTTGAAGTGGAGACACCAAGTCTCGTACGCTGAGTCACCCCCCTGCAGTGACCCATCTAAACAAGCACTGAATACTTTTTTTTTGTTTTCTTTTCAGATCTTTGGTATTGTAAAAAGCTATTCAGATAGATTTATTTCTTTTTCAGTGTAACGATTTTTTGATAGATTTATTATTATTATTATTGCATTCTAAAAACTAACGGAGATTTTCATTTGTGTTCTACCTATTTAATGATTTTTTTTGTTGTTGTTGTATGTTCAGGGGAGAAGGTAGATGTGCAACTGTTACTTCGTAATCAAATTTCTAATTTAACTTCCTATTTAATCGAATAATTCGTAGGGAAAATGGCTTTTCTAGCTAAAGGTAAAAAAATTGACCTCTACAATTTAGCATTGGAATTAGGTTTAGATGCAACACCCGAAGATAAGATAATTGTTTTGCATGACAAAATAACGAAATCTGCATTCTTTGCGGAAAATAAACAGTTCGTGACTGATACGTTCAATAACATTATAGATGAACGGAAAAAGTTAGAAGAAAACAGAAAAAAGCTAGAAGAAGAAACTTTGAAAACAGAGAAATTGGCTAAGGAAAGAGCATTTGAGCTTGAGAAGCTTAAGCTCCAAAATTTAAATTTATCAAATTCTAATCAAACTGATTCTATTCCAAAGCGATTTGATTTACAAACAGTCTTACCAACGTTTCGCCCTGAAACAGATGATATTTCATTATTTTTAACTATGTTCGAAAGACAAATGAAACTTTTAAATGTTTCTAATGATTATTGGGTATCTTATTTAATGGGTGTACTCCCAAGTGAGGTAAGTAATTTAATAGCAAGAGAGCCTGAGGAAATATTTAAGGACTATACCCATATCCGTGGTATATTATTACAACGGTTTAAGCTGACAGCTGATCGTTTTCGAATTCTTTTCAGTCGACATCAAAAACGAGATGATTCCACATGGAAAGATTTCTTCTTTGAGCTTCGAACCTACTTTGAAGGTTGGATTAATGAATTGGAAATCGATTCATTTGAGAAATTAAAAGAACTTATGCTTTCTGATCAAATAAAGAAAAGATGTCCTCCGGACTATAAAAATCATTTTTTAGATATTTGGGAAACACTAAATGATCCTGTCTTGTTAGCTGAAAAGCTGGATTTTTATGAAAACATAAAGTCGCCTCATCAAAAATTAGTAAAAACTCCAAAGTCGCAAGAACTCTTTAAACCGAGACTCTCTAAAAATGCTAGTGAGCAGAACTTCAAGAAAACCCAATTTGCTAAATATGAGAAATCAATTCCATCGAGTTCTCAGAACATTACTGGTTCTAATTCAAACAGGCCATCCCGACATGTGGAGAATTCTGTTTATTGTTATGACTGTGGAAATCCTGGCTTTATCAAATCTAAGTGTCCAAATTGTTCTTCAAGGAAAGACCATTCACCGGTTAATGCTATACAAATGTTTACCTGTTTTACCTCTCCAGTAGCCTTAATTTCCATAGAAGTATATGAAGCTTCAGGAACAGTTTGTGCTGACACAGGAGCCAATCAATCAATTGGAGGAGAATTGATGTTTAATTTTTTAAAGAAGCGTGGACAGCAGTTCACAGAGATTGACCTTGCTATCTGTCTGGCTGATGGTCAACAATCAACATCAGTTATTTTGAAAACTACAGTGCCGATCACAGTGCTTGGCCGAACTTTCCTCACTGAATTACATTTTCTCCCACATGCTAAAGGGAATCGCACTCTCCTCGGAGTTGACTTTTTGAGGAAATCAGGAATTGTAATGGATATTAAAAAAAATTCCTGGTATTTTGGGGATAAACCGAACTGCAAAATACCTTTTGCTAAAGATCTCCCCATACCAACAAATAATAGCCCTGTCGAAATCAATAATAGTTATTGTCCGACGAATTCAGTAACTAGTGATAGTTCAGTGCAAAACAATTCTGTTGCACCTGAGACTAATTATCCTTGTTTACGCCAAGAAGAAGGTCAGAATCTTGATGCGAAATTGAGAAATCGCTTAACTGCCTTGCTTAATGAAAATGAAGATATTTTCCGACTAGGGGGAGAGCCAACTCCTTATGTTAAGCATTTTATTGACACAGGTGACCAACCACCAGTTGCATCTGCACCTTACAGACTGTCGTCAAAACAGAAAGAGCTCTTAAATAAAGAAATTGGTGAACTTTTAGCCAATGATGTCATAGAAGAATGCGAATCGCCTTATGCAGCACCGGTAGTTTTAGTCCCAAAGCCTAATGGAAAAATCAGATTGTGCGTAGATTACCGAAAACTAAATTCTATAACCAAACCTGACAAGTATCCACTTCCGGTTATGGATACATTGTTACATGATGCAAGATCCACTGCTTTTATGTCTACTCTTGATTTAAAGTCTGGATATCATCAAATTGAAGTCAATCCTGCTGATAGGGACAAAACTGCATTTGTATGCCCTTTTGGTACTTTTAGATACAAAAGAATGCCTTTTGGTCTCAGAAACGCCCCAGCAACTTTTCAACGACTTATGGACCAGTTCCGAAATGGACTCCCTACAGTTAATATTCTAGTATATTTAGATGATATATTTGTATTGTCAGAAACTTTTGAACAACATATTCAAGACTTGAAGCTGGTTTTCGAAAGACTCCGCAAATTTAAATTATGCGTAAATAGAGAAAAATGTAAATTCTCATGTGCTCGTGTGAAATATTTGGGATTGTGGATAACTTCTAAAGGAATTGAAGTAGATCAAGATAAAGTTGCTGCAATTCAGAACATTCCTTGTCCAAGAAATATTAAACAATTACAATCCTTTTTGCAGACCTGCTCATGGTACAGGAAATTCATCCCGAATTTTTCCGATATTGCTAGACCGCTTAGCAATCTGACAAAAAAGAATACTGTTTGGAAATGGAGTAAACAAGAGCAGCAAGCCTTTCAAACTTTAAAGCAATGTCTGGTAACTCCACCCGTATTGAAGCAAGTTGATCCCACTAAACCTTTTATCATCCGGACGGATGCAAGTGCTTACGCCTTAGGTGCAGTTCTTCTACAGGGAAAAGATCTTGCAGATGAAAGACCAATAGAATATGCCAGTAGACTCTTGAGTTCTGCTGAAAGGAATTATTCGACAACTGAACGAGAAGCTTTGGCTGTTGTTTGGGCCTTGAACAAATTTCGAGGATATATTGAAGGTGCTGATATTACTGTAGCCTCTGATCACCAACCCTTAAAGTGGTTAATGACTTTATCGTCACCCACTGGAAGGTTAGCCAGATGGGCACTTCAAATTCAGTCCTATAACTTGAAAATCGATTATTTTCCAGGCAAATGCAACGTCGTCGCTGACATGCTTTCTCGACCTGAGTGTAATGATAAAGACACTTGTGAATTACGAACTATTGTTATTGATGTCCCATCAAGAACAGCTGCTGAACTTAGAACTGAACAACTGAAAGATCCTGAACTGAAGAAGATCATAGATTGTTTTGAGGATACTGACAAAAGTGTTGATTTTGCAAATTGGACGCAAAGGGGATATGTCTTAAATCAAGGAGTACTCTATCGCTACTCTCCACATTCTGAAGAGGATGAAGCTCAATTGGTTGTCCCATGTCATGAAAGAGAGAACATTTTAAAACTTCACCATGATGCTCCTACAGCTGCTCATTACGGAGCTGATGGAACTTTTTCTCGAATATCATCCAGATATTATTGGACAGGCATGAGGAAATATATTACTGATTATGTCAAGAATTGTGAAGATTGCATAAGATATAAGGCAACGAACCAAAAACCTGCTGGTCTTTTGCAGACACCTGTTCCTGCTCAACGTTTTGAAAGTATAGCTGTAGATCTCTTTGGACCCTTACCAGAATCGAGTGAAGGTATGAAGTGGATCTTCATCGTTGAAGATTGCACAACCAAATGGGTAGAGTTATTCCCATTAAAGCGAGCTACTGCTAAAGAGTGCGCATTAACACTACTTAATGAAGTCTTCTTAAGATATGGATTACCCCGTCGTTTAATAAGTGACAATGGTACACAGTTTGTTAGCGCCATCATGCAACAGTTGTGTTATACATTAAAAATTAATCAAAGTCTAGTTCCTGTTTATCATCCACAGGCAAATCCGGTTGAACGTAAAAACAGAGACTTGAAACCTCGTTTGGCAATCATGGTAGGTAATAACCATACCTTATGGACTGAGAAATTACCATCCATTAGATTTGCATTGAACACTGCAAAATGTGAATCTACAGGTTGCACTGCAGCTTACCTGAACTTTGCCCGAGAATTAAGAACTTTAGATGATGTTACAACTGATCTACGGTCTGTCATTCATAATGATAATTTTGTTCCAGAGTTCACACCTTACTTAAAACGTTTTGAGAGAAACATGTCTCAAATTAAAGAAAATATTGAGAAAAGTCAAGATCGTCGAAAGACATATGCTGATAAATCACGTAAACCGAGCCCTAACTATAAACCTGATGATTTAGTTTGGGTAAAGATTCACCAGTTAAGTAAAGCGAACCAAAGTAGAACTGCCAAGTTTATGCCAAGGAAAGATGGACCTTATAGAATTTTATCCCAGAAATCACCCTCATCCTTCGTAATAGCTAGTTGCGACAAACCTGATGAACCTTTAGGTGTATACCATGCATCAGCTCTTACACCTTTTAGAAATGCAACACAGAACCAATCTCCTGTGATGCCTTTAAAGAAAAGAGGTCGACCTCCCAAACAAACTCAAACTGGACCTCCCAGGCAACCTTCAAATGTTAATAGCAATCCTGACACAAGTGCCAAAGTATCCAATATCACACCACCTCGCCGGGACGGTTTGAGGCGGTGTAGGGGGAGGATGTAGCAGTTGCATTATTCACGCCTTCTCTTTTGGATATTAGTTAACTTCCCTTTTGGTTACTAGATGGCAGTGCGTGATTACGTCATCACGCGCGCCATCCCATAATGCTTTGCGCAGGTAGCAGAGAGAGAGGTAACTCCGTCCTAGGCAGTTGTGTACTGGAATGTCTTTGTGTTACGTGTTGTCTTTGCGTGTTTGTACATAGTGTGTGAGTATGATGATTAAAAGGAAATGTTTCCAACAACATTCGTCTCGTTGCTTCCATGCACGGACACCACATAATCTACATCCCACCACATCTGGCGCCCAACGTAAAATGAGTTCCGATAGAAGTGAAGGTCACCCTGACGATCACTAGGAAATCTTCGCGCCACCCGGCGCTCAACGGAAAATAGTTTCTAATGAAATGCAAGTGTGTCGTCCCGACAATCTTGTAGCATCTTCGTGCCATCACATTTGGCACACAAAGGAAAATAACTTCTAATGGATGAAAAGTAACGTCGTCTCAACTATCAAAATATTTTCGCTCCATCATATCGGCAACCTACGAAAAGAATTTCGATTTGTGTCGTCCTTACGCAAAATAATTTTTCCCGACCTGGGAATGGTTCCGCATTGTGAAGTGATGAAATAAATGTGAAGTTGTCCCAACAAGCACAAGGAAAATATCCGCCAGCAACAACGGCTGCCATCGTTGATGTCCAAAAGAATACTTAAGTATTCAGTTCAAATCATAACTCGTACAGGACGTCGACCCCTGTACCGAGTATAATTTATTGTGTTTCTCAAGCAAAATCTGCATTTCCTGTGAAAGTGTCCATTTTATCAAATTTACAGCTCCGAAAATTCATTTGTTTTGTTTGGTCGTTTCTGTTCAATTCCAGATAAGTGTATAAACTTTTACATTTTATTTTGTTTGTCAACAGCATCCAGCATTGAATATAACATAACTGCATATTTGATTCTTCCTTATCTGTGAAATGTTTTGCTATTTAATATTTAATAATTTCTAAGTTACTTAAATTAATTAGTTAAGCTATATTTTCTAAGCATATCTATCGTTGCAAATTATATTTTGAAGTATCTGTGTTATTTTTATTTAATCTCATTGATTTGATTTTTTTATTATTTCATTGAAAGTGCGTAAGAATATATCTTTTAAATAGTAAGGTATTCTATATCATTATGTATTTGCTGTATTTTTGTATTTAATTTAAGAGCTAACTAATTTATTGTAGTTGATATTTCTTTGTCCGGAAGTTAACGTACCAAAACTCTTCTCTCTGTTACTGTGTCCTTGAAGTGGAGACACCAAGTCTCGTACGCTGAGTCACCCCCCTGCAGTGACCCATCTAAACAAGCACTGAATACTTTTTTTTGTTTTCTTTTCAGATCTTTGTTATTGTAAAAAGCTATTCAGATAGATTTATTTCTTTTTCAGTGTAACGATTTTTTTGATAGATTTATTATTTCTTTTTCAGTGTAACGATTTTTTGATAGATTTATTATTATTATTATTGCATTCTAAAAACTAACGGAGATTTTCATTTGTGTTCTACCTATTTAATGATTTTTTTTTTGTTGTTGTTGTATGTTCAGGGGAGAAGGTAGATGTGCAACTGTTACTTCGTAATCAAATTTCTAATTTAACTTCCTATTTAATCGAATAATTCGTAGGGAAAATGGCTTTTCTAGCTAAAGGTAAAAAAATTGACCTCTACAATTTAGCATTGGAATTAGGTTTAGATGCAACACCCGAAGATAAGATAATTGTTTTGCATGACAAAATAACGAAATCTGCATTCTTTGCGGAAAATAAACAGTTCGTGACTGATACGTTCAATAACATTATAGATGAACGGAAAAAGTTAGAAGAAAACAGAAAAAAGCTAGAAGAAGAAACTTTGAAAACAGAAAAATTGGCTAAGGAAAGAGCATTTGAGCTTGAGAAGCTTAAGCTCCAAAATTTAAATTTATCAAACTCTAATCAAACTGATTCTATTCCAAAGCGATTTGATTTACAAACAGTCTTACCAACGTTTCGCCCTGAAACAGATGATATTTCATTATTTTTAACTATGTTCGAAAGACAAATGAAACTTTTAAATGTTTCTAATGATTATTGGGTATCTTATTTAATGGGTGTACTCCCAAGTGAGGTAAGTAATTTAATAGCAAGAGAGCCTGAGGAAATATTTAAGGACTATACCCATATCCGTGGTATATTATTACAACGGTTTAAGCTGACAGCTGATCGTTTTCGAATTCTTTTCAGTCGACATCAAAAACGAGATGATTCCACATGGAAAGATTTCTTCTTTGAGCTTCGAACCTACTTTGAAGGTTGGATTAATGAATTGGAAATCGATTCATTTGAGAAATTAAAAGAACTTATGCTTTCTGATCAAATAAAGAAAAGATGTCCTCCGGACTATAAAAATCATTTTTTAGATATTTGGGAAACACTAAATGATCCTGTCTTGTTAGCTGAAAAGCTGGATTTTTATGAAAACATAAAGTCGCCTCATCAAAAATTAGTAAAAACTCCAAAGTCGCAAGAACTCTTTAAACCGAAACTCTCTAAAAATGCTAGTGAGCAGAACTTCAAGAAAACCCAATTTGCTAAATATGAGAAATCAATTCCATCGAGTTCTCAGAACATTACTGGTTCTAATTCAAACAGGCCATCCCGACATGTGGAGAATTCTGTTTATTGTTATGACTGTGGAAATCCTGGCTTTATCAAATCTAAGTGTCCAAATTGTTCTTCAAGGAAAGACCATTCACCGGTTAATGCTATACAAATGTTTACCTGTTTTACCTCTCCAGTAGCCTTAATTTCCATAGAAGTATATGAAGCTTCAGGAACAGTTTGTGCTGACACAGGAGCCAATCAATCAATTGGAGGAGAATTGATGTTTAATTTTTTAAAGAAGCGTGGACAGCAGTTCACAGAGATTGACCTTGCTATCTGTCTGGCTGATGGTCAACAATCAACATCAGTTGTTTTGAAAACTACAGTGCCGATCACAGTGCTTGGCCGAACTTTCCTCACTGAATTACATTTTCTCCCACATGCTAAAGGGAATCGCACTCTCCTCGGAGTTGACTTTTTGAGGAAATCAGGAATTGTAATGGATATTAAAAAAAATTCCTGGTATTTTGGGGATAAACCGAACTGCAAAATACCTTTTGCTAAAGATCTCCCCATACCAACAAATAATAGCCCTGTCGAAATCAATAATAGTTATTGTCCGACGAATTCAGTAACTAGTGATAGTTCAGTGCAAAACAATTCTGTTGCACCTGAGACTAATTATCCTTGTTTACGCCAAGAAGAAGGTCAGAATCTTGATGCGAAATCGAGAAATCGCTTAACTGCCTTGCTTAATGAAAATGAAGATATTTTCCGACTAGGGGGAGAGCCAACTCCTTATGTTAAGCATTTTATTGACACAGGTGACCAACCACCAGTTGCATCTGCACCTTACAGACTGTCGTCAAAACAGAAAGAGCTCTTAAATAAAGAAATTGGTGAACTTTTAGCCAATGATGTCATAGAAGAATGCGAATCGCCTTATGCAGCACCGGTAGTTTTAGTCCCAAAGCCTAATGGAAAAATCAGATTGTGCGTAGATTACCGAAAACTAAATTCTATAACCAAACCTGACAAGTATCCACTTCCGGTTATGGATACATTGTTACATGATGCAAGATCCACTGCTTTTATGTCTACTCTTGATTTAAAGTCTGGATATCATCAAATTGAAGTCAATCCTGCTGATAGGGACAAAACTGCATTTGTATGCCCTTTTGGTACTTTTAGATACACAAGAATGCCTTTTGGTCTCAGAAACGCCCCAGCAACTTTTCAACGACTTATGGACCAGTTCCGAAATGGACTCCCTACAGTTAATATTCTAGTATATTTAGATGATATATTTGTATTGTCAGAAACTTTTGAACAACATATTCAAGACTTGAAGCTGGTTTTCGAAAGACTCCGCAAATTTAAATTATGCGTAAATAGAGAAAAATGTAAATTCTCATGTGCTCGTGTGAAATATTTGGGATTGTGGATAACTTCTAAAGGAATTGAAGTAGATCAAGATAAAGTTGCTGCAATTCAGAACATTCCTTGTCCAAGAAATATTAAACAATTACAATCCTTTTTGCAGACCTGCTCATGGTACAGGAAATTCATCCCGAATTTTTCCGATATTGCTAGACCGCTTAGCAATCTGACAAAAAAGAATACTGTTTGGAAATGGAGTAAACAAGAGCAGCAAGCCTTTCAAACTTTAAAGCAATGTCTGGTAACTCCACCCGTATTGAAGCAAGTTGATCCCACTAAACCTTTTATCATCCGGACGGATGCAAGTGCTTACGCCTTAGGTGCAGTTCTTCTACAGGGAAAAGATCTTGCAGATGAAAGACCAATAGAATATGCCAGTAGACTCTTGAGTTCTGCTGAAAGGAATTATTCGACAACTGAACGAGAAGCTTTGGCTGTTGTTTGGGCCTTGAACAAATTTCGAGGATATATTGAAGGTGCTGATATTACTGTAGCCTCTGATCACCAACCCTTAAAGTGGTTAATGACTTTATCGTCACCCACTGGAAGGTTAGCCAGATGGGCACTTCAAATTCAGTCCTATAACTTGAAAATCGATTATTTTCCAGGCAAATGCAACGTCGTCGCTGACATGCTTTCTCGACCTGAGTGTAATGATAAAGACACTTGTGAATTACGAACTATTGTTATTGATGTCCCATCAAGAACAGCTGCTGAACTTAGAACTGAACAACTGAAAGATCCTGAACTGAAGAAGATCATAGATTGTTTTGAGGATACTGACAAAAGTGTTGATTTTGCAAATTGGACGCAAAGGGGATATGTCTTAAATCAAGGAGTACTCTATCGCTACTCTCCACATTCTGAAGAGGATGAAGCTCAATTGGTTGTCCCATGTCATGAAAGAGAGAACATTTTAAAACTTCACCATGATGCTCCTACAGCTGCTCATTACGGAGCTGATGGAACTTTTTCTCGAATATCATCCAGATATTATTGGACAGGCATGAGGAAATATATTACTGATTATGTCAAGAATTGTGAAGATTGCATAAGATATAAGGCAACGAACCAAAAACCTGCTGGTCTTTTGCAGACACCTGTTCCTGCTCAACGTTTTGAAAGTATAGCTGTAGATCTCTTTGGACCCTTACCAGAATCGAGTGAAGGTATGAAGTGGATCTTCATCGTTGAAGATTGCACAACCAAATGGGTAGAGTTATTCCCATTAAAGCGAGCTACTGCTAAAGAGTGTGCATTAACACTACTTAATGAAGTCTTCTTAAGATATGGATTACCCCGTCGTTTAATAAGTGACAATGGTACACAGTTTGTTAGCGCCATCATGCAACAGTTGTGTTATACATTAAAAATTAATCAAAGTCTAGTTCCTGTTTATCATCCACAGGCAAATCCGGTTGAACGTAAAAACAGAGACTTGAAACCTCGTTTGGCAATCATGGTAGGTAATAACCATACCTTATGGACTGAGAAATTACCATCCATTAGATTTGCATTGAACACTGCAAAATGTGAATCTACAGGTTGCACTGCAGCTTACCTGAACTTTGCCCGAGAATTAAGAACTTTAGATGATGTTACAACTGATCTACGGTCTGTCATTCATAATGATAATTTTGTTCCAGAGTTCACACCTTACTTAAAACGTTTTGAGAGAAACATGTCTCAAATTAAAGAAAATATTGAGAAAAGTCAAGATCGTCGAAAGACATATGCTGATAAATCACGTAAACCGAGCCCTAACTATAAACCTGATGATTTAGTTTGGGTAAAGATTCACCAGTTAAGTAAAGCGAACCAAAGTAGAACTGCCAAGTTTATGCCAAGGAAAGATGGACCTTATAGAATTTTATCCCAGAAATCACCCTCATCCTTCGTAATAGCTAGTTGCGACAAACCTGATGAACCTTTAGGTGTATACCATGCATCAGCTCTTACACCTTTTAGAAATGCAACACAGAACCAATCTCCTGTGATGCCTTTAAAGAAAAGAGGTCGACCTCCCAAACAAACTCAAACTGGACCTCCCAGGCAACCTTCAAATGTTAATAGCAATCCTGACACAAGTGCCAAAGTATCCAATATCACACCACCTCGCCGGGACGGTTTGAGGCGGTGTAGGGGGAGGATGTAGCAGTTGCATTATTCACGCCTTCTCTTTTGGATATTAGTTAACTTCCCTTTTGGTTACTAGATGGCAGTGCGTGATTACGTCATCACGCGCGCCATCCCATAATGCTTTGCGCTGGTAGCAGGGAGAGAGGTAACTCCGTCCTAGGCAGCTGTGTACTGGAATGTCTTTGTGTTACGTGTTGTCTTTGCGTGTTTGTACATAGTGTGTGAGTATGATGATTAAAAGGAAATGTTTCCAACAACATTCGTCTCGTTGCTTCCATGCACGGACACCACATAATCTACATACCACCACATATATATATATATATCATTGGTAGAATCTCAAATCAAACTAATGCACTCATGTACAAATTCTTTTCTTAATTTTTTTCCCATAACGAATCTGATTTAAATAAATGTGAACGTAATTTTATTTCTATTAAAATTACATAAAATTTGAGTACTAGCAAGATTAAAAAACATAAAATGACATAAAAACTATGGAGGTTAAACATTTTTGACACTTTTATATCGACAACAATTATTATTATAAAAACTTTATACACCGATAGTTTTTAACGCCCAGTTTTCAAACATTATTTCTATTTTCATTAGCTATATTGCAAATATTTGACAAATTAACTATTATTATATAGGTTTGCTATTCTAAAATTTGATATATCAATAGATTTTAGGGACAATTTTTCAAAGATTATTTAATTATTTTTGAATATAGTGTAATCAGGGTGGATATTAAAGTATTTTTTCTATATTTAGTATAAATTGTAGCTTTGCATAATATAATATTCAAAAAAAAAATTAGTTCTAAGGAAAGGCTAAAAATGTAATAATTATTTTATTATCATTTTTAAAAATTTCAAATACTGATGGTAATTTGGACATTTGCTTGCCTTATATGAGGGAAAACGAACTTTGTTTCATTTTTCGTTGAAGACAACTTTATTCAAGTTATATAAATTGTTATATAATTATTCAATTTATTTGATGGTATCTATACAAGGAGTCTTTTCCCCAACTGAAATATTTGACTATTTTAAGAAGGAAGTTTAAAGCCTAAGTTATTTCAATTCAAAAGTTTTTAAAATACACAAAGTATTCTCTATCATATTGCAACTTAAATGCAATT
>JAOUZG010016711.1:0-11029 GCA_026289955.1 Argiope argentata | reverse complement strand
ATATATATAAAGGAATTTGGTGGAACTGATTTTAGAAAATGACGGCGATGAGGCAAAAAAAGTTTCAAAAAGTAAAAAGGAGTTTTGGATTGTGGAAGGTTATCCAAAGGTAGAAAGCAACAGCGAAAGAGGGACTAAAAGACCCATTTTCCTGTTTAATTAATATTGCTGCATAATTCTATTTTATTTCTTGATTCCTGTAATTCACGGCTTCATATAAAACGTTTCATGATGATGAGTTAAATCCTGTGGGCACAAAAAATATACAATTGTATACAAGATAATAAGTGAATCCTATTACCTCTTATTAATTTAAATAAGAGGTCATAATACAAAAGAATCCTTCATTATCTGTACCATTGTCTACATTCCAAAAGTTTAGCAGCATTTGTATTACGTAGTCACAAAAAGATTAATGAAAAACTTTTACAAGAATCTGCAGTTGAGATGATCTGACAATTTGAATTGAATCTAAAATAATTTTGAAATTAATTTGCTTTCACAAATCAAGGAATTAAAAACTTGCATATTACTCTTTTTACTGTTTCATGAATAAGAAGCTGTTTATATAAATATTATGAATTATCCTTATTAATATTGCATATTATTATATGCAATTCGCCTTAATAATGTAGTTATTTTATCTAAATAAATAATGTTTTGCAAAAGTCCAAGGATCAAACTACGATTTGAAACTAAATGTCAATGCCATGCCTATAGGTGCACATTCAATACTTCCGTTTATAATCTTTAGTTTTAGAGATAAATAATTCTACACCCTTCTAATGAATTAAAACAAGAATTTAGTAATACCAAATTCATGAGCATGAAACGTGAACTGATTCAAGATTATCGAAATCATATTACAAAAACGATCGTTATCAAATCCATCTCTTTATTTTTTACATCAGATATCTCAAGCCTAAGATAATAAAAGGGATATTGCAACAAAAATTATCTCTTTCAAAGATTAATCTGGAAAGTAAACAATATAGTAAAACTCTTTTGTCTTTTTATAAAGCTTAGACAATAATAATAAAGACTCTCTAAATTTAGACAAATTACAGAGTAATCTAAGATAAGCAACAAAGAAAATACTGATAAAAGACATAGATTGAAAATTACATGACAGGTCCTAGATCTCAGCATCTTTGTATTAATAGTTCAATGACTTTACGTCTACCTGACGTATTAAATTGGATATTTACGTTATTAATATAATCTATTAAGTTATTTTTTTCTATTTTTGAACAAAAATTGCTAATTCTGCTTTGGAATGTCAAAGTTAGAATTTCTGGCTCAAAAATAGCAAGGCATAAGGCAATAGCCTATGGAAATAAAAGAACACAAAAGATAATTATATGCCAGATATTTTGTTTAGAAAAGAGAAAGATTCTTCGACTTCTGTATTAAAAGTAAGCAGAAAATTTAGCCCTTTGTACACTGAAAAGTAATTCGATGCATAATTATTCAATACACAAGGGCTTGTTTATTGCTCCAAATTTGTGTGTGTGTGTTTAAAACTAAATGTTTCCGTCTTTTTACCATTCTGCAGGCATTTTCAATAATCCAAATTGAAAAAAAAATATGTTAAAATGATGCACCGGCTTGAATGGTGCCCAAGAGGCACCATCTAGTGCAAAGGGTTAATTACCTAATAGACAATCAGGCATATTCAAAGAGCAATCTTGCGCGTAACAAGAGAAAGGGTTACAAAAGAAAAAATATCTTAAATCGTTAGACAAAATCGAGTCTCATTTGTCTAACTTTACGTTTATTGTAAATGAGTCAAAACTACTTGAAGATCAAGAAACTAAAAATCCAGTCATTTAATTTACTTTCTTTTGTTCGATTTTTTACACTGTTTCAAAAGCGTCAAATTAGACGTCTGAGTTGTTTCATAATGTTAAGATCAATGGGGTTAGAGACTATCATTGCCAATCTTTCATTGATTATTTTTCCTGAATGGATCAGTACTGGAGGACATAGTATAACGCCATCCTGTACCCAAAGTATCTTTAACACCGAGTTATTTAACTACATGAATAGATAAAAGATGGCTGGGGAAAAAAGGAAAAGGTATGTCAAAAAAAATGACAAATCATTGACAGAATTACTACAAAGAACCCCATCGAAATAACATCTCGGAGTAGATGAAAATAACTAAAAACAAACGGTGGGTACGAGTTGAACTTACAGAGAAATATTGGTATTTACGGATGCATTCTCTCAGGATTTTTAAGACCTCTAGCTGTGTACAAACTAATCAAAGATTACTAATTGAACTGACTAATGATATAAATTATAGATAATAAGCAGTACTACATTGGTGGGTCAGATTCAGATTTTCAACAGATTTAAAGCTCTTCAACAGTTATGGTTCAAATACATTTTAAAATGTTATTAAAATCTTCGATACTTTAAAAAAAACACCGACACTATGGGATTATACATCAATGAAAATTATGGAATTCAAGCTCATTAATAACAAGTAATATAAAAAAAAAATAAATTCCTACTCTATTGAGCAAATAAATTTTTTATTTTAGTTACTTTTTATAAAATAATTACAATTAATATAAATAGTTGATTAAAAAATCTATTGATTTTTGAAAGAATTGAACTCGTATTCTTCACCTTCACACGAAAAATACCGGAAACCCCGCATTTTACCGATTGAATTTCTACCTGTGGATTTCAATTTTCGTTACGAACTGCAAAAACTCCATTTAAATTCCAATACATTCTATCATCTCCTTTTAATAGAGAAATTCTGCAGTACTTTATTCGTAAGAACCTTTGGTAACTTGGAGGCAACCTTGATTTTCTGACTGAGGAACTGAAATAAGAGTGAGTTCTGTTCCTACCAATTTTGATATATTTGAGTGGATTAATGCTTCGTTAATTAATTAGAATCAACTAAATCTGAGTTAGATGAACGTCTGTTTCATTACAAGCATTAAATAAATAACACAGGCATTGGTAATAATGACTTTCTTCTACTGACAAGGAAACATGAACAGTTTAAACCAGTGCAAGTGCCTCCACGTCATCAATTTGATTACCATTCAAAATTATAAAAATCGCCTCTGATATTTTCATAAAATTCTCTATAGCAAAAAAATTAATAACTAATTTGTAAAGAAATTGAATGGCAGACTATAAAATAAATCAGAATTAAGTTACAAATGAATAATTCTCAATCCAAAAATATTATCAGGTTGTTGATACTTTAGCATTAAGATAAGATTACGATAAGAAAGAAAGTGTTAAAATAAAAAAGGCAAGATGTTAAATTAAAAGATAAGGAATCATTATCAAATTTAAAAGACATAAAAGGCGTGAAAGAGTTAAGAAAAAGATAAGCAAAAGAATCACAAAATTCTATCTCAACTGAAGAAGTATTAAGTGCTTCTGTCGAATCGAGGACCCCGACAACTGGTAGCACTTCATTTTATCACTTGCAAAACCAACGTGAGTCACAACCTTCAAAACAGGGAAATCTCCTTGAAAACGATGAGAAGATTTCAAGAAAATACTTTGAAATTTCTCAAAAAATCGATATATGACATGCATCAGATCTGATTATTATAATCGAGTCCATTTGTTTAAAGATCAGAAACCTTTCATGTATTATTGATAACAGTTTTTACTTCCTCAGTTGAATAAAAAGATGGCAATAGTTACTGACAACCAAATTTTTGCAAAATAGTATATCAAAAGAAATCATTTTTCTAATATTCCTTTTTTTTTACTTCAATCATTGCTTTAAATTAGGCAATGAACAACCTCAAAATGTGGTGTTCTTATAGCCAACATATATTTCTATAGGGATTTGGACACTCATATTTTAATTCTAATTCTAATTAAATACGGAATATCGACGTCCCCACACAAGGTTTATGTGTCTTCCGCTTGCTCTGAGCGTCCTGAGTTCGAGTCTACTGGTTCGGGCTTAGTTATTCCTCATCTGTTTTATCTGTAAGATGTCTGAATGTCCCTGTAAAAGGGGTCTGTTCAAGCGAATGTGATGAGTGAGTAGCTAAAATATACTCTTGGCCTTGCTAGGCGCTACTTAAAAAAAACAAGAAACGCACACTTCACTTGCTAACTGCGTCATCGAGCATTTCCATGGCAAGTACCGTTAGAAACAGCAACAACAAATATGCAACTTCTACTAAACTGAGCCATGCACCATATTGATTGCTTAGATGTTTAGCCCATATTAGGTAAAAATATAAACAAATCTATTCTGATTACCAGTTGAAAAGATAATGATATACACTAAACCAAAAAAGTTTCTTAATAGTTCGCCAAATTTGAGATGGAAATTAAAAGCGGTAAAAATCATCTATTGACAAAAATGATGAAAAGGAAAAAACAGCTTTTAATTTATAAATAAATGCATATTTTAAATTTTTGTGGGAGTTAACACAAAAATTTCTTTTCATATATAAAACTCCTCTTGGAGCATAAGTGGCCCTCTTCGCAAGAACTGTGACTGTTATTTGAAAAGACTGTAGTGAATTCCTATCCTAAATCATATATACTTATCATAAATCGTATAATATCTATCATGAATCATATAAATCATATCAGATATCTGTGAACTGCAGGCTTCGTCGTGGCTGTGTGATGTAATTGTCACGTTACTCATCATCCTAATATTAATTCCCGAAGCTTCTAAAAAAAGCTATTCTCTCTCTTTCTCTTCGGAACGCACTCTCACATTGCATCAGTAAAAGGCGTAGTAAAAATCAAATTTTTAATTCCTTTATTTAAATTGTAAATAAATTTATTTTTCTAAAACGTTGCAATGATTGGAGTCACCACAAAATACACGCAACTCTATTTACGAGTTTATCAAGTATCCCCTCATCTCTGGAATGAATGCATTAGGAAGGTTATACCATTTAAAACTTATTATATGTATGAGTAATTATAATCGCCCACCGTCATCTGTAAAACTGGAGAAAGTAAAAAAATATCTCCCACTCGTTTAACTTTCGTCATTAACAGAAGGGTAAATCACGGATTTTTATTTGGCATTAAGCCAACTGGTTTTTATTTTAATGCGTGAATTGACTAATTTATACAAGTCCAAATAAAATGAGGTTGAAATAAAAATTACTCATATGATTATACATTTTTCATTCTACTTACACATTTTAAGGCTGAATTTTAACAATACATAGTCAATAAGCTGACATATTTGTTATTTCAATTCCTACTATTAGTTCACACTCTCCCTATATGTATAGATTTTATTCAAATTTTCAATCGGCACTTTCCCTGTTTATATATATCTTGTTCAAACTCTCAATCGCTAATAAAACATTTTCTATTCACCCACTCAAGTTCAAATACTTTTTTTAAAACATTTAGTGGATGACATTTGCTGTTAATGCAGTTTTTTGCTCATATTAATTCATTAATTAAGTTTAATTAATTTTCGATACTTTAAATAGATTTTTAGCAGCCTGTCATGAAAATTGAAATCAATAGGCAGAAGCTCATTCGGTAAGATGCGAGTCTTTCAGTATTTTTCACGTGAAGGTGAAAAAAATGCGAGTTCAATTCTTGCGAAAATCAATAAGTTTTTGATAAAGTATTTATATCAATTGTAATTAATTAATTAAAACTAAAATAAAGTTATTCTTTGTTGAGCTTAGTAGGAATTGACTTTAAGTTTTTTTTATATATATTTCTTGTTTTAAGTTAATTCATTATCTTTTCGCTTCATAGTTAGAAACATTTCTATATTTCTTTCCAATATTTTGTCTATTTATATTTGGAAATTTTTGCCATGGGTTATTAGTTATTCCAATTTCAGTAATTAGTTTTGATTTAAGCGTTATTTAAGCGTCGTGATAATTACGTACAGAGAAGAAATCTCAACTAGAAAAAAGAAAGTCATAATAGAGAGAATAGAAAAATGGAAGACAAGGCAAAACCAATTCAAATTCAATCAGATCTGAACGATTATTCAAGGTTAAATGATCGTCTGGATGCCATATCTTGGCGAGAAATAGTAAAAATGCGTGAACTATTTTTCTTCTACTCCAGATGGTCATATCACGTTCAACTTTATGCGACCTCTATAGCTAGCAATTCTCACATCCTAGCCTCAAAAAACCATTTTTTAATTTGCTTAATTTTAATTGTGATTATTTTCCTCAAAATGCATTTTAATCATGCTGTCATATACACTATTACTACCACCGCTTCACGTTCGGCTGATCTGTTTTAGATTACTGTGAATATGCTCTACAATCTGGGATAACCAAACTAAAGACTGGTGAACCACCGCTTCAAATAGCGAATTTTTTGTTTACACCAAGAATATACCCAACCACTTTTGCATCCTCTTACATAATTTTGAAATTTTTTGATTGCACACAAATTTGATTGAAATTTTCTTTTGCCAGCTACTCTTTTGATTTTTATTAAAGATAAATTTGCATATTTAAAATTAAAGTAGATACCGAAAATTAATATACAACCAGCAATAATCTTTAGCATATGAAATAATCACTCAGAAATTTCTTCAGCTTTTAATATTGTTTTTGTTTCTGGCATCCCTCCCAACATTTTCGAGCAGCATTCTTCCGTCATCTCTTCAGCAGAAGAACATCCGCAGGCGCTGACTCAATGCATTGTTCCACAAATACACAAGAATGAAAACTCAGGATAGCATTTATTTCAATTCATTACTGTACATATTTATTTTCTCTTCTTGTGTATGAAATATAAAGAAAGTATCGTAATCCAAAAATTTGAACTCGAGAATTTAACGAATTAACTTTTTAGACACCCTAGTTCGATAAAAATATTTTTGGATTTGGATTTGTCATTTTATCTATGATAAACTTTTAGAGCTTCACGAATGAAATTTAATATACGATTTTTAAGTCAAATTTATGGATTTTTATGAAATTTTGAACAAAATATGTTGAACTTTCTCTATACGGTTATTCGAAAATAAATTAACACAATCCCTTTAAGATAAAGAGAGCTATATGAATAAAGTTCAGTACGTAGATTTAACATTATAAATTAGTCATCGGTGAAAATTTGTGCCAAATTCAACAAGAAGTTGAATTGGCTCAAAATGTGTTTTTTTTCTTTGGCATTTCTATATTCTGTCTATATTTTCAAATGCATGTAAATACGATAGTTGACATACGAGGAGACTGGAACATATCAAATTCGGTAAACAGTTTTATGAACATCATAGGAATACTGTGGCAAATTTTTGTTTCAGTATTTTGGGGAAATGGATTTAAAACACAAATTCAACTTTCAGATACTATTAATCGCATGCTATGGATTGATCGCCAAGAATTTCGCCAATTTTCATACCATAGATTCAGTAAAAATGTTAAATTTCCGCCAAAAGCTGATATTTCGTAACTATTCTACCCTAATGCCATACAAGGCGTTTTTTTTAGGATAAGCTCCTTATTAAAGAGTATACGAAAAAGTTTTGGTCAGATCACTCTTGACAGTTGCATTTGTAGTTTCAGAGCCATTTCAAAGAATTGAGTTGCGCTTAACCAGGATTTTACTGAATCGAATCAAGAATAATCATGGTAAAACATAATCAATCAGATACCCACATATTAGCTTCTTGATTGTGATGACAGGTGTGGTCATTTGTAGCGTTTTTTTCATCGAATGCTGAGGTTTTTAAAACCTTCTTTATTATATTTTTAAGGGTATAAAAAGAATTTATTTTATTACATGCAAGAATAACAAAGTCAATTGATTTGGGTCTTGGATAACTCACTTCTGTAAGATCTTTAAACATCATTTCCGTGCGTCAAAGGGGTATCGAATTATTCTTCTCAAATTTATAAGTTCAAAGTCAATTATGTAATTCGCTCTTAAAATTTCCACCTAATCTAAAATAAAAAATCTTCCATATTTTCTGAATCTTTAACTGATCAATATGCAGGCTCTTCCCCTAAACTAAAAGTACCATCTAATAATAATAATAAACCAAATAATTTATTAAATGTTTAGAATTCTTTCTATTTCGTTAAAATAATGCTTTATCTGTTTAGCGTGTGGTTTTAAAAGACATTTTGAAAGCATGAAAAATTTCAACTAAATGCAGTATGTTTAGTTGAAGCTCAGAGTTTATTTGTATGCTAGCAGAAACATAGGAAAGCTGAAATCTGTTTTTCAACATCTATCACCACCGCTGCATTTTGAGTCCTAATTATGTCATTTTAAAAACAAATATGTCAACATATTTTTTAAGAATCTTTCATTTTACTAGTATATGGTTTTTTAAAAGAAGTTAGAGTATTATTTTAACTTTAATAAAGATTACTTCAGCAAACAGGGTCTCTTTGCATCAGTGTTTTTTACTAAAATATTTATAAATCATTTTCATGTTCTTTTCCAACCAAACTAAATAACTTGTCACTTTGTATACGTATACGATAAAGTAAGTATTTTCTCATTTACTTTTGCAAAATGACAAGTTTTATGTTTATCTTTTATTTGATTAGTTAAATATAAACTTATTTTGAATTTCTTCCTTTGAATAAGTAGAGACAAAGTTTTATGTTAATCAACAATTTTAGCTCTAAAGTCACACACCAGACTTCATTTGCCTAACTTGTAGCATTTTCATTCCATTACTTTTTCTCGAACAGGAACAAAATAACTTAATTTGTCCAACATTTGTTAGAAATGTACTCTTTTGTTGTAAAAATACATACTAATTTTCATTTATTTAGATTATTTTTCTTTTTGAAATCTTTTTATTTGATAATAATCCGCTAAACAATTTTCAAAAATAATATTTTAAACTAGTGATTATTTAAAAAATTTATTAAAACACGATGCCAATTTTTTCAAATAATGTTTCCAAATTTTTCAATACATATATAAGAAACAAAAGAAAAACTTGGAATATAATCCGTTTTAGGATAGGAAACTTTATCAATAAAAGATATTTGTTACTTTCTTTGAAATGTTAGCTTAATTAGATTAATATCTTTTTTCGAAACTTTGATGATTTTTCGACCTGTTACTTTGTATCAAGAACACGGTACGTAAATTGATACAGACTAACATTATCAAGTACTAGGTATCAGTGTTTGAAGTTAACTGATAGCAATCGATATAACCTATTTTGCTACAGTAGTGCTACCAGCATGCTTGCTACTTTTTTGTCTATATATATTTCCTAACTTTAACTGTCTTTGAACATATAAATATATCGATACACATACCACTTAAGAAATCTCACCTTCTCCTATACAAACTATAGCAGTAAAGCTTTCCTGTATCTCTTTTTATTCACTCGTCGACTACCAAATTTCTCACATTCTTAAGTGCAGACACCACTGTTGCTGTCTCTTATCATATTAGTAATTGCATAAATTTATGATTTGTCTTTACTAGCGTATTAATCGAAATAATACAAATTTTTTGAAAATTTGAATAAAATTAATGAAGCAAATTTATCTTAAATACTCTAAATTTCACCTCAGGTATTTAAAAATATAAACCAGTGGAAATAGTTTCCCCGAATTTTTTTCGCATATTCACTAAGAAATGTTCATTTCTTCCTACCAATGCGTATAAGTATTGAGAACCGTTAATCCACGTATTATCAGCTGTTTATTTTGAAAGTCTCTTACAAAAGTATTATGCTTTATTATATATTGAGAAAAATTAAGAATGCTTTTTGAGATCACTTTTATCAATCGACTGACACCAAAATTTGACAAAAACTGTAATTTTAAAAACAAAAATTATTAGAGTAATTTTTTGAAAATTATTGCGTTTGCATGGGGCGAACGCATATAAGTACAGATGAATAAGTTTATTGATAGATTTGTTTTAAAATAGGAAAAAGATATTTATTTTAGTTGTTAGAACTGCATTTGATGTGTACCGAAATGTATTCATTTAACTTTTGGCGGTTTATTTGTGGTTTAAGTTAATTTTATTAGAATAAAGAAACAAATATTTAGTAAATGGATATCGTTCGAAAATTAGAAGTATGAAATTTAATATAAAGTGTTTTTATTTCATCCTTCTCATAGACAGACAGGCTTAATCACAAAAATGTACTTTTTGCAACCGAGTGAGATCTGAATTGATATGATACGTCAAAATCTCATTTCAGACTTTTCATGACAAACATACATTTTTTGTACACTTCATTTGTGAGGAATAAAAATAAAACCTGTTTCATTTGAATTTAAATGCTTTAATTTTTTCATAACAAGACAAATGTTTTTTTTCCTTGAAAATACAGTAAATACTATGATATATTATTGGATTAAAGGAAATATATGAAATGAATAATTTCATGTTTCTAAAAAATTGTGTGAAAACTACATATATTTTAATCATATTTTCATACAGTTCATTAATTTCATAATCAGCAGATAAAAAATAATTTGTTATTTCCGAACACTTATGAGGAAATGACTCACTAAATGATAAATGCATTTTAATCGGAAGGAAACATAACTCGGAAATTTTCGAACAAACGCGGAATTTCCGTATTTACGGGATTCGGCGCACTTTTAAATATTTTTTGTTCTACTTGAAAATTCTAGATATTTCTTGTTCTATTTTGAATTAGCTGAAATAAGAATTCAAATATCATTAATAATTTTACAAATTTATATTTATCTTATTAAATTTTATTTTTAATGCACATTTATTTTTATTGTATATTGTACTAGATTCTATTGCATTAAATTTTAACCTGTATGTTTGAGAATTGAAATTCTAACGCCAATGAGGGCGTCGCAAATGCGTGAATTTTCTACGCTACTTGGAGTGACGCAATCCAAATTAGAAATTTTTAATTTTCTTTATACTGTTTTATTTTAATACAAAATTACTTCAACATGAATCCGAAAAATAAACCGATTAGCGATTTTTAATTTTAAAAGCTCCAAACACTAAGAAAACAAATAGAATCGTTTGAAATAACCAGCCGAAAACATATTAAAACTAATCTTATTAGAGCAAAAAAAAAAAAAAAAAAAAA
>JAOUZG010016704.1:5899069-5917045 GCA_026289955.1 Argiope argentata | reverse complement strand
ACGAGTCGAATTTGACTTTAATTAACTGAAACAAAAAATATTGAAAAGTGTCATTAACATCTCTTTGTCAGTGATGAAACTAAATATGTTTGTGTAGAATTTATATTAATTTTTTTCCTGCTTCGTCAGTGATGATCTTTTCTGAATTAAATTTTTTTTATACGAAGTGTCCCTATTTTAATATAAGAAAAAGTCTTTGCATTATTAATCTTTATCGTAATAATTGATTTCCATTAAATAAATGTGTATTAGTATTCTTCAAAATGTCTGCGGCTACGGTTTTTGTATGGATCTTTTATTCAAGCTTTTCGTGTGTTTGTTTCGCAAATAAGCATTTTCAGTTGGGGAGAACATTTGTATGCTTGGAGATGAGTTATCATTTTTTCAACATGAACAAAAAAATAACGCTGAGTTTTATAAACATTTGATTGTCAACGAGAACACGAACAATGTGCTTGAAGAGTATATAGGTGACTTGTCCCCTTCCTCCTGTGCCATTATTTGTTCTGAACTAAATATTTGTGTTTTAATAAAGGATCTTATTTTAATATGTGAATTTAAGAAATCAGTTTACTTTAGTATGTGTTTAATATTACATTATTTTAATTGTCAATTATTTAGATAAAATATTTATGCCCGCCCAAAATAAGTGGATGAGCGTGATTGTGCATTTGTATTCGTTTATGTGTGTGGTTATGTGGGGTCCTTGTTTGTACGCTTTGGGGGGGGGGGGGTTGAGCGTATTTCTGCAACTGAAACAAGTAAAATTGCGAATCTTAATGAACATCTATATGACCCTCAATCCTCAACATTCACTGCAACGATTTCTGCTTGAACTAAATATATGCACATATTTAAGTGTACCTTAATACATAAGACAAAACTTTGCATTAATTAGAACTTTGTATTATTCATCACAAGTTTAATTGGGCAACATAATTACACCTCCAGATAATTAGTGTATATGTGCGTACGCATGCACGTGCGTGTGTATGTTTTTCTGGCTGGCGTGCGTTTGCGTGTTTCCCCTCTTCAGCCAATATACAAATTTTGGTCTAAATAAGTAACTATATTGCCTTAAAAATAGAAACTTTTCATGTCAAAAGAATTCTCCTAAAATAAAACTCATCATTTGAAATGTTTGAGGCCTTCAGGCCAGTCCATTTGACCTACAACTACTACATTTAGAACATTTATACCTTGGAGGTCAAAAATGTGCTGCTAGAAACGATTCTTTTAAATTTTTAATTAAAATTTCAATTAACTAAAAATTAAACGAAAGCTCGACGTTTTTCTGCTTTAACCTCAGAACATATTACGGCACCAAATTGACTTATAAAATTGACTTATTAAGCATATAACGATGTAATTTTCAGCACTTACCTGTATGAATTTGAAATAAAAATGAAATAAGATTTTATCTAAAACATAAATTCAAAGAAAAGAAATCTGTGATCTTTTATAATATCCACATTATCAATTCAATAAATAAGGTTTATTTAATAGAACAAATGGTTTAATATATATCCGGTACTTTTGTATTACACTGTCCAACTTTATTGAAGAATTTGAAGTCGTCGCCAATGAGTTGCTAAAACGCCAATTATGGCAATCCGGCAATGGTGTAATCCACTGATCTTTATCGCCAAATTTAAATCCGTCGCCAATGAGTTACTAAACCATTGGCGATCTTTGGTGAAGACGGTATAATACGTAAGTACCAAATATCCTTAGCATTCAAGGCCTAACAGCTAATTTTTAAACTTTTAATAATTAAATTACATATATTAAAACTGTGTAAATAAAGTAAACAATTATATTTTATGCAACCTCATTGAATAAATGCCCTAATGAATTAAGAATTCAAAAACATTTTTATAGCCTCTGGCTTATGATTTATATTTGACAAAATATTCTTGAGACATTAATGTTTTTTAAAAGTATTGCTCTTCAGTTAGCTAACACAATCGCTAAAACTGGCTAATTTATGAAAAGTTGAATATTATTATTCAATTTTAGACCATTCCGTCGACCGTCTGAAAGATGGTACCCCAATTAGCGTCCAGGATTTCTAAAAACCTGATTGCCCTTGGATCATGAAAATGTTAATTGTTCTAAACTATTTTATTCAAAACCTCATAAATCTATTATATTTTATAGAAGATAATAACGTTACTTTACTTATTTAAAAGTTGCAGTTTGTAAAGTATTTCAAAGAATATAATTCCTTAGAACTCATAATTTTTTAAATAATTGTATAAACCAAAACATAATAAAATTATCGGTTGATCCGTAGAGAACATCACCCCCTTGGCGCACTTTTTAAAATAGCCAACTCCCCTCGCTTTCCGTTTTATCTCCCGGAGGAAGATATCCTCCACTGACAACATCGGGTTGCCCTGTTTGGCACTAAATATGCTTGGCGAAAAGGGGGTGAGGCTCTCTCCTGTCGCCACAAATTATCGTATTAAGGCTATTTAAATCCTTTTACAAATAAAAGGATTTAAATATGGTGATTCGGAGAAATGTTTGTAAAATGATTCTTAAGATATTTCATAAATTATTAAAATTAAACTATAATAATCATAATACTCGTATTTTAACAAAATGCATTGTTTGAGTAAAAATTGTTTTTATACAGATTTACAATTTAATCATTTCCACTTTAATTTAAAGATGATGTTTTACCGGAGCTGACTGAAAATTAGATAGATACATATTAAATTATGCCTTAAGGCCTTTTTAATCATATGAGTGAGTATCAAAATATGAAACTCATATAACTATTTTGTTGAAGCTATTAAAGACAATTTACATAAAATATTTAATTGAGAAATTTAACGAGCATTAAGGTTGGCTAACCGGCTGTTCGCCAAAGGCGACTATTACATTAAATGATAAATGTATGTGTTACCTCCATCCATCATTATTGTTTGTACATTAGATTTATTCCTCCTCTACCATAGAAGCATTTTACGAGAAAACAATGAGTATTTGTTTTACCTCCATTATCCTTACGAAAGGGCACCGGTCCATCAAACACTTTACTTGGATTCCAGAAGTGATGCAATCAATAAGCAACTTCATATAAGTCAGTGTCATCTATGCATGGGAAGAAGGCTCTATATCTTTTTATTCCTTCTTTGAAAACAATAGTTTTGTGTGTATATTCCTCCACAGTCCAAAAGGCCATCTTTTCTAAGCAAACCTTTCATCCGACCTCACTTGAAATGGAATCTGAAAAATGCACGTTAATTTTCATCAATAAGAATCCTAAATTGGAAAATAACTATTCTTCTTTCATTTTCTGAGTATAGATGTGATTGAAAAATATTCATGCTTTTCTCATCTTGTTTAAGAATAACAAATTATTTACGAAGAAGAATTGCGTGTATTTACTCCAAATTCATTGAAAGGGAAAGCAGTTAGAAGCTATGTGTATAGATCTTCGTTGTATTTGCAATCGAAAAATCATTGTGTTTTCCTTTCACTCGAAACACTGCTAGGCTGCATCTTTTCTCAGATGATTAAATTATTTGAAAAAATATACATTTATATTTCCCTTATCCACTTTTCGAAGCAAATATTTGTTGAAAAAAGTTCAATAGAGTTACCTACATAATTTTTTTTCATTAACTTTTTCCCCTTGCCTTTCTTTGAGCCACAGTAGCCTAGATGTTAGTATCTTGGCTGCGCAGCAAAAGGGTTCCATGCTCGAAACCTGATTGTACTGAAATTTTGTCATATATAAGGGTGTAGAGCACATTAAATCTAGTGTCATGAGACGAATGTCCTCTCATTTGGGTTCTGTTTAAGTTTGAAGGGGGGGGAGATTTAAATTTTTGTCTTCATCAAATGAAAAAGGTTCAAACTATATAATCAATCCCCAAATAACCCTCGTGTTGTGACTAAAAGAGACATTAATGTAACGAAAGCCAATTGTCTATGGCAATTATTATATTCTTCTTTAAATATTGATGTACCTTTTAAGGAGTATTTCATAATTCTCCTACTGAAGATTACTTTATCATCTAAATGATTTACAATATGTATATTCAGACTGTTATTCTTCACTTTTCCTTGTAAATTCACACTATTAGTTCACACTCTCCCTATACACATTTATAAGCCTTGTTCAAATGTTCAATCGTTAATAAAATGCTTTTTATTCATCCACTCAAGTTTCACAACAAATTTTAATATATATATATATATATATATGATAACACTTGAGGTTAAGACTGTTTTTTCAAATAACAATTCCTTCATTAAATTTAATTAATTTTTGATTAAAAAGAGTTTTAGCAGTTTGTTATGAAAATTGAAATCGGCAGGCAGTAGCTCAATCGATAAAAGGTGAGGATTTCGGTATTTTTCACGTGAAGCCATATTTGGCCATACTGTGCCATGGAAAATCAAGGTGTGATCAATATACGTCGTATCGCAATAGGCGGGATAGAAATCTCCTTGATATTTGGGTTTTTCAATACAACTGAATTGGGTTGAGAGTCAACAGCATAATAGTGCGGGACTCCTTACGAACGAGACCCATTTGGTTCAATTGGCTGAAGAACAATCTTCTAACAATTAACGAAGGTTTGTAATTGGAAGCAAACAACTGAAGAAAATTAAATGCGATAATTTGATTGTTCGATTCGATAATGCGATCCAATAATAATTCCATAGATATGATATATCGATACGTTTTTCAAAATAACTCTGAAGAATATATTTATAGCAAAATTCTTTGGAACATTTGTCAGATTTGAATTCAAATCCTTTTTTAGACATATTTCTTAAAATTTTCTTTTAGCCTTTTAGAATGTTTAATTTATTAAATTGCTTTAGAAAACAAATTCGATTATCTGAAAAATACTTTATACGTTTTATAAAAAGACATCGAAACATAAATAAATTGAAGCTTTAGAAACTACATTTATGCTGTAAAATATTTAATAAACCTCGTAAAAAAATTTAATCAATGATTAGTGTATTTTTCTATGATAAATATTTAATAAAATATATAGTACGTAGTAAAATATAACGATGGCAGCTTTAAAAGTCTATGTATATTACAGTAATTTGGTTATATAACCAAAGAAAACCCATTTATATCACAAACATTATTAGTTTTTTATTTTAAACTTTGGTCCATATTATCCGACATTTATAAATGTTTTGTAAAATATTAACATAAACATTTGTTTCCTTTTGCAATTTGTAAAATGAAAACAAATTTCTTTAATATTAATCTGTATGAAGAAGAATGCTAAAAATATGACTTATAGGTGATAAGTCATTCCAGTACATAATATATATTTCATATAAGATTTTATATGAATGATATATTTTGAAACTAAATGCTCGTCAGGTACGAATAGTACTTAATGATAAAAAAAATACAGCAAGAATTTCAGAAAGATAGTAAGTTTAGTAAATCATGGCGACAAAATTTAAAAACTAGAAATTAAACTATTATTTAATGTTGGTTTTAGAAAACTGAAATTTGCACTAGCGAGGAAGCACATAAAGAAATAAATCCACCTCGATCGAAATATGTAGATTTACAGAAACTTTTGGAATTCTGAAGAAATGTAAAAGTTGAGAAATTTCAAGTATTTCTCAGCAGTCAGTTTAATAAAAAGAACTCTTGAAAAGAAGAAAATATTCTTTACTAACCTTCAAAGAAGAGAAGACTACTAATTTTTGAATATTCCTCAAGGAAAGTTCCTAAAAACCATGAATCTTTGCAATTAAAACTTCAAGATCGCTGGAGAAAAGTCGCTCACCAAACGCGAATTTTGATAATAATGATTTTAGCCATTGTTCAAATAGAGTACAAAGCATTATTTAAAACTAAAATAAAGTGAATTTGTAACAATGGATTATCCGAAAATAATAACGTTTGGTTTTGCTATAGTAATTCTTGCTCACAACAATGTCTTCCATTGTTATAGAATTTTCCTACCGTCATTTATGAAAAGGGAGTTGAGGATGAAGCATCATTTAATAAAAATAAAACAATTTTATATATTAGATTATAGTAAAGAAAAACTGCATTAAGCCTGGAAAATATTTTATCTCCATAGAAGAGAAAATTTTAATGTCAGATGCTGATAATATACCATCTTTTCAAAATGTTTTCATTATAATTTTAAAAAAGCAAATAATAAATATAAAAAATTAAAGTCAATTCCTACTTAGGTCAAAAAAGAAATTTTTTATTTTAGTTACTTTTTATTAAGTAATTACAGTTTATTTAGATAATTTATCAAAACAATTATTAATTTAAGCGAGAATCAAACTCGCATTCTTCACCTTCACGTGAAAAATACTGAAATCCTCGCATTTTACTGATCGAGCAACTAACTGCCTGTTGATCTCAATTTTCATTATAAACTAATAAAACTCTATTTAAAGTATTTAAAATTAATTAAGTTTAATGAAGGAACTAATACATAAAAAAACTTTACTAATATGGGGAGTCTTACTAAAAGTTTTAAAAAATGTATTTGAACTTGAGTGGATGGATAAAAAGTATTTTATTAACGAAAGAAAATTTGAACAAGGGAGATATTTAGGTAGAGAGTGAACTAATGATAGGAATTGGATGATGTCCAAAAGGAAAGAAGAAAACTCTCATCACTGAATTTTTTCCATTATATCAATGACGTTCAGAATGTTTAGAAATAATGATATTATAAATCACGTATATAATTCCTGAAATAGTGCAAAAAAATAATCGATTCTTTTAAAACAGAAATGGTTTAAATCAAATTATATAAATTACAGATATTCGTTATTTTTATAAAAATAAGAAAATAGTTAAATGCGATTAGTATTAATCTGAATAAATGCATTTAATAGATAGATATACCACTCACCTGGAAAATTAGCTATATTTTGGAAATTGTGCAAATTTAAGTTGACAAGTGTGGAAAAAAAGCCCACAGCGAATTAAGTATGTTAATGATCCAAATACAAAGCCTATCTTGCCCCTTCTTCAGAATTTCAAAGCGAAAATATTTTAGGGAACCTAATTTTAATCTTTTAATTAAGATTTTAAAAGGAAAATTGACAAACTGAAGAATAAAAGCAATTAAGTGAAGATCATTTGTCTACAAACTGACTTCATATATTTATCGAAAATAAAAATTCTCAACTGAAATTTAACTTAATTCTTTGCTATTTTAAATCTATGATTAAGCCTTTTGTTAAAAAATTTCTTTCTGTATAATAGTCTTCAAAAAATGACAAACTTCTTATATTAATTTAAACAATATTTAATAAAGGACCTATATGTTTTTAGATCTATAAAATAATATAAAATTTACAAATAAAAACAATGATTTTAATTTGAAAAAGAATCCTTTGTAATTAGATGTAAGTACAAAATTAAAAAATATTCAAAATATTACAAACAAAAACCTCTAGTTGTCGAGCTCTCCTAAAATTTTGACTTGCCTAATCAGTTGCCTACATTATTTTTTCAATAATTCGGCCTTCTAGAAGTCTTTCTAAATTACTTTAATCTGGTCTTCATTAATGAATTTTTTTCAAGGAGCATATTGAGGAAACATTTTTTCGTGAAATTCTTTTCTTCACTATAACTTAAAACTTTAACTTTTTTGGATATTTCAGTTTATATTTTAAAATTCAAACCAAGCATAACATTTTACAAATATTATTCCTATAAAATATATCTTTTAAAAAAAATTAAATTCATATCCTTTTATTTGGTGTCAGTTTTGGTCGGAAAAATTGCTCTTTAAAGGACCATTCTTTCTTATTAATTTCATATTAAATAATTTTTGAATTTGAAATCAATTTAACAAAGAAAATTTATTTCGCATTCTAGATAAAAAAAAAAGAGTTTGAATTTAAGAATTTTTGTAAATAAATTAATCTTTCATTAAATAACATACTTCTTTGGAAAATAAAACGATTTATTAAAATAAGTAAAACGCTGAATCTTCTAAATATCTGTAACGTTCTTTTGGCATTCCTACTGGGAATTCAGATATTTTAACTTAAAGGAACATATACTTCTGTGTTAATAAAAGAATAAATGACAAATAGTACTGGAATGAGAATAATCGAATGAAACAGATTCGTAGGAAAATAGTCTTCTTAATATGGCACCCCCTTTCCTTGCTCCAGAAGTAAGTTTTATTTTTAAGCCGCATAATATTTTCCTAAAATTAATCTTTTTTTTTATTCGGAAGTCAACTAAAAAATATAGTTATTATCAAAAATGGAAAAGTATTTTAAATTTTTTAAAATGAGTAGATATTTAATATTTAAATTAAATTTTTATTAAGTATGTTAAGATTTCAAATTTAAGTACATCTTCGAAGACTTGAGAAGAATTAAGGTAACTCGCTAAAAAAAAGTTTCTTATTAAAATAAATAATAGCTTTCCAAATCAGATACAAATGGTCACTTAGTGTTTTACTTGTGAAAAAAGTGGTTATAAAATATTACATAGGTTACTTAAGTTATTTCTACATAACTTACTCAAAATAAATATTACTTGATTTATCAGCGTAAGTATTAAAATGTTCATTTTCTTAAGATTACTTTTCTAAAAATAAACGATAAAGCAATTCATCATAAACAATTAAAGTTTGATTTTTTTAGTAATTATACTTTCCACACTTGGAAAATGTTCAGGTGTAATTTTTTACTTTTTTGTATACGTAGTACATAAGAAAAAATAGTTATAACCCAAAAAATTCGAACGCGAGATTTTGAGATATCTCCACATTATAGACATTCGAAAACGAATTTCAAAAAATTTCTATCTGCTTGTCTAAGACAAAGATAATAGTACAAGATATAGTGTATACTTTTACCAAAATCTGAGTCATATCTAACAAGTGGTTCATCTTCTGTTGATCTATATTTTCAAAAACGCGTAAACAGGACAGCTACAAAATGTAATGATTATATCAAATTTATCAGATTTTTTGTGTGATTTTTTAATTTTATATACAATTTCTTATCAAAATTTTGTTTCAGTTGTTTCAAGAAAAGAAACTTACGTATTAAATCACACAAAACGCCGTCGACGCCAACAGTTTAATAACTCATTTGCACGGTCGCCACCGGTCTAATAACTCATTGGCGACGATTTGGCAATTCAGATTTGGCGATAAGCCATTGAAGCAACGAAACCAAGAAAATGAACAATTTTTTAAATGATGGCAGTTTAGAAACTCACTGGCAATGCCTTCAAACTGAGCGAAAAATATCGACGGTCTAATACGTAAGTACCCAAGAAAACACGTCTTTAAATTAGTTTTTCTGATACTGCTAATCCGCATGCCCGTAGATTTACCGCCAAATATCTCGCCAAGGATGATACGATATATTCAGTAAAAACATTAAATTTATGCCAAAGATTAATATTTCGAAACTATTGATTACCAATGCCAAACGAGACGTTCTCTGGAATAACACTTTTATTAAAGAGTATGCGGAAAAACTTGGTAAAAGTATACACTATATCTAGATTTTGGTAAAAGTATACACTATATCTTCAATTTCTTATTGAATTCTTGCTCATTTTTACAGTTCTTTGTATGTAGACATCACCGTAATAAATTTGTCACCCAAAATGTAAATTCAAATTTAAAAAGGAATGTAAACATGCATTCCTTTTTAAATTTGAATCAACAATCTGTCCAAATAGTTCTATCGTGAGTTCGAAAATCAAATTTCTGCAAAATGTCTGTCCATGACAAAAATAATTTAAAAATACTTTGACCTGGAGGGCTGATATTTAGTGTCGGATCTTTATATTAAATTTTGCAGATTTCTATCAGATTTTGAGCAGAATTCATTCATAGAAAGTCCATCTGACGAACTGTTCAAATGTAAATTATAACTATAATTACAAAATAAAAACATCCACATAGATAAAAATTGGTATCTCCCTAATACTAGATACAACTAATAGTATCTATAGGTTTAAAATCTACTGTCTAGACACCTTACAAGTTTTGAGACATATTTAATTTCGAATTGATTACCTGTGCTCGCAGATTAAATCATATAAATAATTTTATGAAATTTTCTTTAAATTTTCACTTTAAAAAATGCACAAACTGCTTAGTAAAAATAATGTTACATTTTTTTAAAAAATAAAGAAAGATACTTACATTTCCCTTATTAGATAGTGCTTTCCATTCTAAAAGTCTACCGTCAGAAATTGGATGAGATTCGACGTCCAAATTTTTCACGTTTGCCAAATTCCTTATACTTTCCTTCATATCATGTCAGTTTTTCAGAAATATTCAAATAGATGCAATGATTAATCAAGAATCTAGCTGAGTCATCATCATAGGAGTCTTCTAAGTCACAGTTTTAGAATTTATTACCTAAATGAGAAAATTCAAAAATATCTCACTTCATATTTTCTCATGACATGCTAGCGATTCTTAATGTGTAGAAATACTAGTAAAATATTTTTTAAAAATACTTTGCAGTATTTAAGAAACCCGTTGATGATATTAATTCATTGAAAAAAATCGTTAGATGTAACACTGAAAGTTGTGATTTGTTTATTTGATTTGGCACAAGGACCAGACTTGATCAAACATCCGTTAAACATGGTCGTGTAAAAACCTGAGGCATCCTAAGAAAAAAAATACAATTAAATCAGATGTAAAATTTAAAAATCTTTTAAGAAGTTCAAAATATTTGAAATAATTTTTCAATACATTTTTGAATAGGTAATTTCAAAATAAAATAAATTATGTAATGAATTAGAATTAGTCTTTTCACTTAAAAAGAAATTCGCTCTAATTTAATAATACATTAAATAGGACCGTTACAAAAAGAAATTATTTAAAGTGGGAAAAAAGAGGGATTCATCTTAACGTAAATATGAAGAGTGAAGAATACTTGAGACAAACTGAACTGGTTGATGTCAACTTTCAGATAAAATAGAATGTTCTTGATCAACCAGCTTGAATGCTATCAATTAGCTTTTGATAACACTTTCACGATATTATTCAATCTGCAGATGGTTCAATATTTTAATTATGAAAATAAAGAGTACCTTTGACGTATCAGGTATAGATTGACACAATTTCATTTTTGCAGATTGTTGCGTTTACTTTCCATATTCTCAAAAATTGGCACAAACGAGAGGTCTATGTGATGGAATGTCCAATTCAAAATTATGAAATGTCTTCAGTTTTATTTACAAACCAATGCACCAGCTTTACTTCATCTTTCTTCCTGAAGTTTTGAGTTATAGCACTCATATTGAAGATGACGTGAAAAAAATCCTATTTACTGTCTACAGAATATGTGCCTGTCTTTGCTCAAGAATATGTCACTGATTCCCAATTCAGGGATTAAAGATTATGTATTAAATTTTATTCATTACTTATATAGCGGTTTGAGTTATAGACATAATTTCATAAATGGTTTTCGCCTCAAGGAGATCTAAACTATAGAAAATCATCAAATTGAGAAATTCGGTTCTGTATTTCCATATTATTACATAATTTTTTGTAAAATATTGACATAAATCTATCTATATATATATTGCCGCAAAAAGAAAGACTGTTATAATTCACCATATAGCTCGATTGGCAGAGCATTGGACTGCAAATCCTTTGGTCCCTGGTTCGATTCCCGGCCAACGCATTTTATCCAAAGACTGGAATTTTAATTAATAAATTGCTCTTATTATTTCTCTAAAATCGAGATGATTCTAGAAAATTCTTTGCCATTCGAGCGAGATGATTCTCGAATATTCTCCAGATGTATAACAGCCGAGTTCTTCGTTCTGTTCTCCAGCGAGTTGCTTGATGTGAATAAACGCGTTTCTAACTATCCATGACATTAATTCAGTCTTCGTGACAATATATAAAAGTGAATGTGTGTCTGTCTGTCTATACTCGATAGATTTAAAAACAATACATCCGCTCGCTATGAAAATTTGAGAAATTATTATCCCCGAGAAGGTTTTTGGGGGAAAAAAGTAAAATTGGAGTTGAAGTTCTAGGTGCTCCCAAACAAGTATCACAAAAATATCAAAATAACATTTAATTAGTAACATCTGTTAAAGGTGTAACCATGTTAACCATGAATAAATTGAGAAATTAAATTTTTACTCATGAAATTTACTCATAGAATTTATTTTTTAAAAACAAATTACACTGTAAAAAATAACATGCCAATAATAAAAATAGTAATAAAAATAAAATATAAACCACAAAGTAAGTGAAGTTATATTATAAGTTATATTATTTCAAATATTGTTTGAATATTACAAATTAAATTTAAATTTAAAATATTTTAAATACACAAATTGTGTTTCATTTAAAATTTCAACAAATTAATTTAAATTACAAAAGAAAATGTGCGAGTGCATTTTAAACTCCTGATTGGCGCACTTTTCAAAAATCGCCAACCATGAATCACAGACAAGAGCACAGGTCAGCTCTTCCGGTCAAGGGGAAAGATAACCTAAGGTTGCCTAATAAAAAGAACGGGGTTGCCGAGATTGGCATATTATCGCTAACTTGGTGAAGAAGGGGTTAAACTGCATATCAACCGAAAAGGTTTTTTTTTTAACATTAATGCGTTTGACTTTCGATTTTTTGCCATCCAAGCATAATAATTACAAAAATTGTGTCAAAAAACTTTTGCAATTTTTAATACGAGAATAAATAAAAATATTATTGATTTACAGTTGAAGAAAATAATAGGAAATACGTTTTATTTAACCCTATAATTATGCCACCAAAGCGAAATGCCATTGGTCGATCTACAAATCAAGCAAAAAGGAGAAGAGAAGAACGAGCTTCAGAAACAAGTGAGCAGAGACATGGTAGGCAAGAAAAAGATCTAGATCACACAGCTTTAGTTCGATCATTCGTAACGAGTGAACAAGGGCAAGCAAGGCAGCAAAGGAATCGAATTCGCTTTATACAGACAAAACGAACGACACATACTGAATTGAATTATTGTGGTTTTAATTAAAATCCCCTTTACAATTACAGTCTTCATCCAAGTGGAATTGGAAAAATGTATAAAAAGTGTACGTATTGTGGTGCTCAAAATTTTAAAAACGAAACACCAAGTATGTGCTGTGCAGGCGGAAAAGTAAAGTTATCAGACTTGCGTTCACTACTTGAACCATTATTAACTTTAGTATCAGGTAATACAAGTCAATCAAAAAAATATTTGAAAAATATCCAGAAGTACAATTTATGTTTCCAAATGACATCGTTCGGAGCAACTAATATCGATAGCGCAAATTATACGCCAACATTTAAAGTTCAAGGGCAAATTTATCACCATTCTAGACCACTTGCCAAATGTTGATCACAAATACCTTCAGATATATTTTATGGGAAATATTGACAAACAAATAAACAGACGGTGTCAACTGAATATGAGCACTAAACGAGAAATTATTCCTTGAATTACAAAATTTGTTTAAACAACATAATGAATTAATTAAATTATTTAAAATCGCCATCGAACAAATGCCATCTGACGATTACAAACTAATAATAAAGGCAGATAAAACCCCTATTGGTCGACATCGAAGATAATTCAACGCACCAACGATCGATGAAGAGGCAATTGTCATAATTGGTGAAGAATTTAATTCTCGCGATTTAATTCTTCATCGTAGAAATGGTGAAGTCCAGAAAGTATCAGAAATGCATTTTTCATATCCCATTCTATTTTGGCAAGGAGAGGATGGATATCATTTTAACCCATTCGCTGCCAAGCCTATATGAGGTCATTCCCATTGCCATTTCTGTTTTGAGTGCTATTGTTTATATAAGTTTTATTATTTCAAAATAAATACACATATTTTGTCATAAATAATCATTTACACGTATAAAAATCAAACAGGAGTATACTCGTGGTTGGTGATGTGAATAACCTCGTACAATTTAGGCTTGGAAGCAAATGGGTTAAACAAAGTAGAGTTTTTGTAAAAACAATTTATTTGTAGGTGTTTTTTTTTCAAGTTTTTACATTTGTATATTTATGTTTGTGGCCTTAAAAAGTTTGACAAGTTGTGCGTTATAATATGTTGGAAGCATCGCAATTATATATTCATGTTGGCAATGGGTAGCATCCTTCCAACCACGACTATATTCGTGGTTGGCAACGAATGGGTTAATATTAATATGAGAAATCCTATAACTAATGTGGACATTAACAAAAAGGTCTGCTATGAATTATTATGTATATCGAACGATGATTTGTGAGAATTCTGATAATCATATACTGAAATGTAGACAATTATTTCATCAATACATTGTTGACATGTATGAAAAAATAGAAAGTGAAAGTCTCCTCTACATACCGCTAAATCAAGTCAAATTGCGTTCTGAAGAGTACATCCATTTACGTGATGTAGTTATAAATTATGGAAATCTCAGTGAATTGAAGACAATGGTCATTTTACCATCCACATTTACAGACAGCCCAAAACACATGTATGAATATGCATAAGATGCAATGATGCATGTTCGTGCATATGGTCGTACAGATTTTTTCATCACATTTACATGCAACCCTTCATGGGATGAAGAAGCTTTTATTAACTTAACAATCACCATCAGATTGTCATAACATTTCTGCATATGTATTTAAGTCAAAATTAAAATATTTAATAGATTTTATTATCAAACACCATGTATTTGGAGAGACGCGCTGTTGGATGTATTCGATTGAATGGCAAAAAAGAGGTTTGTCACATGCGCATATTTTAATACGGATGATGGAAAAGATAACACCAAACAGAATTGATGAAATCCTCTCTGAAGAAATACGATATTGAAATTGATAAAGACTTGCACGCTATTGTCTCCAAAAATATGATTCATGGTCCTTGGGGCTCACTAAATAATAATCACCATGTATGTCAGATGAAAAGTTCACAAAGCGGTATCCCAGAGACTTACTTTCTGAAACTATTTCGGGCAATGATGGATATCCACTCTATCTACGAAGATCTACAGAAGATAGTGGAAAATCCATTAAACTAAAAGCACTCAACAATACTATTGATAATGATAATCGTTGGGTAGTACCATATTCTTCATTACTACTAAAAACGTATAACGCACACATAAATGTTGAGTATTGCAATTCAGTGAAAGCTATAAAATTTATTTGCAAATATGTAAACAAAGGAAGTGATATGGCTGTGTTTGAAGTGGAAAATACAACTGCATCTAACGACGAAGTCACACAATATCAACTGGAACACTACATAAGTAGCAATGAGGCTGTATGGTGTATTTTATTTTCCATTCATGAGCGACCAATGGCTGTTCATTTATCAGTACATCTTGAAAATGGACAGGGTATATTTTACATCAGAAAATATTCGTGCAAAGGCAATATCACTATCTCCGACAACATTAACTGAATTTTTCACATTATGTAGAAATGATACCTTTGCAAGGAAACTACTGTACTCTGAAGTACCAACTTATTTTACGTGGAATACATCAATAAGAAAATTTCAGCGTCTTAAACAAGGTAAAGCAGTATAAGGACACCTAAAGTTATATTCAACAGATGGATTGGGTTGTCTGTACACTGTACATCCAAATAACGCAGAATGCTTTTACCTAAGATTATTATTAATCAATGTTAATGTACCAACATCTTTCCAAGAATTAAAAGCAGTCAAAGGCCGGTACTTAGGTATTAAACCGTCTTCGCCGACGATCGCCAACTGTTTAGTAGCTCATTGGTGACGAATTCAAATTTAGCATTAAAGATCAACGGATTACACCATTGCCGGATTACCATAATTGGCGGTTTAGTATCTCATTGGCAACGACTTCAATTTTAGTGATAAAGTTGGACAGATTAATACACAAGTACCCAATGGCCATACGTGTGCTACATTTCGTAAGGCTTGCAAGATATTAAATCTCTTAGAAAAAACGATGCTCATTGGGATATTTCACTCGCTGATGCTTCTAATACAGCTCAACCACAGCAGATACGTACACTATTTTCTATCATACTAACTACATGTTTTATGGCTAATCCAAAGGATATTTGAGGAAAACATAAAGACTATATGAATGAAGACATGCATTTTTCTACGCATGCGTACATCACATGCGTAGAATAAATGCTAATTCCAACATTCAATTTACATCAAATACATACAGTGAAGCATTGATTTTAATTGAGGATGTATGTTTGACAATAGCCAACAAATCACTGACCAAATTGGGAATGATTGCTCCAAATAGATCTGGTAATGACATTTTCGATCGGGATATACAACGAGAAAAGTATTTCGATGTTAATGAATTACAAACATTTGTTTAAATTAATCAGCCGAAATTGGTATTAGAAAAACGAACGGCATATGACGCAATTATGAATGCAATATCTTACAAGAGTTGTGGTTTATATTTCTTAGATGCACCTGGAGACACTGGCAAAACTTTCCTTTTTTCAATTATTCTGGCAACTATAAGATCACAAAATAATATTGCACTTGCTATTGCGTGATCTGGTATTGCAACAACTCTTTTGAACGGTGGTTGAACAACACGTTTAGCATTGAAATTGCCATTAAATATACAGGCAATTGAAACTCCAACATTTAATATTAGCAAATATTCAAGGATGGGAAAAGTATTAAGATCATGTCAGCTTATAATGTGGGATGAATTCACCATGGCACACAAGAAATCATTAGAAGCACTCAATCCCACATTAAAAGATATGAGAGGAAATGAGCAGCTCTTTTGGTGGTGCACTCATTTTGCTAGCTGGTGATTTTCAACAAACTCTACCAGTTATACCACGTTCAACACCTGCAGATGGATTGAATGCATATCTCAAATCATCAGTGTTATGGCGGTATGAGGAGAAAATATCTTTAAATACCAATATGCGTGTTCAATTACAACAAGAGGAATCTTCTGGACGATTTGCAAAACAAATGTTGGATATTGGGAATGGTGAAATGGATATAAACGAATCCACACACTGTATTACATTACCAGAAAACTTGTCACATTGTAAAATCTACTGCCAAATTGATTGCCAAAGTTTTTCCAAATTTATCACAGAATTATACAAATAATCAATGGTTTAGTGAATGTGCTGTATTGGCAGCCACAAACATTGATGTTAATTTAATAAACTGCACAATTAAAAGTGAAATACATGATGAAGAAACAACGTATAAATCCATAGGCACTGTTGTAAATCACGATGAATCAGTTAATTAACCAATAGAATTTTTAAATTCATTGGATCTACCAGAAATGCCACCGCATATTTTATCTTTGAAAATTGGTTTCCCCAATCATCCTTCAACGAAATATAAATCCATCACGACTATGCAATGGGACTAGGCTGTTAGTAAAAAAATTAACGAATAACGTAATTGAGGCAACCATTTTAAATGGAAAACACCAAGAGGAAGATATACTACTACCATGCATTCCCATAATACCAACGGATACTCCATTTGAATTCAAACGTCTCCAGTTTCCTGTACGACTAGCCTTTGCAATAACAACTAACAAAGCATAGGAACAATCATTGCAAGTATGTGGATTAAATTTGATAAATACATGTTTCTTACAAAAATAGCTGTACGTTGAGCGTTCACGAGTTCGAAAACCGTCAAATTTATTTGTTCTTGCACCATATAGGAAAACACTAAGTATATATTTACTATTTATAATACTAAGTTGTATATTTACAAGCACCACTAAGATACAGCAACACATGAATGGGTACAGCTAGTATTAATATAAATGAAAGGAAATTTGTTTAGTAATAATCTATATGAGGAGAAATTTTCAAAATAAGATTAATGGGTATAGCTCATTCCAGAAATCAACATAAATTTTAGGTAATATTTCCTGTGAGTAGCAAATACTATCTCCAATGCACTTATAGTGTGTGTGTGTGTGTGTGTGTGTGTGTGTGTGTGTGTGT
>JAOUZG010016704.1:5855906-5895604 GCA_026289955.1 Argiope argentata | reverse complement strand
ATCGATGGACGAGTCTTTGAGCGATGGGGTGATATCAGACAATGCGATTGATTTACTCATTAGTGTATATTAGATGCATCGTTGAGTTATCTGAAGGAGTAGGTTCGAATCTGGTTATAGTTTATTTACCCAAGATATAGTGATGTCAATTTCCTTGCGCTATATTTTTATTCAACGTATTATTCTTTATTCGTATTATTCTCTATCAACGCATAATTTCTTGTGGACTTTTATCGTTATAAATATAATCTTTATGGACACTGCTTTCTTCATTTTTGCCTCCTCGACAATAATCCCACTGTCAAACTTTGAAACATTTCGGGTCAGTCTAACTCGGTCAAAATAATAGAATGGTTATGGGATCTGTATTTTTAGCCGAAGTACAACAAAAATATTATGTTGCATTAGTGTGTAAGTAGAGTACAAGCATTTTTACATTGTCTTAAAATAAATATTGTATATAATATTAAAAAAATCACTGCTTCCATAGCGGGGTTCTTTTTGATTTGTTGGTCAAAGAAAGGAGCAGTCCTTAAGTGATAGACGACGACTTTCATTAATGTACAGCCAATACAAATACAGGAAACACACAACAAACAGTAGCCCACAAGTTGTTGCCATTAAAAGTTTTAAACTTTCTTTTCTACTTGTACCAATAATGAAAAATATCTCTCCCACCCTGAAATCAAAAGTGTTGTATGCAATCAACCCGATTCATATAATATCGTTACGTTTTACTTTAACTTCCACTGAGTCCGTGAAATCAACGGGTTCGTCTTTAGTGGGTGTGAAGACAATCAGACCTCAGTAGAAAACAACAACGTATATTGAACGCACCACAAGAACAACACAGACGGCAAATATATACAGTCGAGTAGAACACATAGCAACACACTACTACAGACAATAGCACATAAGTAGAAATCGGTTACAGAACACAAAGCGGCCATGCAGAATTCAGGATAAGGAGGGAATTGGCGTAGTCTCACGCTACGGCCTCTCCAAACGTCTGCAAATTTCCACTATTTCCTCGTTGTATCCCCACAATGTATGCAGAAACTTTCTCATGGCTCATGGCAACGACAGGCGATTTTATCAGAAACAAAGTTTATCGAGTGCGCTCTTGGCTTTTGTTTAACTGTCCTAGCACCATGTACATTACACCCCAAATCCCCGATATAAATTCATCGAAAATTTATGAAAACACCTTAAAATCGTACGGGAATACGGTATTACTTGTAAATGTAAATGAAAAAGAGTTTTGTTGCAGAAATGGGAAAGTGTCAACCTGATTTTTTTTAAATATATATCAGGCAATCTATGCCTAAAGATCTTAAAAGGATTATAAAAAACAAGGACGTACGTATAAGAATTAATTCAAGTTAACTAGATTTCTAAATGTTCTTATCCGTCTGAGTTTTGATTCTTTATTATTATTTTTTCGCTCTAGTTCCTGGTTAAAATGAATTAATTTAAAAATTTTATTGTTAGTTTTTATAATTGCGACAAATACGTTATTCAAAATTCAATGGGGTCAATTCATGTGACGTCAAAGGTACGTGACATGTGACTTCTGCGCATGGCATTTAAGTCTTCATCCGCAAAGCTTTCCTCGATGAGTCTGTCATTAACGCCCTCCACCAAGTATGAAGCGGATTTTTTGTTTACATTTGTAGCTGTAATTTTGAGTCGTTTTCTTTCTTCCTGTTAAAGTTAAAAGATGAAAGACTGATGTGCTTCTGGATGCTTTAATGTGAAACACAAGTTAATGTCATGATAAAATGTATTTTTTTAGTTTCCTTTCAACAATCCTGACATTTGTTGTTAGCTTTGGAATGGAAGGTTGTTATTTTCGAAGTTGTGATATGCGCCGTTTATTTTCAAGAATTCATTTAGTGAGTTTATATTCACAAAACCCAAAAACTGTTCCAGTAATTTTTTTTAGAAAACCCTCTCAAAGGAAAAGAAATTGGTACGTGTATTGCTGTCTAAAACAAATGGGGACAATTAAACAAAACCTTCAATGCATTTCTAATTTTCTTTATTGACGTTTGATGGAATTTTCTGATAATTTTGAATATGCTTAGAAGATTTTGAAATGGTTACATGAATATTACATTACATTTATCCTACAAAATCTTATCTAAATTTAATTGATGTAAGTAAACAAACTTTTATTGTAAAAACTATCTCTCTTAACTGAAAATAAGAGGAAATTTTGCTGACTTGGGTGATGGTGAATAAATTTCTTTAAGATTTATTAAATAAATGGATCTTTTCCAATTACTAAAAAATTCAATTTTTGTATTGATTGTTAACAGCATTTATAATTGATGTATTGTATTAAAAGTGCTCTTAATTTGGTAAATGGAATGCTACTTACTTTAATGCTACTTTTTATAATTCACAAATTAATGCTACTTTAAATAATTCACAAATTACAAAATGAAGTTCAAAATTCTGTGAAAAAGATTCATTCCTGAGAATATTGTTAATAATATTAAAATGAGGGCATTGACAAATTTCACTTCTTTTAATTTTGAAGTGGATCTTCAAAAATTAAATATGTCAAAGCATCCATTTGATTTTTTTTAAATTAAAAATCCAGTTGATTTTTGAAAATAAAGAATTTTTATCAATGCAACTTTAAAATTTTAAAATACATTTCAGATATGCTCTGTTTTAAAAGTGTATTGTCAATATTATGTTTTTATAGGTGATAAAGAAAATGTTGTTCAGTATTCAGCTTGTTTCAGTTAAATAAAATTGATTTCATCATTTTTGACATTCTTGCCATACTATGTTTATATTCTTTGTGTCCAGAAAAAGAAATGTTGATAAACAACTTTTGAGTTGTTGTTTTTAATTGGTAAGAGCACTGAAACATCCATTTAATCATATTTTTTAAAAATAATTATATGTATTTTATCTTTTTTTAAATGTGTAAATAAAAATTATAAAGGCATAATTTTATTTGTTTGTCCTTTAATGATTTCTATAAGTTAAAATAAAATAACTGGTTCTGGTTGCATAGATTTTAAAAAATGGTATCTATACCTTTTATAGTTCATAATTTACAATTTTAAACAAAATTTATTACATACATTAAAAATTTGAGCTTTTTTTTTCTTCTGAGCAAACTGAAAACATCAAAGTCTCAAATAAAAATCATTTACTTAAGAAAGTTTCTTAATAAAAATTACTACTTAAGAAAAAAAATATATAATAATTTTATTGGTAAGCTTACAAATTTTAACTTATCTAAGAGTAATATTTATTTTTAAAATTTATATTTATAAAATTCAACCTACAGAGGATAGGTTCTTTTTCCCTGTGATTTATCATTAAAATTTTTTTTAAAAAAAAGAAAATATGTAATTTTTTGAAAGCACCACCATAGCCATTTATCAAAATGTAGCTTTTGAACAATATATATATATATATATATATATATATATATGGAAAAGTAAAGAATAAAAGGGTGGCAAACAAATTAAAAAGTGATAATTAATTAGACAAAAAATAATTGCATTAAAAATACTAATTGAAATTTTAGGATAAGAAATAAAATTACAATACTACAAAAGTTTGGTGAAAATAATTCACAATATTAAATTTTAAAACATATGAAAAGTTTTTTATAATTATTCGGCTAGAGTAACATTTAACTGCAACAGCTGACTGCAATGCTTTCACCAACGTTATCGGCAGACATCCCGAGATGCGCAGAACGGTTGAAAATTGAACAGAATCGGTTTGTTTGGTACGTGACACGTGACCCATGAATTGACCCCATTAACTATATTTCTTGTCCTTTTTAATTTAAAAATTTATCATTGTCTTTTCTTTGATGTTCAAAGTTTGGCTTGGAATGACTACTAATGGAAATGAATCAGAAAAAACAAACTATCAAATACTTTCATTCCTTAATATTAAGTTTATCCTCATGTAGCAAGGGAACAACTCAAATAAGAAATAAGACTGTCACTGTAAATTTTACCTTTTAGATTACAGAACTAGCCATAACGTAATAAATATGGTCTATATAATCTGATATAAAAATTTGGTTTTGGGAAAAAGATGGATCTTCAAGAAATCCCAATTAAATATTTCCCTCTCACTATGGAGCCGCAGGGTTTCAAATTGGAGATCCGATTCCACAGAAGAACCACCGTGTAAGGGGGAAAGGGGTCAGTTGAACGTTAAATCCATCATGGTCAAACATACTCCAGCTGGTGTGGTTTGGAGAAGACAGTACCAGCTCAGGTGTCGTCATCGTTATTTGAACGATGATTAAAATTACCCGGGTAATTACGTATTATACCGTCTTCGCTAACGATCTCTAACGTTCGCAACTCATTGGTGACGAATTTAAATTTGGCGATAAATATCAACTAATCACACCATTGCCGGATTGCCATAATTAACAGTTTAGCAACTCATTGGCGACGGATTTAAATTTGGCGATAAAGATCAGCGGATTACACCATTGCCGGATTGCCATAATTGGTGGTTTAGCAACTCATTGGCAATGACTTCAAATTTGGCAATAAAATTGGACGGTATAATACGTAGGTGCCAAGGCCCGTCCTAAAATAGCTGTAGTGTTGCTTTACAACGGTACGTTAATATAAATACATTCAGACATCCCTCTTACTATGATAAAAAGTCAGTTAAAAACTAAAAATAATTAGTACCAATCTTTGTTGAAGAGATAACTGCAAAAAAATTCAAATTTACTTCAAAAATATTTTTTAGGAATTTATTACAAATGAAAAGTGATAGATTCAACTTTTCAAGATGACGGTGGAAAGAAGATTTTCGAAGATGAAATTATATAACAATAATTTAGGTATTGTTCAAATAATGCGACAACCTATGTTGAAAATTCAAACAAAAAATAACCTTGAACAACAGATGATCCATCGTTAACAAAACATTGGAGCCTGTGTATCTGAAATGAATTTCTGATGAATATACTAAAATAATGTTTTCAAAAATTGATTTCAATTATTATAGAATATCAGAATTTGATATATTCTGCAATAATGAATTGTTATATGTTGAATATCTTAACATATACCAATTAATTTATAATTTGGTTTATTTTCCAACTAACTAAATGATATAATTTCCACACAATTAAAATAAGTTCTTTTAATTTTAATCGACTCTTTTTACTATTAAAATGTGAATTCTTATATTGTAGCTACAAAACAAACATTTGATTACATTATTTATCATTCTAATTCAGAAAATGAGTTCATGTTAATAATATTTGAATGCGTGAAGCATTTTTTGAAAGAAGAGAAAAAGAAATTTATATAAAAACAATTCCATATATCTTCAAAAACTACTAGAGCTCCAAAAACATGATTAAAATAAATTATGTGAATGATTTCATGTAATTTTCATTAAACTTCTACTTAGAAAATACCATAAATTGCTAAACACAAGAAATAAAATCTTAAAAAATAAAGAATGATACTTACGTTTTCTTTATTAAATGATGATTTCACCTCTAAGCTTTTGACAACAGAATTAGAAATATTTTATATTCATATTTTTCGCGCCTACGAAGTCATCCTCATCGATACCCTGCATTTCAGTCATTCTTTAGATGGCAAATATTATAGATATTCTGATTTGATTGATGAATCTGGATTTCTCGGCATCATACAAATCTTCATTGTCCCGTTTTAAGCATTTATGAACTAAAAAAGGAGATTCAAAAATTTTTATATTCATATTTTTCATAACAAACAAAACAGCGCTTAATATGTAAAAACTGTAGTAAAAGAAATAGTTTTCAGCATTTGTGACATTTATGAACAATATCAAAGGATTAAATAAAAACCATCAGATTTTAAACTGAAACAAACTTTTTGTTGATTGGAAATCCTAATTTTGCTATTTCGTATCCTTTCACTGATGCATAAATTAATTTTAATTCAGTAATACACTTATTTTGGACTCGAAAAAAAATTAAAAATTCATTTTAATTCTAATTGAGATTCGTATCCTTTGTGATCAGAGTAACTGATGTTTTCTTGGGCTCTGCATAATATGGATACTAAATGAAGAATGATGGATAATTTCGATTTAATTTTGGGTTAAAAAATACTTGAAACCCTGGTGTAACATGTATTTGATTTCTATTTCACAATTTTTTGGTATCTCAGAAGTTATTGACTATTTTAAAATGTTGTCGTTGCAAAAATACCCATTTGTTTGGGTAGACATTTTGTTGTATATTTATCATCTGAGAAACTTATCAATATCAGCGAATGAAGTATTTTAAGGATTCAGATCATGTTCTACTAAATCCTATTTCATTATTGCTCTGGCTTATAACTTATAAGCCTGCGCGCTATTAAGGGAAAATGACGATAAGTGTGTTGAGTATTAGTTGTGAGCAAAATTGTTCTAAAAGGTATAGTTCTTTTAGGAATCAAATACATTAAGAGGTGCGACAGGAGAGAGCATCACCTCCTTTTCACCAAGGATATTTAGCGCCAAACATGGCAAGCCGATGTTGTCGTTGGAGGATATCTTCCTCGGGGAGATAAGACGCAAGAGCGCGGGCAGTTGGCGATTTTGAAAAGTGCGCCAAGAAGGTGATGTTTACTACGGATCAAACCATAAAAAAATTTATAAATTTATAAACCCGAATGGAAATTATACTAATCAGCTCTACTTATAACACGTAAAGCAAATCTGTTTATATTACTGATCGTTGGATCTATTACAGAGGCAACAGACTTATCGGTTAAAATGAGAGGGCACTATGTAAATATCAGCACAAAGGAGATATAAATTAAAATTATGGGTGTAAAACCATCAATGAGAAATAGAATTCTGGTTCATGGAGAAAAACTGAAAATGGTCCCAAAGTTAAACGATGCAATTAAAGGGCATCCGAATCTACTACACCACGATTAGAATGCCTCAAATCATTATATACGATGTGGAAAACAGTGAGAGCACGGGCAGGTGAAGAAATTGGATTTCCTCTACCAAATCAAATAAAGTAATGATATAGTAGGGAGCATGCGGGTTTCAAATAGAAAAGAAGGAAGATGCAGTTTGACTAACTGGGTTAAAGTTTAGACCCACGATTGTTCCAAATAATTTAAGATAAATCATGATTACTACGTGACTTTGGATCGTATAAATTTAGAGAATTCAGGAACCCCCTTAGATGTTTTAAATGTCTGAAATATGGGCATCACCTGTCTAAATGTGTGCAAAAAGAGGAAAGTTGCTCCAAGTGCTTGGAATCCTATAACTATAAAAATTGCACAAAGCAAAATCTAGAATGCAGAAATTGAAAACAGGGATTATGATTCGAAAGAGCCTATTAAAATATCTGAACATTGCCCTGTAATTATCAGAGAGATATATTAGTTGATTAAAATGACAAGTTATGGTTAATGAGTCCTTCAATGGAAATGTTTGGAGAGTCATTCTACATAATCTGGGACGTGATAAATTAGAGATAAAGAAATTCCTTAAAAAATCTATGGGCATTACTCCTAATGTTTACTTGTTAAAGGAGACATATGCAATTGAAGGAATAAATGAGGAGACTTCGCTTAGGATGAAGAATAATTGACTAATCTTTACAGGAAGGGCATAATAATAAACCAAAATATTTCCAAATATTCCAAATATTTCCAAAATATTCCAACCAAAATAATAAACCAAAATATTTCCATATTCACATGATTTACGATTTAAAACATAATAGCAGCCAATTTTTCATTGGAAAATTACGAAATTGCAGTTGTATCAATATACTTCCTGTTGTCTCACACTCAGGAAGAAATTTTCAAAGAACTTGAAAATATTTTTGAACAACTAAGAATATCATCCACATTCCAAGAGAGAGATTTCAACCTTTATGGGAAAATGAAATTTCCAGCTATAGACTACAGGATGAAACCGGCTCGTTTATAGAATTCATATTTATGAAAAACCTTTCTGCATGGAAGTGACCCAAACTCATTGCCTACGTTTCAATGTGAACGTGGAAAAAGCTGGATTGATGTTACCTTTTCAACTGAAGGTCTGCGTGATAGAATGATGGGCTGGAAGGTAATGCAAAGTGTGCTGACTGTTATGGATTTTTAAATTTTCAAATTAATATAAGTGGAGCAGTGTCGTTAGCAGAAAGACAAACTGAATAATAAGAAAATTCAACAAATGAGCTCAAAATGACTAATAAATATGAAGTATAAAAGAAACAATGCAAAGGATAAAAACTAAGAAGGATTTAAAATTATGAATTGAAGAAGTTACATATTTCATCCAAATAATTATCCAAAGATCAAACAGTAAATAGGCATACCACTTCAGGGTGTTCTAATGGGATACTGAGCTGAAGAAACAACTAAAATTGACAAGAGTCTTGCGGCATCGATACCAGCGACAAAAGCCCTGAAGAGAGAATGAATAGAAGCCAAATTTATTACTAAAATAAAAATGAATCAGTATATGGAGTAACGTTAAGAAAGAAAATTAGAAAAGGCTTTGAAAAGTTATGTAAACAAATAAGGAAATTCAATCCTTTTGAGCTAACATATAAATTGGAGGCAGATAAAATTTCAATTAAAACAATATTGCATGGTGTCAATAAAAGGAAAAAAAGAAACTATTGTGAAATTTCTTTTCAAAGAAGAATAGTCCCGAGAATAAATTAAAAAGCAAATGAAAATAAGAAAAAAGTATTGAAGAGCAGAAAACGGTAGAAAATTTAAAGCATTCATAACAATTGAAAAAAGAATAACGATTAATAAAATGACTAAAAAGAAAACTCCTGGACTGGATTGCATTCCGACTGGAAATGCTTTTAGAAATTAGTAGAAAGAAATTCAATCATACTTTTAGTAGTTTACAAAAAATGTTCAGAACTAAGTACGTTCCCTAATCAATGGATTTCTTTAGTGGTGGAACGAGAATTTGGAGGAATATGAAAAAAATGTGAGATTTTCTTGAAGTATAAGTCCGATCCTCTTTTAAAGGTTGATTGGTGAGGAAGAAGGCAAGACATTGGCCACATTCTTCTTGGGTGCAAATCGTCTAGATGTTGACAGTGTGTTGAATCAGTCGGTGTTATTAACGATTATTTTTTATTGGAATCAGAAGTCGATCATAAAAAAATAGTGTCGATACTGCTTCATTCAGTGTTGATGAGTGTTTGACTGTACACAAGAAACTGGGAGAAGAGGTAGAATGTAGTGTAAATATAGAGAATGTTTGAAGAAAACTTAGCTTATGGATGTCAATATTGAATCAGAAAACACCTTGAAAATACCAATGTGAAACATAGTGATGTTATCACGAAGCTCTCTTTGCTTAGTTTCACGATATTTTGAGATCTGCAATTAGTTCAATATTCTAGTGAAGAAAATCAAGTAAGCTTTGAACTAATGGGTACACATCTTGATGCAAATTTCCTTTTTCTAGTTTGTTGTACTTATTTTTCATACATAGGAAAATGACACGCAATCGAATAATGTCAGTGAATCAAAATCATACATATCTATAATTTTATTGCCAGGATTATATCCCATAATTAATCCATATTATTTGCTGAGTTTTTCTGTAATAACATTCATTTTAAAGTATTTCATTTTTCATGGTTTAAATTCCATTAGAATAGAGACATCATTTAGGTCGGTTATCTATATTTCTCAACATTTTTGTTAGATATTGATATAAACATGAGTTTCCGTTTTTTATTTGTAAAATCAAAGCAAATTTGTTAAATAGTTATTTATATAAAATAAAGTGTCCAAAATAAGATTTATCGTCGATAGTTTTTTTTTTTCAATAACCAAAATAAATTTCACATGATTTTTCATACTTTTCATGAATGCTGTATAAAATTAAAAAAAACACTTATATGTAAAAACTTTTTATCCGACATAAATACCTATCAAGTATACTTTTAACTGAACAATGTGCAAAACAAATCGAAAGTTTTTTTTAATGAGTGTAGGTTTTTCCATGATTCGAAAAATCAAAACCGGAAATAAAGCTATTATTCGATATTGGTTTTAGAAAGTAAGCTCCAAATGAGAGAATAAAGGTAAGGAAATTATTATGCTTCATTCAAAACATGTTTACTTTCAAAAACTCTCGGAATTCCAAAGAGTGAAGACAAACTTTCAGTAATATTTAAAGAAGTATATCTCAATCAGTTTGATAAAAGAATTCGCTTAATAAAGAAAATATTCTTTACTAACCTTCATAAAAGAGAAGATTGCGAATGTTTGAAGATTCTTCAACAAGAAATTCTGGTGAATTGATCAAATTTATGAAACTTTGCAACTAAACTTCAGGTTGGTAAAGAAAAGTCGCTCTCCAAAGATGAATTTCGCTAATAATGATTTCAATCATTGTTCAAATATTGTACAAAGCATTATTTAAAATCCTTAAATGGAGTTCATTTGGAACAATGGATTATCTAAAGGTAACAAAGTTTTTTCTTTGTTGAAATGAAATTCTTGTTCACAACAATGCTTTCCATTGTTATAGAATTTCCCCAACTTCATTTATGAAAGGGGCGTTGATGGTAAAGCATCATTTAATAAAAGTAATAAAATTTTATACATAAATAATACATAAATGAAGACTATACTAGTCTTTGAGAAATTTTTTATTTCTAAATGTCAAAGCACTAATCTTGTGTCACGATTATGTGCTTTCATTTCAGAATTTCTCCATCGTAAATAAAAAAAAAATGATGTCTAAAAGGGAAAAAATCCAATACTTTCACATAGTTATTTCTTTAATTAATATCTTCAGAATTTTTCCATTGTAAGTGAAAGGATTATGCCCAAAAAGAGAAAAGGCCCATTAATTTCACACAATTATTTCATTAATTAATATTTTACAAAATATTAATGTTTTTCAAAATATTTCAATACATAATAATTAGATGACGAAGAAAGTAAATGGTTATCCCATTCAAAATAGAAATAATTTAAATTAAATGCTTAGAGTTTCTCATATTCATCATTTTAATAAAAATAAAGTGTAACATGATGCGATTAGTATATTTCTCAATAATACATTTAATATATATACATTACATACCATGAGGAAAATTACACACTTTTTGAAACTACAAGACGTTTCAGTTATGACGTGTAAAAAAAATAGTAATAATAATAAAATAAGCCAACGTCCTGTCATAGGGGTAACGCATCTTTATCTTGACCTGAGCGTCCCCGCCTCGGTTCGGGCATGGTTGTTCTTCCTCTGTTCTATCAGTGAAATGTGTGAATGTGCCCTCTGTAAAATGGGACTGTGCAAGTGAATATGATTCGTGAGTAGCTACAGGGCCGAATTAGCCTAGTTGGGCCCCGGGGCAAAAAATTCTTTGGGGCCCCCTCTGCTTCACTACTTTAGTAATGAAGAACATTCATTAAAGAAGGAAACGTAAAATAAATTTCTATTTGATTTGGGGGTGGGCCCGTCTTATTCGGGGACCCGGGGCAACTGCCCATTATGCCCCTGCCTTAGTCAGGCCCTGAGTAGCTAAGACGTACCCTTTGGTCCTAGTTGGAGCTACATAAAACAAGAGACGTACCCTCGGCTTAAAATCGCTGACTGTGACAGCGAGCTTGTGCGTGGCAAGTGCCATTAGAAACAACAACAATTAAAATAGCCACCCCAGGCCCGTATTATGTCTAGAGACCCATAGAAAGTGCAAATATCCGTTCCTCTTTTAGAGACTAAAATTTCAATACCTCATATATTTTATAGATTTTAAGTTAATCTTTTTATAAATAGTTAGGATTAGAAAATTTGGCAAACTGAATTATCAAATCGTTTAAATGTTGATCATTTTTCTGAAAGATTATTTCAGTATATCTCGTATGAAAAAAAAAATTTTTAATTGCTTTTTTTATTATTTTAAGAATATTAGTAAGTATTTTTAAGCATTTCTTTTTCTGTATTTTTATGAAATAATGAAATAAAAAGTTAAAAAATTCCTTACCGCAAATCATATTTGCAAATAAACTAGGAAGTTTTTTTTTAAAAGAACTGTTTTTTTAGAATTATAAATCAACATGGTGCTTGTAAATGGTAATTAATTAAGAATATGACAAGAGTATTTTAAATAAGACGAGAAATTCAAAACGGAACATGACATGTTATAAACATTCTTCTGGTAGCTATTTTTCATAAAATAAATTTATATAATCTTAAGTTATGGCAGATGTTTCAGTACGGTATTTTTCCGTTAGCCACGCTCAAGCGAAAAATCGCCAAATAATGCAAAATACCACGAAATTTCTTTGGCGATTTTTTCGTTTGCGCCCGGCTAACGGAAAAGTACCTTCATTACTTAAGATAATATAAATTTAAGTCCGAGAAAATTAATTCTTTAAAAATTTAGTTTTTTTGTTCTAATATTGTTAGATTAAATTATTGTTGTGTTTATGTATATTTTTAAAAAATGCAATAGCATTCATATCAAAATAATTTGTATTTCAAAAATTTTACAAATATATTAATGATTCGTTAAAATAACTTATTTCTCTGAGAAAAAATCCTTTTTGTGAAAGTAAATCAGATACTGAATTTTCTTAAAATTTTAAGGCTATTTACGCAGTTCTTTTAGAAATTTCAGTTGTTTGTACTTCAATGAACGTTATATTTATACGAAATTTTATATCAATAGAATCAGAAAGAAAATATTTAAATGAATATTACTCAAAGGAAAATATGTGTTCAAAGGAAAATATGTTCAAAAGGAAATATATGTTCTGCAGATGATTCTCTCTTCAATGATACAATGCTAAATTTTATTTTTAAACAGCATTATATTTTAAAGAAATTTATAAATATTTTTGGGGGTTCTGAAGTCAATTAAAGCATATACCTCTTATCGGATTCCATAAAATTATTAGTCATGAGTATTAAAAATCTTAAGATTTTCGTTGCCTTGAAAAGAATTATGTCTGAAAGATTTGAACCCAAAGGTATATTTGGTTTTTGTGGCTAAATTACTGTAAACGTGCAGATCACATAATATTTTCAAAACAATATAACTGACTTCTAATTTCTAATTCAGTGGCTTATATTAAGTATGAAACGTGAGTTTAGAAAATATAAGATCCGCACGTTATCTGTAATTTAGCCATGAAAACCTAATATACTTTTAGCGTGCTGGATCCAAATTTTTCGACTTAATGTATTATTAAAATAAAATATTCCAACCCTGTAAAAGTAGAATGAAGGTATTTTCACATTATTATCTAAAAATAAAATTTGTTCTTAATATACGCGTTAAAACTACATTATATAATTAAGGTATTTATGTTTTGAATTTTTTTTAAGTAGCAGTACTTATCATTTGTGCGGCAATAACTCGGTAGGGCTTTTATAAAGATTAACGATGATAATATCTTCCACGATTTAAAAAGAGTTAGAATTTTTTTAAAAATTACTTTTTAAGTGCTTTTGTCAGATATGTTATCTTATTTAATCTAGGGTATTTCACTATCAGCAGGAGAAGTAATGGTATCAGTTGAAAAATATTCTAAATTGTTTGTTAAATATTCCAATGTTTATTTTAAGATGCCTATTTCACTTTGAATTTTTTCTAATAAGCTTTACAACAGACTGAAGAATAACGTTATAAAAATCTTTCAAAATTTAGTTAAAATTTAATTAAGAAAACAAAGAGTTTAAAAGTAATTTTTTAAATTCTAATTGCCTTCCGTTAGGTATTTTATGTTAATTAATCTGGGATATTTAACTATCAACACGTGAACTAATGGTGTCCTTTGAAAAATATTCTAAATGATCCATAACGTCAATGTCTATTGTAAGATGTCTATTTCAAGTTGAATCATTTCTAGTCCCTAACAGTTTAAAAATAAGCTTTATAACAGACTGAAGAAAAATGTTATAAAAATATTTCAAAATTTAACTGAGAAAACAATTCTTGGATTAATCAAATTTATCCCTGTATCAAGACGATTCAGGGGATTCTTTTATGTGCTCATTTAGATTTAAATCGAGTTATTCGGATTCCGGTACCAAACATTAATTAATAAAAAAATAATACTTGATTTTAGCCGTTTGATATACGCACTCTCTTTTGCATTACAAAATCTGTAGTAAGGGCATTACACAATTAGGGGATTTCCTATTCTGATTAGTCTAAATAAAACTTTCTTTAGAATTGACCAGAAGTATGTAATAAAAACTTAAACAACAAACTCAAATAACTGGTGCGAATCCTTATAAAGGGTTTAAGATAACGCATTCAGCATCTACTTATTTTAAATAAGTATACTACAGAGATTGACTCCGTTTACATAGCGTGTTAATCAAGAACACATAAGGAACACTAACCACATTTCAAATTAAAACGCACAAAAATGGAGCAGCAAAGAATAAAGAGTTATAAAGTCATAAACCATATATAAGTAAAAGAGCAAACAAATAGTAATGTCAAAAAATAAAACAAAAGCATGAGTATACATATATATCACAATATGTATAGATAAAAACAATGTGCCGTCAAAAACTTAAAAAAATAATTAAGTTAATAAAAAAGAAAAAAATGTCAGATAAAACTTGAAAGCAAGTCGTGTTAAAAATGCTTGGGGTAAGATGAATATCAAGTTGCCAGAAATCCTATTGAAAGTCATAAAATTTATACAATGAGGACCTTTGAATGTAGATTAAATATTTGGAAAAGTAATCTGGTTCCTTAACCACCTCACATACAATGACGTCTCTGACACGCGCATGCAATTGTTGAATTATTAATTTTAAACCTGCATTTAAGTATTCAGTAATTTAAAATGCCAGAATCATTTAGAAACTTTTCATTATCTTATATTTCGTTACATTATTATAGGAATTAAAATAACAATAAATGTTTAATATTGGATGTGCGTCTAATTAGGAAGTTAAATAAATTCGTATTTCAAGTGGTTAAAGATCTTAAAGGCGCAGAGGAGTTTACATAATTCGAATCATTGAAATATAAGAAAGGAACACAAGAAATCTCGTCTCTAACACAAACTAGTTAATATTAAACATATCACGAAGAGAAGAAAAAGACATATCTTGAGAGTAAATTCTATTTTTCTTGCAAAACGAATGCCACAAGACAGGGGCTTGAATTTTATCTAAAATTTGAATTTAATATTGTCACTGGAGATCCCAAATAATTCTATAATATTCTAGTTAAGATCTAACATGAACATAATATAAAACCTTCAAAGCAATTTCACTCGAAAATTCTCTAATCACGCGTTTGAAAATTTCAAGCCTACGGTAGGCTCTAAAAACCAAAAATAATTAATGTTTGAAAAATTCAATCACAGTGTTAAAGAAAAAAGTATCCTAATCTGTAGCTAATATGAGGGAAATAATACAGTTCATTAATTTTAATAAATATAATTTAAAGGTTGAGCTTTTCTTATGTAACTAATAATGCTCCATTTATCAATGTTCAGGTGAAGCTTGGGTAATTACGTATTTTACCGTCCAACTTTATCGTCCAAATTTGAAGTCGTCACCAATGAGTTGCTAAACATCCTATTATGGCAATCCAGCAATGGTGTAATCCGTTTATCTTTATCGCCAAATTTAAATCCGTCGCCAATGAGTTACTAAACCGTTGATGAAGACGTAAGAACCGAAGCTTGTTATCTTTGAATAATTTAAAAAGAGAACAAACATATCTTTGCAGAAAGAAATCCTCAATATTAGAATGCATTAGGCAAAATAACTTCAATTCTTCAGCAAATATCGGACGCTCAGAGTGCTTAAAACGCTAGTCGTGATTAATTAATGAAATAAAAAGTGAAAGTTTAAGATCAGAGCCCTGAAGAACATCAGAGGAATCTGAGAACTCGTGAAATACTATGACAGTGGTTCTGTTACATAATAAGAAGGGAACCATTGATATGAAAGCCAAGATTTTGTAATTCATTTAAAACAGAATTCTAAAGCTGAAACCTTTGAAAAGTCGGTGCAAGTTTCATCCAGTTGAGAATCATCTTAAAACGAGAAAGTAATTTTATTTGACAAGAAATATAAAATGGGAACAGTTGAACGTTTAGGAATAAAATCGCGTTAAAACAAAGAAACTAGGTTTTTAACTTGTGGGAAAAGTCTTTTAATAATAATAGTTTCGGAAATTTTAGATAAAAAATTTAAAATAGAAATAGCACTACAGTTTTTACAATAACGTTTTCCTCATTTTTTACTTTTGCTTATACGTAATACAAAGAAAGTATTGTAAGAATAAAAAAAATTAAAACTCCAGATTTTGAAGAATGTCCGTCTGCCTGCCTGGGATAAATATACATCAAAAATGTTTTGAACTAGACGGTTGATATTTCATGAATAAAATTCGCAGATCTCTGTCAAATTTGGAGTAAATTCTATTCAAAGTAAGTCCGTCTGTTCGAATATAAATTAACACTATAACTGCAAAACAAAAAGAGCCAGATACATAAGATTCGGTGCACAGATTTAACATCTGCAGTGAAGACACCTGCCAAAATGGGAACCAACTCCAACTACCGATTGACTGCCTGTCGGTTTGTATTTCCAGAATTAAAATAATAATTCAAATTCGTAATAAAGTAAATAGATAAATTTTGTATGAGAATTTGAGCCTACAAGTGCCAATTTTTGTTTAAATTGGATGAGGAAAATCCGTGCAAAATACAAAGTATGATTTTCATATACTATTAACCACATTCCAGGGATCAACTGCCAAATAAATCGCCAAGTATCACGCAATGGGTTCTGTAAAAATGCTAAATTCACGGGAAAAGTTAATATTTCGGGTATTTTTCCGTTAGCCGGGCACAAGCGAAAACTCATCAAATAATGTAGAATTCTACCAAATTTCTTTGGTGATTTTTCGCTTTCTCCCAGCTAATAGGAAAGTGCCATATTTCGTAACTATTGTACTCTACAGTCATTTAAGGCATTCTCTGGTAGGGATGGCCTGGTTGGTAGAGCGTTGGACTCGTACTCCTTAGGTTACGGGTTCGAAGCTCACCGGCCAGAAGAATCCCCGAGTATGTGGTGATTGGCGTTCGATAAATCTGTTCGTGGTCACAAAGTCCTCCATACCGAGAGCAATATCACTGGGTGTACTGGGTGAGAGGTGATCGTTCTCTGTTCCAGGTCTAAATTAGATCTGAGATGTATGAATGAATTTGCATGAATGTAGTCGGCCCCCTAAAAAGGGTTGTGACGTGTAAGTAGCTAAGTCGTACTCTTGTCCCTAGATGGCGCTACTTGTAAAAACAAAGGGATGCATTTCTTTGGCTTAAAATCTGCTGATCGTATCAGCGGAAGCTTGTCCACGGCAAGTGCCATTAGTCACAACACAACAACAGCAAAGGCATTCTCTGCCATGACAAATTTATTAGGAAGTATGCGAGAAAGTTTTGAGGAGACCACTCTCACTCATTAAGATTTCCAGAAATGAGGAAATACATTAGTTTACAGTCTAAAGTTGAACAGAAAAATAACTACACGCAGCCTTTAATATTAGAAGAAGAAAGGCCATCGCCAGCAGCAGTGAAGATTTGAATTCTCTGATAACCAACGCCTCATCATCATAAGTTATTCATCGAATTTAATAATATTAATGTTATTTATTACTTATATATTTAGCAATGCCGTCAATTTAAGCAATAGGTTTGAAAACAACAAAAATAAGTAGCAAGAACATTTGCGATATTGACATCATTTTCACAACGAACGTTATTATAATATAAGGTATTCTGCATATCCATTTTTTATCCTTGAAATAACACCAGAATTTGTCTAGGATTCAAAATTAAATTATTCTCTGTTAATCGTAGATTCGCATCATAATCTTTTTGGAGGTATTATATTTAAGGAATGTCGTGAGGATTTAAATCTGTAAGATGGAGCAGCATTAACATTCTTTAAAGGAAATTAAGGTTTTGTCCTTCCTTTTATTTGTTTCCTAGTTTTCCATGAAAATCAGAAAGGACATTTCTGCTAAAAATATCATCTCAATAATTATTAAAACTGAAAAACACGTTGTTTATGTCATTAAAATAAAGTAAAAAATTCCTATATATCTCACGGAACAACTACCACAAAGTTAAAAATTAGCTCTTAAAATTAAGTTTAGAAATACTCATTCTTCTTATTGAGGCATAAAGATGCAGAAACGATTGAAACTGACAGATTAAGACGTTATTTACCCTAAAATACCTAAACTCCTAAAATACCTCAGATATGAAAGATCTTAAGAGATAATTCAAATACCAAACACCCAAAGATATCTCATATTCTAAAAATTCTAAAATACCACAGATAACAAATACTCTAAGATACCTCAAATACAAAGATTCTAACATACCTCAAATACCAAACATCGCAAGATACCTCAAATACCAAAGATCGTAAGATACCTCAAATACCAAAAATCCCAAGATACCTCAAATACCAAAAATCCCAAGATACCTCAAATACCAAAAATCCCAAGATACCTCCGATACCAAAGATCCCAAGATAGCTCAAATACCAAAGATCCTAAGATACTTCAAATACCAAAGAACTTAAGATACCTCACATACCGAAGATCTTAAGATATCTCAGACACCGAAGATCTTAAGATACCTCAGATACATGGGGACTTAAAGATACCTCAGATACCAGTCACTGTACCAGACAGAAATATCACTTGAATTCAAACTGGACAAAATAAAACTAAGACATTTATAATTACAGTTGTGAAAAATGTTATACTGAAATGTTATACTCAAATTGAAAAGATTCTTAAAATTAAACAGTTCAGAAGCAATTGCACTGTTACGATCACAGAAATAATTAAATATGGATAAATTAAATTCACCAAAAGTTAATATTTCATCATGAAGACCAAATCTTGCAAATTAATTAAAATATTTAACATACTTACTTGTTTACGTCTGAGGAAGATGGAAAGTAAACAACACATAAAAGTATCTTTTTCTGTGATTTAACTTGATTGAAACTCAAAGAGCCAGAAACATCCAACCAACTGGACGTACGATATTTTTTGATTGTCACAAGAATACTACCTCCTCTTCTTCAAGAATAAATTGATGAATCACAATTTTTTCGAAAAAAAGATGGCGAACATCGAGTATCTGCGAAGAATGTATAAGGTTACGAAATCATGCAACTGTAATACACATCACATCAAATTAAATTAAAGTTACAGAACTAAGAGAAACTTTACATCTTGCTGAGTAAACCATAAATGTTTTGATAAAACAATGACAGTCATTTCGAATCTGTTTTTGTTAATAAATCTAGTAGAGTATGTTTGTTAGTTTCAAAGTGATAAATCGGATCTATTTTTTTATCTTCCAAAAACGTTCTTAACCAGGTAGCCTTCAAGCTAAATCAATGCATAAGATAAGTGAAGAAAATTAGTCTTTAAAACTTCAACATGAAAAGAAGCAACAAAAAATGGAATTTAGTCATAGTTCTATGGCAAAGAATATAATCTAGTTTTAAAAGATTCAGAAATTGGAACATTTTATTGACAGTAGAATCACCGCCAACTTTTGAAAAAAAATCGATGTTCTTTTGGGTAACTTATCACACTTTTCAACATTATGTTTTACCATTATTAACCAGTTGGAAATTAAATTTGAGTGAGATTCGACTCTATTTTCAGCACTTGAGTTGTTCGCTTTGAGCCAAGGGAACTTATGTTCCGTCCACAGGATTAAAATTTTATTTCACAATCTCATCGTGAAAGTGAGGTTATTGATATTCAGATTGTCTGGCAATAATTTCAGCGGGTATCCGTTTAGTAATGTAGCCAACTTATGTCGAAAGAGAAGAGAAAGAATGGAAGCATTACAATTAAAGGGGGCATCAGCCTGCAAGTTTGATAAGATAATAAGAAATAGATTGAAATGTTTTTAATTAATTATTTTAATATAGTTATTCTAAACAAAATAAATATTAGGATGACGATTGATACCCTATATAATGAAATTATAATATTGTTATTTGGATACAGATCCAAATATATTCATTTTTCGCTCAACAAAATTTTTATACTGTAATGTTGTTTACTGTAATGCTATTTTTTTTAATGTTACTGTACTCTCCAGGATATTTAAATTTGTTATTTTTATGTCATTAACTGGAAAATTAGACATCGTTTATAACTTGTTAAAAAGAGAAATTTTCGGTACTTACGTATTAGACCGTCGACGCCAACGGTTTAGTAACTCATGGGTGACGGATTCAAATTTGGCGATAAACCGTCGATGCCAACGAAACCAACAAAATAGCTGATGACAGTTAAGGTTTGTACATTATTTAAAATAATAGCGGTTAAGCAACTCATTGGCGGTGCCTTCAAATTTGGAGATTAAGATCGACGGTTTAATATGTAAGTACAAGATTTTCTTAATACATTGACAGCCGGCGACCCGCGAGACATTCAACGGCTGAGAAGCGGCACCGTAGGGGAAACTTTACGAACTTAGAAACCCGCGTTTTCGCGGAGCCGGCTGTCAATGTGTTAACATGATTAGCATAAAGATGAATTTTCAGATTACAGAAATAGCCAGACGGAAATATAAACATTGTAAGCTGTTATAAAAATTCAAATTTAGAAGAAAGAATACTAATGAAGTCATTTCTATTCACTTTAATAAAAACTTAGTAATACGTTTAATAAAATAAATACTAACCTTTCTTCAATTATAAAACATTGAGCTGAAATTTTTCGAACACAACTTTTCAAGATATCGGCAGAAATACGATTTTCAAACATGAATTTCTATAATTAGGAATTTGGTGGAATAATTTGGAATTTCCATTCTTGCGCTTTCAACCACCTGTTGATTTCTTGATAGCCCTCATTTAATAATGCAAATCAACTTTGATAAACTATAAAACCAAAAGAAATGTTAAATGTATACTAAAGGCAAAATATTCTGAATGCACAAGAAACGATTAGTAAAATTAAATTTCGAATAAAAATGGAGAAATCAAACCACTTTTTAAAATTTGGGGGTGCTTTAGTAAAATTTTGCTCTGCAATATCATTCAGAACTTTAAACTGATTCATTGAGGAAAAAAATGACATTTAGAATGATATAGACGACCATTGATGATTTTTGTTAGTTAAATGTTTTCAAAGAGATAAAAATATATTTCATGGAATTATATTATGATGGGAAGTAATTATTATATTTTCCCATAGCTTTTAAAGGATGAAGGAATGAAAATAGAGTTTAAATTTAGTCAATACATATTAGTTTCCCAGATTCCAAAGAATACCGTAGGGGAAATTGCCCCAGTAATAGTTTTTCTGTTAGCCGGACGTCAATGAAAAATTGTTAAATAAGGTACAGTTCTGGAAAATCTCTCACAGGGATTTTAAAGCGAAAAATTGCCAAATAATGTAGAATTTCGCCAATTCTTTTTCAATTTTTCGATCACGCCAAACTAACGGAAAAGTACCATTTTTTGGAAGGAACAGTACTGATAGAAACAATTATAAAAACTAAAACCCGTATATTTTATGTCATTAAAACCAAGTGATAAAAAAACTCCAATAAGTCTCACGGAATAAATCCCACAGATTTAAAAATCTCATCTTTCAAAACCAAGTCCGGAAGCATTCACATTACTCTTATTGTAGAAAGATTCAGAGCCAACAGAAGCTGTTAGAACTGGAGATATGTTTATTCTTAGGTACGCAAGGGTCATTGAGGTGCCTGCCAGATATATCACTTTAATCCGCATCGGACAAAATCAAATAAAAATATTAATTAGTAGTTATACTAATTACTCTCAACTGTTATACTGACCCAAACTGAAAATACTCAGAGTTGTATTATTCATAAGCAATTGGATTGTTAAGTTCACAAAAATTATAATTTGGTGAATTGAAATCCTCAAAATATATTTTTTATTAAAAAACTCAAATCCTTCAAAGCCACGAAAAAAAATTGAACACATACGTGTCTACATAGGATAAAGGTGGAAAGTAGACAACACATAAAGGCATCCTTTTTCTGCGATTTAACGTGATTGAAATCAAAAATAGCTCCAAGAATCCAAACTAGGAAAGTACAATTTACAAGAAGAAAAACATTTTTTGATATCCAAAAGAACGACATCCCCACATCTAGAAGAATTAACTGATGAAACACGAGTTTTCGAAAAACAAGGCACCATGCATCGCCGAGCTGCAAAGAATCTTCTGCAAGAATGCGTGAAAATAAATGCATTTGTGTAGGAATTGGAATTGTTTAGCTCTATTTAAAGAATGGAAATATTCACAAAATTTCAAAGAATGGAAATATTCACAAAATTTCAAAGAATGGAAATGTTCACTAAAGTTTCAAATAAGAACTACTTGTGATAAAAGTGAAAAATGAGTAAAAAATGCAGCAGCATTAAAAGATTATGGGATACATTTTGACAAGTTTGAACAACATTCTGCAGAATAGTTTATTTATGACTATCAAATCAAAATTCTAGATATGATTGGAGCAAATGTTTTTACAGAAGGTTCGAATGATGATGATAAAGCAGGAGCTGCAATAGTAGTTTACAGCTATATGAAAGAGATAGAAAAAATTCTTGGGAAATTATCGAACCATGTCACAAGTTTCCAGGCAGGGGCGTAGGCTCTGAAGATGGCCAATGAATATTGTGAAAGGATGGAGAATGGACATAAATGCTCAAAATTTTTCGATTCTTGATCAAACTTACAAGCAATACAGATATCTTACGATTGTATCAAGTAAATATTGATTATATAAAAAAATTGACAAGTTGGTAGAGTTTAATAAGGTTAAAGCCATATTGGGATATTTGGCAATGAAAAAGCAGATCAATGCGTTAAGTTGGCGGCACATTAGGAGAGTGTGGATTTAATTGTATCCAAATCAAATGGTGTCTTAAAATGAGAATTAAGAGAAGAAATAAATATACAATGTTTGACAGATGATATATGCACAAAGAAAGGAGACTCACTTATGACTTTATACCTAACATTGAAATGTAAAATTAAAATATGCCACCCACTGATAATCCAAATTATATCAGGACGCAAGATATCTCCCTCATACTTCCAAAGATTTAGAAGAATGCCTGAAAATACATTTTCTGTGTAGAAATTGGATCATTATTTAAAGAATGCATAGAAACCTTGGAAGTAAGAAAGAGCATGACAGTTGAAAATGATGGTTTAAGTACATTACAGATGGCACCAGATAATCTTAAAGCACTAAAAGACAAGATGTAAAAAACGGTCAGTTTTTATCAACTATTTGAAATTTTTAAAGTGTTTAAATTTCTTTAGTTGTGGAACGAGAATTCGGAGAAATATTGAGAATTTTGAGATTTTCTTGAAGTGGAACTTCGTTTAAACAATTCAAACAAATTCGGAGCACTTTTTTTTAAAAAAAATGGTATAGACATACTTTAACCATATTTCTGGGTTTGAGACTATACAAAATTAGTAATAGGATGTCAATATTTGAAATAAATATTAGAACTTTTTGAAAATTGGCATTTAATTGTGTAAATCCAAGCAAACTCTTTAGAAACTTCAAATTCGCTGCACCAAAAACTTATTCTCATCTGAGCAATACTTATACTAAAATAAACTACATATAATGAGCTACAAGCGTATGTTTAAAATAATAATTAATAAAAATTTTAGAATCAATCGAAGATTTATCATGAAATTTTTAAGGAATTTATGACGTTATTATTCAAACAATAGCCTGTAAATTAAAAAAATATTCCCTCAATCTAAATTCTTTTAGTTAATTCTCAAGAAAGTAGTATAAGGACAAAGTCCAATAATTTTCATGGTAATATAATAGTTCTATTTGGGGTTATTTGATATGTAGTGGGCAAAAAATAAGTAAAAATCAGTTTTAAGAAAAATGCATTTTAAGTACACAGTAGCATGTTTTAATAATAAATTATGTATAATCATACTTAAAATTTCCCACATTTATAGGTTATTTCTTCTTCTTTCAAACGTAGAAATAAAAATAAACCTGCTTTGAATAGCTCAAAGACTATTCTATAGAATAAAATTATTTTTAGAAAACGTCATTTTCGGCGATAACTTAACAGGTTTATAGATGTACGGGAAGCATATAAACTAACCTTACATTGATAGGAGCCATACAAAAATTTAAGCCCAATGATTGGTTGGACTCATCCTACGTCATGAAATGTGATGTTTAAGGATTAGCGCAGTGCCTCTCTGGTCTTAGACATAAAAAATTCATACAGTTTCTCAATCTTTATGAAATGTCTCTGTTTTTGGAAACAAATCTTCCGGCCATTTTATAATGAAGAGGAATCATTTACTCCAAACCAAATCTTTTGACGCAGTGATGTGAAAATTTTTGAAGAATGTTACAAATGGATAGCGAAATTCGGAAAAAGTGACGAACTCGAATTGGAATTCAAAATAAACAAGAAATTGTGAACAAAACATTTCTCTGCATCAATTAAAATATGTTTCTTTGTATCATTTATTTTATTCACTTGTAAACATTTATAATTTTCCGTCTTTTGGAAACGAATTAAAATTATATCATGGTGCCCTCTATTATGAAAATTAGCGAACTCGATTTTTTTTTGCGTGAATTAAAAAAACACACATTCAAATTTAAAAAAATTTGAATAGTCAGCTGTTATAAGCTTCAAATTCTGCTGCTTTCTATCTGCTCTATATTCTTTAGCTATATCTGTAAAAAACACAACAGAATTTATAATATTTGCCCCAAATTAACGTTTATGTAGCAATTTTGGTTTCTAAAAAAATTCCTTGTAAAAAGTTTATTTCAGAAAGAAAAAAAAAACAAGAATTCATTTAAAAATCCTTGAAATTTTTCCGAATGAAAATAAAAAATTTTGGTAAATGAAAGTTGGCTTCCCTTTCAACTTCCGTATTTGAGAAAAAGGAATGGCCTAAAAAAATGGCACCAGATTTTTTTTAATTGAAAATAAGATAAATTTTTAAATGCTTAAATTTTCTGAAAAATTATACAAATTATTTTGAATCTTCCATGAAGAAATATTCGTTGTTAGAAAAACGGGAATTTATTATTATATTATTTTGTCTCTTAAAATTTCTAAATTTTTCACATCGCTGCGAACAGTAATTACATTCAGTGCATATGATTCAACTTCACTATAAAATGAAGTTGGAAGTTTAGTCTCCGAAAACACAGACATTTGAAAAAGAATTAAAAAATAATATGTATTAAGTAGTTATGTCAAAAAAAGAACAAAGGATCGCTAGATATATCAGTTGACATCACAGGTCCTGACGTAGGATGAGTCCAACCAATCAGCGGGCTTAAATTTTTGTAAAGTTCCTATCAATGTAATGTTAGTTTATATGCGTACGGGAAAACGAGGGAGACGGGCAGACAATGGCCACTTTTTACTTGAAAGCAAATCGTCTAGAAGATATCAGCGAAGTGGATCGGTCGGTGTTATGAACGATTTTATTAAAGGCAGCAGAGTCGTCCTTAAAAAGTACTGTCGATACTGCTTTGTACAGTGTTAATGAGGGCTCGATTGTACACAAAAAGTCTACATAGTGCAAATATAAAGAATGTTTGAAGAAAACTTAGCTGATGGATGTCAATTTTAAAATCAATCAGAAAACATCTTAAAAACATCAATATGAAACATTGTTATGTTATCACTAAAGTTTCTTGCACAGTTTCAAGATATTACACTCACTGGCCAATGAATTAGAAACCTTTGAGGTTTGCATTTGAATGCTTGCTTAGGGATGAAGTATGCAAATTTTTTGTTATGATGTGGGTGACATGTAGTTAGAATGCTAGTATGAGTAAGGTATAAGAGTCCTTTTCACGATGAATGAATTAAAACGGGAAAAGCGACAGATCTTTCACCATTTGAAAAAGTTCTTATTGTTGGTGCCCGCTTAGCAGGTGCCTCGATTTCGAAGACCTCAGATCTCAATGCGTTCTCAAAAGCAGCCATATCAAAGGTTTTCAAAAGTTGGAATCAGAACCCACAGTCCTTCACTAGAAGACGTAACTGTGGTCCGAGCACAGTTTTCCAACAGCGTGATCGGCGGCGTTTCCGACAAATTGTATGGCAGAACAGGGACTTTACTGTAACTGAAATGATTCAAATCGTCAACCAAGGCTCTTCTACAGAGATTTCAGCTCGAACCATGCCAGAAAATGCAGAGGATAGGAATGCATAGTCGAGTGCCTTTGAGAAAACTACTCATTTCTACCCAACACCGGAAACTTCATAAGCAATGGTATCGGGAAGAAAACAATGGACATCTGAGGATTGGAAACGGGTAATGTAGTTGGTTGAATCACGCTACACCTTATTTTACACTGATGGAAGAAGTCGAATTCAGCGAGAAGAGCCTGTCCTGATGGTTTGGAAGTGGTACCCTGGTTTTAACTGAGGGTAAACAAACAGCCATGCGATACCTTGATATACTGGCAAGTGCACTCTGCAATGTTGCATTTTTATTCTGATGATGATGGACATTTCATGGACCATAATGCAACTATACATCGTTCCAGAAGTCTTCAAAATTGGTTCACTGAGCATCAGTCTGACTTCCAGTACCTTCCCTGACCACCGCATAACCCGGATCTTAGCCCTATAGAAAATTTTTGGGATATGTTGGAAAGACGCATCCGACACTCTCCTCTTCCATCTCATATACAAGATCTAAAAAGCTGCATAGCCCATTCTCTTGATGTAAATGCACTCCAGAAGCTTGTAGAATCGGTGCCCAAACGAATCAAACCACCTTGCAAAAGGTGGTCAAATGAAATAATGATCTTGGATTTCTAATTCATTGGCCAATGAGTGTATGAGATTAATATTTAGTTCAATATTCCTGTTAAGAGATCAAGTAAGTTTCGAGCGATTGGATCCACAGCTTAATACAAATTTCATTTTTCCAATTTGTTTTACTTATTTTTCATACATCGGAAAATGGCACGCAATCGAATAATGTCTGCGATTCAAAATTATACATATCTGTAATTTTACAGCCAGGATTATCTTCCAAATTTAATCCATATTATTTGCTGAGTTTTTGTGTAATCACGTTCATTTTAAAGCATTTCACTCATCATAGTTTAAAATCAATTTTAATACAGATATAATTTGGGTCGGAAAATTATAAAATATGTCTGTATTATTAAATTATGTCTGTATTTTAAAAAATTTCACTTGTCACAATTTATATTCTGTTAGAATATATACATAATTTAGGTCGGAAATATATATTATTAAAACATTTTTGTTAAGTATTGATATAAATATTAATTTTCATTTGTAAAATTAAAGCAAATTTGTTTAATAGCAATTTATATGAAGTTCAAATATCCAAAATAGGATTGATCGTCAGTAGTTTTTGCCAATAATTAAAATAAATTTCACATAAGACTTTTCATGAATGGTGTATACTATTTGTAAAACTTATAAATACAAACATTTTCATCCAAATTAAGTACCCATCAAGTGCACTTTAAACTGAACAAAGAGCAAAAACAAATCAAAAGTTTTTTTAAATGATTGTAGGATTTTTCATTATTCGAAAAATTTAAAACCTGATATAAAGCAATTATTCAATGTTGATTTTAGACAACTTATTCTCTAAATGAGAGAATAAAGGTAAGGAAATTATTATGCTTCATTCGAAACAGGTTTACTTTCAGAAACTCTCAGGATTCCAAAGAAGCAACAAAAGTTTTCAGCAGAATGTAATGAAATATGTCCCAATCAGATTGACAAAAAGTTTCATTGGAAAGGTTTGATTAAGGAAATATTCTTTACTAACCTTTGTAGAAGAAAAGATTGCGAATGTTTGAAGATTCTAAAAGAGCAGATTGGAATGAATTGATCAAATATAGGAATCTTTGAAACTAACACTTTAAGATGGTGGCGAAAAGGCACTCTCCAAAGTTAGGTTTTGTTAATAATGATTTCAGTCATTGTTCAAATGTTGCACGAAGCATTATTTTAAAATCCTTAAATAAAGCTAATTTGAAACAATGGATGATCTGAGGGTAACAAAATTTTTCTTTGTTTTAAAGAAATTCTTGCTTACAACAATTGTTATAGAATTTTCTTATGACATTTATGAAAGGGGAGTTGGTCAAAAGCATCATTTAATAGAAGTAATACAGTTTTATACATTAAAGATACATAAAGAAAAACTATATCAGTCTTGGGAAACATTTTATTTCTAAATAAGTCAAGAAATTAATTGTGAGTAATGATCATATCCTCTCATTTCAAAATATTTCCACTGTAATGATGCCCAAAATGAGAAAAAAAAACAATACTTGAACACAATGTTTTCACTAATTAATATCTTACACCATATTAAAGTTTTTCAAAATATTATTATAAATAATAATTAGTTAACGAAGAATGTAAAACATTCACCCATTCAAAGTAGAAATAGCTTAGATCAAAAGTTTAAAATTTCTCGTATTCATCATTTTTATAAAAATAAAGTGTAATATAATTTAATTATTATTTGATTATTTCACAATAGTAAATTTAATGGCTATACATTACAACAGCAAGGAAAAAGATATAGAATTTTTGAAACTACACTTATATGATATTTTTCAGATATAAACTGTGACAAAAAAATAAATAAAGCTATAGCAAGATCAGATTAAGTATAGAGGTTCATATAAACTGCAAATCTCCATTCCCTTTTCACAATCTAAAATTTCAAACCCTAACATTTTTTATAGATTTTAATTTAATCTTTATAAGTAATTCTGAATAGGAAATTTGACAAATTGTCATGAATGACAATTTCGATCATTTTTTAAAAGAGGATTTCAGTCTATCGCGTATGAAAAAAAAATACATAACTGTAATTTAAAATTACTTTTTTTATGATTTTATAACTATTGGTAATTATTTCTTTGTCTCTCATTTTATGTAATAATAAAGTCAAAAAATTTCTTACCGCAAACCATATTTATAAAAAAATTAGGGAGTTTTTAAAAAAATAAAAGTACTAAATTATTTTAACATTATAAAACAATATGGAACTTGTAAATGGTAATTAATTAGGAATATGAGAAGAGTATTTTAAATTGCAAATAGAAACGGTACAAGACATTTTATAGACATCTTTCTTCCCTAAATCACCTTTTATAAAACTGCGTCATAACCCACCTGATATACGAATTTATTTAACTTTCTAATTAGATAGCTCATCCTATTTTGGTAATTTATTGTTAATTCGATTCTTTTTTAAATAATATATGGAACATTTGGGATACCAAATCGTTTCATAGTGATTTTTTCGCATTTAAATACTTAATTCTGTGGCTTAATTGCAGACTCGAAAATAAAAATTCAGTCATTCGATGTGCGTGTCAGACACGTCATTGTATGCGAAGTGGTTAATATATGTTTGAAAAATATTCTTTAGAAAGTCAATTTTTCTCTTATGATTTTATAATAAATTAATTTTGTTTTTATGTATACTTTAAAAAATTCAATAGCTTTCTATATAAAAATAACTTGTATTTAACAAATTTTACAAATAGTTAAATAATTTATTTCTTTAAGAAAGAAAAAATGAATTTTGCTAAAATAAATCAAAAATTGAAAGAATTTTCTTAATATTTTAATGCTATTTAAAGCAACTCTTCTGGTAATTTCAGTTGTTTAAATTCAACTAATGTATTGTTACGAAAATTCTTAGAAGAACGATGCGAAGATGCAGACTTCACTGTCTAGGAAAACGTGTACTAAATTTTCACAACACAAGCTGCAAATACCGAGCGAATTAACTCTATTCAATCCAATAATTTCGGGTAGTAACAAAGCTATTCGATGAGCATCAAAAAGAAAAGACACTCTCTCAAGTTAAGCCAACTAATATAACTCGTTCTCCAAACTTATCTGATTCTCCACCTTAAGCCACGCCTTAAATAGTGTCTACTACAAAGGGCGGGCAGACGCAGAAACCGCGTCCTCGTTCCAGCGAATGTGAAACTTTCTCCAACAGGAACTTTCTCTCTAGGAACAAACCTTTATTTTTCAGCTTCTACTTCACATTTTAGCGAAAAACTGTTAGTGACCTCATTATGTCGCCAACACACCTGCATCGCCAAATTGGTCAAATATGGCGATCTGTTTTTAATCTCCTTTAAACGGTCTTTTCTCACAGACGCGCGATTCCATTACAATTAACTTTATACAATTAAACTATTTACAAATATTTAAAATGTTTACACAACAATTCATAAATGTTAACATTTACTTCTAATTTACACAAAATTTCTAACAACATATTTGTATTAGATTTTATATATATAAATCAACAAATCATAAATAGAATCAGAAGAAAAATAATTAAATGAATATGACTCTTTAGGAAATTGACTTCTACATATTGTTCTCTCTTCATTAATAAAATACTAAATTTTATTTTCAAACTGTATTATATTTTCAAGGAATTAATTGGATTGTGAAGTAAATTAAAGATTTTACTTTTTATCAGAATCGGTAAAATAATTTGTCATGAGTAATAAAAATTTTAAGATTTTGGCTGAAAATTTATATTTGGAGACTTGAAAAGAATTAAGGTAACTAGCTTCTAATTACTAATTTAGTAGCTTCTATTTAATATCAAGTACGAGTTTTGTAAATATTATGTGATCTACACTATTTCAATATTTTAGCCATGAAAAATAAGTATGCCTTTATAATATTGGGTCCAAATTTTTCGACGTAATGTTTTACTAAAATAAAGTATTCCAACCCTGCAAAAGTATTTTCACATTATTATCTCAAAATAAAATTTGTTTTAATATGCGTATTGAAATCCTATCATTTGATTACGGTATTTATTTTTTGTTAGCCGAACTCCAGAGAAAAATTACCCAATAGTGTAGAATTTCACCAAATTTCTTACAAAGATTTTCAAGCGAAGAATCGCCAAATAATGTAGAATTCCACCAAATTTAATTGGCGGTTTTTCATTGGAACCTTGTACAGAAAAGTACATATTTTTTAAGTTTCTTAAGGTAGCAGTTTTTAACATCTGCGGTAAAGTAATTTGGCAGGGGCCTTCAAGATTGATGATACTAGTAATTATATATTTTACGACTTAAAACGGATTTAGAAGTACTTTTTTTTAATTTCTCAGTGCTTTTGTCAGGTATTTTATCTTAACCAGGTATTATCTTAGTCAGGCATTTTATCAAACCATCATATAGTAAAGGGCAATACATAAATAGGTGATTTCATGTGCTGATTGGTCTAGATAATGCTTATTTTAGAATTCCCAGAAAGGTATTATAAAAACATTTATAAGCAAACATGGATAACTAGTATGAATTATTATGCAGTGTTATAAATGATAACGTTTTAAACATTTATTTATTTGAAACTAGCCGCCTTTGGCGACCAGTCGGTTCGCCAATATTAATGCCGACTAAAGGGTTAAATCAATTTTTATATAACTTGGTCTCATAATAAGTTTTTCAGCAAAATATTTTTAAGCTTCAAATTTCGATAGTCATATAATTCACTTATACTATTATGTAGGCCTTAAGCAGTCCTATCTTTGAATTCCGCATCTCCTTCTGATTTTCTATCAGTGCACGTAAAATTCACTTTTCCATTAAATTGAAAATGATGGAACTTCAATTAATATAAAGAACTCTTTACCCAATCCATGCATGTCTTTAAATAAAACTAAGAATTGAAAACAGAGTAGTTGAAGTTTTATGTTTAATACAGAAATTGAAACGTTGTAATTTTTTATATATAATTTATAAGATCTGAAGGAATTATTCAGCAAAAATTTCACGGAATAATTGAAACCTTCAGTTTTTAATTTTATTTTTAGATGTATATAAATGCTCTCGATAATAACATTTTTTAGGTTTATAAATATATTTCCAAAAATTAATGGTTTAAATTATTTTGGTGTTATAGATTCATACTTGAAAAATATTCTTAATATTTCAACTTCTAAATAAATAAATAAGCATTTCTATCTTCTTGAAATCTGGTTGATTTATTCAGTTCTGAATATTGCAAGTTTAGAACAATTATTATTATCATAATCTAAAGCAATTATTCTAGAGTAACTCTGATTGGCTTCTTTGAGATCTTGATAAAGTGATCTAAAATCGTCAGTTTTTATTGTATAGTTATATTGAAATTTTTATAGATCGATCAGCTTTGATGATTGATTTAGTTGATTGGAGTGCCACTTTTTTCATTTTAAGGACTTATTGTCTCTAGAATATTTTGTTAAATATGATTCACAGAGCAGATGATGTATGTAAAAATTTAATTCATCAGCATTTTCCCCTAAATCTATAGTTATATATTTCACTTGGACCAATTGCTAAGAGATTTATGTATCTCCCAAAAAAATTAGGAAATTAGATGTTGGGCTCCGATTACAGAAGATACCTTGTAGATGTTAAGCCATATTTGCCTTAAATAAAATTATTTAGTTTGATTAGTAATATATGTATTATAAAATATCAGATAAAATGTTTCATTGCATTTTTTTTCCAAGAATATCATGTTTCATATTTGTTTCATTTTATGCAGACACGTGCCGAAAATGGCATTTTTATATGTTTAATTTGGAATGATAGTTGATTTATTTTTTCTCATTTGAGAATATGATATTGTTTTGGTTAGAAAGTTTCGATGTCTCCGAAATATGCGGGTAAAAAATATTTTTATGTGCTTTTACAAATTTTGCATTGTTAATTATTATATAGGCTTGTTTGAAAGAAGATTCGTTTTCAAATAGCTGACCTACTTTTAAAAGTATAGCTTTAATATTACGTATGCTTTGTTAAAAGCAGTTGCGTTTTTATTTCGCATGATTCAATAAAATGCGGAGATAAATTACAATCACGAAGGTAATTCTTTGATTTTCACATTATATCTTCTTCACATAAGTAAAAGTAATTCAAAATATGTCTTATTGTTTTAAAAATAAAAAAAAATTTAAAATATTTTACTACTACTGATTATGAATTGCTTTTTGTTCGTAATTTCTTTGAAATGACGTCATTTTCAAAGTTCGTTTAAGATTTCTTGCTTTTAAATAATTAATCTCGCTCTCAGAAGATTATCGTTTGATGCTTTTCTAAAAATTCTTTTTCAGTTTCAACTGTCGCACTTTTGTAATATATTTTTACTTTGTATTTTTATTTACTTTAATTCTTTAATGGAATTGTTAATTTTGATATTGCAAACGATCAAGAAATATTTTCTCTTGCATTTATTGTTTAAAAAATATCACATTTCCTATTTGTTTCATTAGATATAATCACGTTATGAAAATTGTATTTTTCTGTTTTATTTTTGGTAGTAATTAACTTTTTTTTAAATAAGAAATTCTGAAATTGTGATGGCAACATTTTATTAAAAGCTGATTTTTTTTGAGAACCTCGAGAAGATAAAATTTTATTTTTATTTTGTTTTTTGCGAAATAAATATTTGAAAAAAAACCCGATTAAATTACATGTTTAAAAATTCATTAAAAATAGAGTTTTAATTTATAAGTCAAAACATTAGTATCATTAAAAAGCTAATTTTTTGAGCTTTAATGTGATGCAAAAATCAATTTTGTGCTGTAATATTTTCAGAAGTTATAGCGAAAAAAACTTCAAAATTTGGATATTTTTTAATTAATTAAAACTTTAATTAGAAATTCATAAAAAGGGCTCCGAGGTGCATATTCCCGGCACCCAGGGTATACATATACCAAATTTGGTAGCTGTAGGTCGAACAGTCTGGCCTGTACAGCGCCAACACACACACACACATCGTACTTTATTATAAGTAAAGATAAGTACACTACAGAGATGTTACTCCATTTACATAATGCATTAATAAAAAGTCATAAGGAGAACTAACCATATAGCAATTGGCACTTTTCTGTTAGTCTGGCGCTAGCAAAAAATCCCCAAATGTAAAATACTGCCAAATTTCCCAGATATTTTTAAATGAAAAATCGCTAAATAATGTAGAATTCCGCCAAATTTAATTGGTGATTTTTGGCTAGCGCCCGGTTAACGAAAAAGTACCAGCAAATTGAAACATACATAAAAAGGGAACAACAAGGAATAAAGAATTACAAATTCCGAAATCACATATAAATTAAAGAGTAAAGAGCTAGCAAGGGTCAAAAAATAAAACAAAAGCTTGAGTACATACATCTATCACAATATGTATAGATTAAAACAATGTGCAATCAAAAATTTAAAAAATGAATAAAATTAAGAAAAAAGAGAAAAAAGTTATAGTTAAAAATTGAGAATAAGTCATTTTAAAAATGCTTGGGGTAAGATTCCTCAGAGATCCTGTTAAAAGTATTATAAAATTTATATAAACGAGACCTTTTAATCTAGATTCAGTTTAGATTAAATATTTGGAAAAGCTCCCTGGTTCCTTAAAGATCTTACAGGCACAGTGTAATTAATAGAATTCGAATCATTGAAATAAAGAACACACGAAATATCTCGTCTATAACACAAACTCGGCAATATTAAACATATCAGGTTTAGAAGAATATATTTATTGATAGTAAAACCCACTTTTCTTTTAAAATAAAAACCACAAGATAGTGGCTTGAATATGAAAAATTATTTGAATTTTTTTATCATCAATCTGGATCCCAAATAATTCTACAGTATTCCAGACAAGATCTAACATGAACATAAAATAAAACCTCAACGGCAATTTCACTCAAAAATTTCTTAATTTCGTGATTGAGAATTTCACGAGTATTATAGGCTTTTTAAATCCAAAAAATAATATGTTTGGAAATTTCAAGTTTAGTGCTAAAGGGAATATCCAAGTCTGTAATTGAACATGAGAGTAATAATACAGGTTTATTAATTTTATAAATATAATTTAAAGGCTGCGCTTTTCTTATGTAACTAATAATGCTGCATTTATCTATGTTCAGGTGAACTTACGTATTATACCATCCAACTTTATCACCAAATTTGCAGTCGTCGGCAATGAATTGCTAAACCGCCAATTATGGCCATCCGCTAATGGTGTCATCCATTGATCTTTATCGCCAAATTTAAATCCGTCGCCAATGAGTTACTAAACCATTGGCGAAGACGGTATAATATGTAAGTACTGAAGTTTGTTATTTTTGTACAATTGAAAAAGAGAACCAGCATCTCTTTGCAGAAGGATAGCATCAGTATTAGAATAATTAGGCAAATGTATTAGGCAAAATAACTTCAAGTAGTGTGCTAAACATGGTACTCAGAGCTCTTAAAAATACAAGTAGTCATTTAGTAATGAAATAAAAAGTAAAGTTCCAAGATTAGAGTCCTAAAAAGCACCAGAGGTAATCGATAATTCTCTTGGAATAAATTATCAAAATGTCGACTCGAAATCCTATTACATAAATAAGAAGGGAACCAATCTGTCAGGTTGATATGAAAGCCAAGGTTATATAACTCATTAAAAAGAATTCCAAAAATGATAGATTCAAAAGCCTTTGAAAAGTGAATGTAAGTTTCATCAAGTTGAGAACCGTCTTCAAACGAAGAAATTATCATAATTGACAAGCTATATAAAGTACTAGCAGTTGAACGTTTAGGGATAAAATCGTGTTAAAATAAAGAAACTAGTTTTTTTTAATTTGTTGGAAAAGTCTTTTAGGAATCAGGGTTTCGAAAATTATAGAAAAAGGATTTAAAACAGCAATAGAACTATAATTTTTACAGTTTTTTTTTTTTTTCATTTTTACTTTTGCTTATACGTAATACAAAGAAAGTATTGTAAGAATAAAAAAAATTAAAACTCCAGATTTTGAAGAATGTCCATCTGTCTGTCTGGGATAAAGATACCTCAAAAAGGATTTGATCGAGACGGATAACATTAGGAATATGGTTTCTGAACAAAATTCGCAGATCTGTGTCCAATTTTAAGTAAATTCTATTCAAAGCAAGTCCGTCTGTTCGAATATAAATTAACACTATAACAACAAAACAAAAAGAGCCACATAAATAAGAGTTGGTGCACAGATTTAACATCTGCAGTGAAGACACCTGCCTAAATTGAACCAACTCCAACTACCGATTGACTGCCTGTCGGTTTGTATTTCCAGAAGAAAGTAAATGCGATAATTCAAAATTTCAGTAAATTATATGGATTAAACTATAAGAATTTGGGCCAACAAGAACTGTTTTTGACTAAATAGGATGAGAAAACACACTTAACCCTTTGCACTCGAGCGGCACCGATACGGCGCCCGACCGATTCGAAGTGGCAACTCGAGCGGCGCTGCTGCGGCGCCCGAGTGTTTTAAAACTTTAAATCGAACTACGCTGCTACGACGCTATGGTGTTTTGTGACTGGATCTCCCTATTTACAATATGCGATAAGATAGTTTTCGTGGACTAGGCTCTGTTTACATTATAGCCAAATCTTAGCTCAATTTAGCTAGTCTCAGCGTAGCATTCGCTTGAAACAGTCTTGGCAGTAAATATAGTATCTAAAAAGTATTTGAACCCTAAAAATATGGATTACTTGTAATATGTTCGCCGAATTTGGCCAAAATCGTTTCGAGTTGCTGGTTCGCGCAAGCGAAAAAGGCCTCGAGTGCAAAGGGTTAAAATACAAATAGGATTTTCGGATATTATTTACCGCATTCCAGAAATTAACTGCCAAATAAATTGCCAATTATCACATGATAGATTCAGTCAAAAGGTTAATCCATGAAAAAAAGTTAATATTTCATAACTATAGTACGCTACAGCCATGGAAGGCATGCCAAATTTATTAGAGTGTATGAGAAAAAAATTTGGGGAGATCACTTCCACTCATTAAAAATAAATTGCTTTTTTGTGTGCTTCCAGAGATTAAGAAATACATTAGTTTTCAACGAAAAGGTGAACTAAATAAACAGTAAATAAATCAAAAACTCCAAGCAGACCTTTATTATAAAAGATGTTATTGACACCGACCAGAGGATAATCGTAAGATTAAATGCGTCGAATGAAGCAGGGTTAGCACCCTTTAGCCCTTTGCAGTCCGAAAAATAATTAGATGCAAAATTATTCACCTAACACAAAGATTTGTTTATTGTTATGAAAAATATATATCATTCTTTTAATTTGAATCCTTTTAAAAAATAATCTGCATCTCTTAACCATTAAGTAAGTGTTTTTAACAATTAAGTTTGAAAAAAAATTTCAAAAGGATGCATAGTCTTGAATGTCGAGTCACACAGACCTCGGACCACAAAGGGTTCGAGTTAATTAAACTTCCTGCCCTTCCTTTTATTAGTCTCCTGATTTCCAATGAATACCAGAAATGAAATTTCCAAATAACAGTTCTGATAAAAATATCCACTGAAAAATTATTAAAACTGAAAAACGCGTCGTTTATGCCATTAAAATCAAGTAAAAAATTCCAATATCTCTCACGGAAGAAACATCAAAAAGTTAACATTCTACTGTTTTAAAATAAATTTAGAAACACTCATTCATCTTATTATGGCACAACGATGCAAAAAGATAGAAAGAGAAAGAGCATGAGGATGTTTATCCTGAAATACCAAATATCCAAAGATACCATAGATACACAAAAATCCTAAAATATCTCAGATACAAAAAATCTTAAGATACCTCGGATACCAAAGATTCTAAGTACGTTAGATACCAAAGATCGTTAGATACCTCAAATTGGACACAATCAAACTGACATATACTTCATTAGTTAGGAAAAGTTTATATTGACCCAAATTGAAAAGATTCATAAAATTAAACAGTACATAAATAATTGATTTTTCACATTTCCAAATATATATCGATAAATTTAATTCACCCAAAATTAATATTTCGTCATGTAAACTAAATCTTAAAAAGTAATTAAAATGTTTAACGTATGTATTAGTTTGCATCTAAGGAAGATGGAAAGTAAACAACACGTAAAAGTATCCTTTTCTGTGATTTAACTTGATTAAAATTTAAATAACTTCAAGATCCAAATCAGGAGCATCGAACTTATTGGAAGAATAGTATTTTCTGCTGGTCACAAGAACACCAACGCTCCGCTCCTTCTTCAAGAATTAGTTGACGAATCACAATCTTTTTGAAAAACAAGGTAATGGATATCGAATATCTGCAAAGAATGTTTAGTGTTATGAAACCATGTCACTGTAATACAGAACAAATCAAATTCTATTGAAGTTACAAAACTAGAAAAACTTTACAGGTATGCTGCTTAAACGATGAACATTTTGATAAAACATTGATAATAATTCCAAATCTCTTCTTGTTGATAAACCTAATATAATGGAAGAATATTGTTGATTTAAGAATGATAAATCTAATCTTCTATTAATCTTAAAAATCCTTTCTTAACTAGATAGCCTTCAGGCCAAATCAATGCATAGGATAGGCGAGAAAAATTCTTTTAAACTTCTACTTGAAAAGAAGCATAAAATTGGAATTTAGTCATAATTCTTCAGGCACAGAAGACAATCTAGTTTTAAAAGATTCAGAAATCGGGACACTTCATCGACAATAAATTCATTTAAATAAATATAAAGAAATATAAGTTTGCATAAAAATTCAAATTTTAAAAAAAAGACGAAACTTCCAGAAGTCCCAATAAAGTCGTTTCTATTCACTTTAATAAAAACTTAATAACAAGTATAATATAATCAGTACTAACCTATTTTTCAAGATGATAATTATAAAACATTTACAAGATGTCTCAAAAAGGAATTTTCCTACGAATTCAATAGAACTGAAAACGTTCGAAGCCAACTTTTCAAGCTATCAGTTAAAAGTCTCTTTCCGAATGAGGATTTTGGGCATCACTCGAATAATGTAAAAAGTATTGTTGGGAAGTAATACTAAACTTAGCTTGGGACAATAGATGATCCAAAGATAAAAAAAGTTTTGTTTTAAATGAAAATTATGTCGAATTGCTGTATTGAAATTTGGTTTTCAACAATGATTTCGATTGTTATTGAATTATGTAGTAACAAAGTGAATATCTTAATATTTAATAATTTATTGATCTATTAATTTACTTTACAATTAATTAAATGATATAACTTCGACAAGAATCATATAATCTCCTTTAAATTTATTTTATTAGTAAAATGTAATTTTTTATATAATACCGATTATGTGCATATATAAAAGGTTTAATTTCATTATGTGTTCTACCATTCATACAATCTATTCAAGTTAGCCATTTTGCTGGAAAACGAGTATTATAAAAAAAAATTAAGTCCAATCACACTTAGGTCAATAAAAAAATGTCATTTCATTTGCTTTTTATTAAAAAATTACCATTAATCTAAATAATGCATCAAAAAAATTATTGATTTTCGCAAGAAATAAACTCGCATTCTTCACCTTCACATGAAAAATACTGAAATCTTTAGATTTGACTAATCGAGTTATTGCCTGTTGATTTCAGTTATCATTACAAACTGTTAAAAATCTATTTAAAGCATTAATCAAAATTAGTTAATGAATTAATATTTAAAGAAATAGTATTAACATAAAGTATCATTCGCTACAAGCTACAAGTTTTAAAAATGTATTTGAACTTGAGTGGATGAATAAAAAGTATTCTATTAA